>JAJJWW010007221.1:0-421888 GCA_023531295.1 Papaver armeniacum | reverse complement strand
GGTCTTCATGAAGGACCATAGAGAAACTCATAGGCATGTAAAGGTCGTCAGTTAGGGGAATCAAGCATGGAGTGTCTTGCGAGATCCAAGAGAAGTAGGCGCACAAGTGCCGCTGAATTGCTCTTACGGTGTATTCGGTCCCAACTTCATTCTAGTTTGATAGTAGGCTAGTGTTTATAGTGGCTTAATACAGTGTTCGTTCAAACTGGACGAGGTCCTGGGGTTTTTTCTGTTATATTGCGGTTTTCTCGTTCATAAATTTTTTGGTGTCTTGTGTTGTTTCTTTTCGCACTATATCGCTTATCGTATAATTGAGATATCACAAGTAGTATGTCATTCAACCTAAACAAATTTGCTCATACGAAAATGTCTTACAAGACTTGTTCTTGTTGAATTTAAATCTTGAAATATAGATCATACAAGACTTCTGCTTGCTGAATTCAAATCTTGAAGTTTGACTAGATCATTCAAGGTTGACCTTGTGGATATGTATCTTGACCAATTAAATCATCCAAACGTATACTTGTGTTTACAATCAGAAATACTGATATTGTCAAGACTAGTTCATGCGGTATTAAAATCTAAGCGTATTAATTGTTCAAGGTTTGACCATACATGCTCACGGGCGAAAAAGTTGGTTTTGTACTTAGTACCATCCTTTTTTCATGCACACTTAACTTTCATAATATTGTATGAAAATTAGCTCCACCTTTTTTGTGTATTGGATGTCGAGGAAGATGCATTAAGTACCCTCATTCTATCTGCAATTTCTAATTTTGCAATAACATATGTATCTTTACTCTTGTATTTCCATAAAAAGTAAGTTTTTACAGCCTCGTGGCGACGAAGCTTCGGCGTTGCATGTGGAAAACCATATAGAGGGTGCAAAAAGTATAATGTTTATAATTTTCAATTGTATCCTACAAAAAAAGTAATGTTACTGCAAAAGTGAAAAGATTGATAAATTTGATACATGGAAACGTGTCAAGTTTGGAATTCGACTGAAAGATTGCATAAGACAGAATCAAGTTTAACATGTTAAAGAAGGGATTCATGTTGGTCTCACGAATGTCGGAGGGCCAACTGGAAGTGGTGACGGTTATAAGGTTTTTATATAAAACATGGTTTAAATGTTAAGTTAGAGGCCATCAACAAGTGGGCTTACGGTATAACGTCGTTAAATTAATCCACAATAAATTAATAACTTCGCTAAGATAATATTTTTTGCCAGTCCCTATTTGGGCCAGTGTGCTAAATTAATAACCCCGCTAAATTTATAAGATAATAAAAAATTTAAGTTTTCAATAGGTCCCAACTAATATATAAATTAATAATCAGTGTGATAACATTTTTTTTACGGTGCTTATTAAAATAGGCGTCTAAGGTTATTTGTTTTTGTTCACATTTATCATACATTGGACTTCATCTTTAATTTTTTGTACTCCCTTGAGAATTTCCGAAGTGATTTTATTTTGTTTTTTTTTTCTTATTTTAATTTTAACGTTAAAGAATATACATTTATACACATAATATGCCATAAAATAATTAGAAAATTATTTTAATTGAAAATAAAATCTTTAGATATTTGATATTGCACACTTAGTTTAAAATTTTTAAGTTAAATTTAGTATGTTTCGATATAATAATAACTTATTAATTTATCGATAAATTAATACTTCGCTAAATTGATAGAATTTAACAGTCCCAAGACTATTAATTTATCGAAGTTTTACCGTATTTTATATGGAGGTTTTGTATCCCTTTATCTTGTGATGTACATCTTTGTCGTCAAACTATACGATGATCGTGTGATGAGACTACTGATTTTTTTTTTAAAATAATAAAAATACTTGAATGATATGATTGCTAGATTATATTTCGTACCACACTTGCTTTCCCTTTGAAGCCTTGAGCTCATGGCTCCACATAAGATAAAATGTGTTTGTCCGTCTTAATCTTTTGTGGAATACAAGTATGGTCCAGTTTTAATGCAGAAAACATGTGGAAGCTTGTGGAGTCAATAAGTAGATTTTTTCTACTTCATATCCTCTAACTACGTCGTTATATATGTAAAGTATCATTGCGTGTAGTAACTGTAAATATTTTATCTTCAACTTTGTATCTTCAGTTGGTTGTTGTTAAAGTTCTTCTTTCATTCCTCATATATCAGGCTTCCCGACTTTAGTTTTAGATATTTTGAATTATATATTGTTGATTCATTCTTTTTGTACATGGTTTTACTAACCACATAGTTCCGTTTTTTTTTTTATATTTAAGTAAATGCACACGTTTGTATGCTTGATTGATGTGTTTTTCATATTTAAATGTTAATCTCACTCTTGTGTTTCTCTAATTCTATCACTTATAACCTCATCGAAAAACATTGAGAAATCATTTATTATAGCAAATACTATGGCCAACCAAGAGATCTGCGATATCTATAATACCCCCATAAAGTGTTTTGGTGAAAAAGATCAACCATAATAGACCTTATCTAGTTTGGTCTGAATACTAAATATGCGGTCAAATAGTGCTGAGCGGAAACTGAGTATCTAACTAATAGACAAAGAATTTTCGGATATTATTCCATTTGTAATTTATGTTAAGAGATACTATACTTAAAATTTCTTAAATCTTTCTTTATGTATTTTCATGACAGACCGGAAAATTTCGCTTCAGGCGCCAAGTGGGGCAGGCGGAAATTCACTGATGCACCACTCGTAACGTAATGACTGGGCTAAAGCTTCACTCCCCACCAGGAAAATGCATATTGATTTGCATTTCTAAGGATTCTTTGTAAGCATGATGACTTAAACATAGTTCTCATATATAACTCCCATTGTTCCAACTTACCCTTGTTCTTCCAAGGGTGCGAGACCATAAAGGATAATGTTGATACATTTTGCATACACCACTGACTTCCGAGTCCTTTGAAGCATAGGGCATTCATTGGATTTTCAGATAATCCATTGCAAGCTGCTTCAAACTTTCTTACTTCGGAGTTGAGCTGAAAGCATGCACTGATCTTGCTCGGTCCATGGATGCATCAGTCAGGCACATGCCATTTTTTCCTTGCATTATCCTTTTGATGCAAGTGGTTTATGCAAGCTCCCCTAACTTGCAATCTTGGTTATGCTTCATTTACTGGCCATGCCCAATTCGTAATTAGTGCATGTTTATCTTGTGTATCTTGATAGGTATGAGCATCCAAGAAATGGACTGTAACTAATTTATCAAGTATGGCAATAATCATCTATTTCCTCGCATTGTCGAGTCAAATGATATGAGTTACCCTAATATCGCAAGTAGGTGATATGAGACACAAAGTGTTGGACCACATATAATATTGCCTATGTACCCTACTCCATAGATGGAGGAGATCAAGCACAGACACTACAAGAAAATAAGGATTTAGTGACCGTATTTTTGACGACAAATTGAATTTGCTACTGAAAGTCGTTGTTTGTGACAAAAAAAAAATGCCACTGTAAAAATTTATTTGCGATGGACTATTATAATTGCCGCTAAGCTTTTCCGAATGTAAAGTCGGTGACTGATATTTTTTTTCTCACCGAATAATGATTTTTAATTATTATTTATGTTTGCCACAAAAACCAAAATTAGTGATGGCCGTAAAATATTCGTCGTAGAACATTATTTCTGTGAGAAACTAAACTGTTTGCCGTTAGATATTCTTTTAATGACATCATTTATTTCTCGCAAATTCAATTTCAAGTGAAGAAGTCAACTTTTGCCACTATTATTTTTTTCGCTACACAAAGTAAGTTGTCACTAGAAGTACATTCTGAAACTGTTTGTTAGTTGCAGTCCATTTCTTGAAACTGGAAGTACAAAGTAAGTTGTCACTATGTTTCCTGCTTGTTGTTGCAGTTGTATAATCCTAAGGTACTTATTTATAGATCTGAAACTGCTAGTCTCTATCATAATTCATAAAGTTTCAGATTCAGAAAGAGTCATCTGCTTTGCATACATATATTTCCTTTCTTACCTGTAAGTCATATTCCTTGATTCCTTTTCATATCAAATCAGTGGTTTGGTTTTTTGATTTCTCCATCAGTTCTTTTTTCTTTTCATTTTTCACTCTTGTTTCTCCATCTCGCATAGATTATTTGCTTTGGATAATTTCTGATATTATTTGTTATTTGAATTTCTGCTAGACTCGTTATGGCTCTACGGCATTGCTCAAACGTGTTGTTCTGGACCAGTCACCTCTGCTTGGTATGACTATGACAATCATTGTTTCTTTATCTTTTATTTTCTTTGAACTTTGTTGGAAAAGTTATGACATGTTTTCTTGTTAATGTATCATAGATTCAGCAATGCGGAGAATAAATGTGTGTGGGTTAACCCGGGGGATTGAAGTATCAAGAACTATGGCCATGAATAACGGAAATAAGCTTCCCATGGTTTTTTCTGAAATTAAAAAGGCACCTATTTGTTCAAATGCCCCCAAGTTGTTATCTAAATGTGGAATTATTATACGTGGTTTAGCTCCTCTTCAGCATGAATCCTGGACGAAAATTCTTGAGGATTATCGAGATGCTTTAATCGAACGAATTAAGGTTTGTTAACATGTTTGAATAAATTTGAAAGGGTAATTTCAAATTTACTATAAAGTTTTCAATTAAACAAGTTATGTTTGTAGTTGCAGGAAATCCTACAATACATCCCTCACAAGAATTCATAATAATCAACCCATCTTTAAGATCAACAATCACACTTTTTATTAATTGAGTTAAAGAATTTTACAAAGGGGAAATGAAATCAAGAATACAAATATTGCTCTAGACTTTCTCTCTCCTCAAAACTTTCCCTCCACTCTAAAAAGATCTCTCCTCTTTTAGGCCTACTCGGCCCTTTATATAGGACATTACATATTGGATGACAGCTAAGCTGTCCTTTATTTTCGGATCTGGCTTGCGACATTCTCGCAAGTATTCAAATGTTAAATCTCGCTAGGTCCTCACACCTTTCTCATGATCAGGCTGTCGTCATCCGTTGCGTCATTTTTATTACCAATCTGCGATATCTTCGCAATGTGTTGTTCAAGGATTTCGCAAGGATATTAATGTTGCGATATTCTGATCCTACATCTTGCCTCTTCTCATGTCTTCTCTGCAAAGGAGAGAATGTCATGAGAACTAGTACTTTCAAAATGCCGCAGTTGTTCATTTTTCCATATTCTTCTGTACTTTTACGCAGAATTTATTACATGTATCTCTTCTTCCATCCATTTCTTGACACGTCTTTTTCAACTGCTATTTCTCAACCGTTCACGTCTACTCTTCGCATTAAATGTGCTTATCTTCTCGAGAACTCCTCTATCTATATATATTCTTCTCACTCTTCTCTTCTTGTTTTTTACTTTCATTCTTATATTTTCTACAACTTTTCTTCAACGTTTCTCCGTAACTTCCGCTTCTGCTGCTGTAAATCTTCTTCTTTCTACTTCTTTTGATCTTCAGTTTTTTCTTCATTCCCATACTGAAAATGCCTCCAGTTGGTCGTAAATATGAAACTTCTCTGGAAAGAGTTTAGAAAGATTTCGAAGAGAAGGGTTTCACATTAACCAGCTGTTGATGGTGGTTTTTAAACAAGGGGTAAAAACGTAAAACCCCATGACCTAGTGTTACCCGCAACACATTAACTAAGAGCATTTAACTCAGGTGTAAATAATTAATAGGGGTATTTTATCAAAATACCAGTTAGGTTTTCGACACGAACCCTAATTCCAAAACCAAGCCGCACCCTGCGCACCATGGCAACAATGCCAAACCAAGCCGCATCTTCGCGCACCATGGCAACAATGCCAAACCAAGCCGCATATCAGACCATGGCAACAATGCCAAACCAAGCCGTATATCTTTGCACCATGGAAACAATGCCAAACCAAGCGCACCACTGCGCACCATGGCAACAATGCCAAACCAAGCCGCATCTGCGCACCATGGCAACAATGCCAAACCAAGCCGCACCACTGCGCACCATGGCAACAATGCCAAACCAAGCCGCATACTTTGCGCACCATGGCAACAATGCCAAACCAAGCCGCACCATGCGCACCCAAAACAAGGCCATATTTCCAAGCCGCTATGCCTTTGGCCCACACCAAATATAGCGCCCTAGGCTTGCAAGACTTGCAACTAGGTCAACATGGCCGTACGTGCCGTTGGCACATGCCAACACGTATCGCAGCCATATTTCCAAGCCGCTATTCCTTTGGCCCACGCCAAATATAGCGCCCTAGGCTTGCAAGACTTGCAACTAGGTCAACATGGCCGTACGTGCCATTGGCACATGCCAACACGTATCGCAGCCATATTTCCAAGCCGCTATGCCTTTGGCCCACGCCAAATATAGCGCCCTAGGCTTGCAAGACTTGCAACACGTGTCGCAAGCCATATTTCCAAGCCGCTATGCCTTTGGCCCACGCCAAATATAGCGCCCTAGGCTTGCAAGACTTGCAACTAGGTCAACATGGCCGCACGTGCCATTGGCACATGCCAAACACACACGCTGGTAGCCTAACTTGCAAACCGTGCAACCTACCACCAAGGCATTCCGCACATGCCATTGGCACATGCCAAACACACACGCTGGTAACCTAACTTGCAAACCGTGCAACCTACCACCAAGGAATTCCGCACATGCCATTGGCACATGCCAAACACACACGCTGGTAACCTAACTTGCAAACCGTGTAACCTACCACCAAGGCATTCCGCACATGCCATTGGCACATGCCACACGCGCCACTAGCAAAGACCACTTGCACTCAAGATGCAACCAACACTCGAGACATCGACACAAACTGGGGATGCTTCTTTAGGGTTTTGGTTTGGCGGTCACAGACATGCTGCGTACACTACGCTCACATTAAGAAAGCGTGAAAAGGAATAAAGCGGTCAAATAAAAGAGGAAATAATGGTGAAAAACGTTTTCACCCATTAAACCATGCGGTTACCACCTCCTCCCATTATTTCACCCTTTACTCTCTTCCTTCATGAGGCCAGGGTACGTTTCAATCTCGACTTGTATAAATAGGTCTTACCTATATCCACCAGACAGCAAGTCTCGGTCAGGAGAAAAATACTACACTCTCAGAAAAGGCAACTTTGCAAGCTCTCCAAAAGCTTCCACCTCTTGCAAGCTTCCTAAGCTTTCACTTTCTGATACAAGTCGAGATACTACTCTCCCAGAACTATTCTGGTCTCAACACCTTTCTTTGCTTCCCTCCCCAAATCAACCCTTCTCCTCCACTTTGTGACCGAAGCAAGTCTGGAACGGCCATTTCTTGGTTTAGGCCGGACTTGTACAGATTGATCTCTCGAATCTATAAAGTGCTCACGTGCAGCACATTTGTTTAGGGTTTAAACCGGTTTTCTCACTCACCTACCAATTTATCAAATCGGCGAAACGATTTTCACTCATAAACAATTGGCGACCACAAAATGGGAGGATTGATCTTTCGGTTACAATATCAAATTCTAGCTTCCATCCTCAAATTTTCGCGCAAGCATGGTCGGCTATCAGGCGATCTCCACAAACATTGATCCCGCTCAAGGTCATGATAACTCCTCAATTTCTGGAAGCAATACCACCAATGAAGAGGTCCCAAGACCGTTGACACGATGCGTGCTCAGGAGATCCACGCCAAAAACATGGACCTAATGAAGGATGCGATTAACATCATACTCGACTTCCTCATCAATCTAACATCGGGGCTAAGTGATTCATTTTCCCCAGGAGATCAAGAGCAGGGGACTAACATCCCGAATGAGCATTCTCAAATCAACGGTTTCGTCACTGACTGAAGCCAGCGGACTAGGAGGCGACCATGTTGGTAGAAAACTTATGTGAATTGCTGCACCTCTCCAAGGACCAGCGGATAAAAACATTCTCTGCTATCAACCGAATAACACTAAACGCATCACTAGTTCCTGCACCCACGGGGACTCCAAGGATCCCCGGGAGATCCGCCAACAATATTGTTTTCACCGACGACGACATGATGGTAGAAGACGGTCACAACCGGGCCTTGCATGTTACGGCTCTCGTCAAGAACATAGAGTTTCGAAGAGCGCTCATTGACACGGGTGCATCTTCCAATGTCATCACTCTCAAGACACTCAAAGCTGCCAAGGTGCGACCTAATGAGATCGTACGACAACCCACTACGATGACGGATTTCGAAGGCAACCAAACTAGCACATACGGCTACATCAACTTGGAGCTGGCAATAGGGCCAATCCAATCAAGCGTGAAGTTTGAAGTAATTGAAAAAGAACCGACTACCACATGATACTTGGGAAGGCCATGGTGCACAATCTCAAAATCGTCCCTTCAACATACCACCAATGCCTCGAAAACAAGATTGAACGGAGAAGTCGTTCGCATTCCCGCACACACTGTCCCCCTATGCACCAATCTCATGCGTGAGAAGCACATGGGCCGAAGGAGGGTTCAAAGGCGTGGCGACCAAGATTCACAGTTTTCTGCTACCAAAATGGACATCGCTCAGAGATAGCGACAAACTGGAGATACCCCGCAGAGGAGACCGTCTTTCCACCACCTCCTCAGAAGGAAGACCCGCCAGTCTCTTGCCACCGGGCGTAACTCGTGCCCGCACCAAGCGAGAGTACACCCTTACCGCAAGACGAAGCAAAAAGGGAAAGCTCACACATCATCACCGCTGTTAGCAATTAGCAGGGGAGACCATGACCCGGTCTATCCGCCCGAAGGAATGTCTTCACAATAACCAGGAGGAAGTTCCAGACGCCCCTCAGAAGCTACAAGATGGGACCGACTTAACCACCGACGAACTCGAAACTGTCAATATAGGGAATGAGGAATTTCCGCGACCCATTCCGATCAGTTCGACTCTACATCCTACGGAACGCTCAAAGCTAGTCGACCTACTCAAAGAATACCAGGACGTCTTCGCATGGACTTACGAAGAAATGCCTGGCTTGGATGGAAAACTGGTCACCCACCATCTGCATGTGATACCCGGATCCAAACCAGTCAAGCAGCCTCCAAGACAATTCAGACACGATGTAGAAGAACAAATCAAGGCGGAGGTCCAGAAATTACTAGCCGCTGGTTTTGTCAAACCTATTCACCATCCTACTTGGTTATCCAATATCGTTCCCGTTAAAAAGAAGAACGGTCAGATCAGATGCTGTGTCGATTTCAGAGATCTGAACAAGTGCTGCCCTAAAGACGATTTCCCGCTACCTAACATCGACATGCTGGTAGACGCTACCAGTGGACATGGTATGTTCTCTTTCATGGATGGATATAGCGGTTACAACCAGATAAAGATGTATGAGCATGACGCAAGTAAGACTGCTTTCCGAACCCCTCTTGGAAACTTCTATTACACCGTAATGCCTTTCGGTCTGAAGAACGCTGGCGCCACTTACCAACGCGCCATGACTACCATCTTCCACGATATGATGCACAAGCAAGTCGAAGATTACGTAGATGATGTGGTGGTTAAATCGAAGACTCGAGCGGATCATCCAGAAACGCTGCGACAAGTATTCGAAAGATGCCGCGAATACAAGTTGAAGATGAATCCTTTGAAATGCGCCTTTGGTGTCTCTTCGGGGAAATTCTTGGGATTCCAAGTAACATCCGCAGGAATAAAAGTTGATCCAGTCAAAACGCAAGCTATCCTCACGATGCCGCCACCACGAACCGTGAGGGAGCTCCAGAGTTTCATGGGCAAAGTAAACTACATTCGTCGCTTCATACCGGGGCTGGCACAGCTCACCACTACGTTTACTCCTCTGCTAAAAAAAAGGAGCGAATTTCACATGGACTACGTCTCAGCAAAAAGCATACCAGAAGATCCAAAGAAATCTTTGTCCTCCCCAACCGTCATGAAGCCTCCTATGCAAGGGAGACCACTATGTCTCTACACAAATTTTTTAGCGATACGCCATCTGAGCTCTCCTCGCGCAAGAGGACGACAAAGGAATGGAATACCCCATATACTATTTCGGTCGAGAACGTTGAGAGACGCTGAACTCGAATACCCCTGGGCGGAAAAGGCGTGTTTAGCACGATTCATTCCATCCGGAAGTTCGGACACTACCTCCTCTCCAATAAGGTGGTGCTAGTGTCCAAATCAGACCATGTAAAGTTTCTCCTCTCGAAACCTGCCTTGATAGGAAGGCCGGCTAAGTGGCTCCTACAAGCTATCGAGTTCGACATAACGTGCGTCTCCCCAAGGGCCATAAAAGGACAGGTCATTGTAGACACGTTAGCAGCATTCCTGGGAGAAAAAACCGCGAATTACGAGAAGACCTCCCGGAGACCTTCCAGATATCTTTTTAGTCAAAGAAGAAACATGGCTGCTATTCTTCGATGGCTCTTCCACCCCATTATCTATCTCCTGCTGGAGAAGTCTTCTCGCACTCTTTCAAGCTAGACTTTCCGTGCACCAATAACTCAGCTGAATACGAAGCCTTCCTCATTGGACTATCACTAGCTAAACAAGCCGGGGCCACACGTTTGGAGATAAGAGGAGATTCCAAATTACTCATCAACCAGGTAAACGGGATCTATACATTGAAAGAACTAACACTGGCGCCATACAGGGCTGAAGCACAAAAACTACTAAATTATTTCGCTTAAGCAACCATCACACATGTCGGCCGTAGCAAGAACAAGCATGCCGACCGCTTAGCT
The DNA here is from genome assembly GCA_023531295.1 of Papaver armeniacum. Lineage (NCBI taxonomy): Eukaryota > Viridiplantae > Streptophyta > Magnoliopsida > Ranunculales > Papaveraceae > Papaver > Papaver armeniacum. The sequence continues at coordinate 411,169 of JAJJWW010007221.1, read as the reverse complement.
ACACTAGCCTCAAAGCTACAGTTCGAAGGAACTGAGGAAACCCCGACAAGAAACGGCGAACCATAGCTTCAACATGGCTTTCACAACCCGAGAAAGCCAAGACGATGATTTGGAGAACTCCTATCATTCAAGAACTCAACAACTCACTTTTCCAAGGGAAGGTCGACCTCAAGACTTTTCGGAATTTCTTTATGCTTCAAGGTGTCCTGTATCATCGAAATCCAGACAGCTCTCTGTCAAGGTGTCTCGGAAAAGAGGAAGCACAACAACAACTTGAACATGTTCATACCGAAGTCTGTGGAATAACATCAGTAGTAACCCTCTACCGTCGTTTACAACGACTTGGATACTATTGGCCGGAGATGGAAACCCAGTCACGATTACTCCAGAAAGCGTGTCCAAATTGCCAGGCGCCCCCATGTCAGAGAAGTCCTCAACATCAGTCCACACTGGGATCAAGGGAGCCGTACATGGTTTTCCTTCGCGATGGCATTCTTCCTACTAACAAAGAGGATGCGTCCAAGCTAAGGCAGAAGTCCAAAAGATTCGTGTTCCATGATGGGGTTTTATATCGCAAGAGTTTCGGGGGAAGCCTACTAAGGTGTTTGAGCGGTACGGAAATCCCAGTTATGTTAAGAGAAATGCACGAAGGCGAATACCAAGGGAAACAGAAACTATTCCTACAGATACACGAGAGGTACTACTGGCCGACCATGGAAGACGACGCGGCTACCTTCGTTCAGAAATGCCGAGAATGCCATAGTCACGGAAACCTCATCCACGTGCCTCCAACACCCTTGCACGCGATAAGTAGCCCGTGGCCCTTTTATAGTCAGACTCGACATCATTGGGAAGATCAACCCACCGTCCTCAAAACAGCATGAGTACATAATAACCGCGACCGAGTACTTTACCAAGTGGGTTGAAGCTGTCCCGCTGAAAGGAACCACTGGAGCCACAATCGCGGCATTCATCAAGGAACACATCATCTGCCGTTTTGGCGTACCTAAACACATCATCACTGACAACGGCACGCCTTTTGCTAACAAGCAAGTACAGGAACTGCTTGAGAGGTACGGAATCAAACAAGTCTTCTCTACCGCCTATTATCCCCAGGGAAATGGGCAAGCCGAAAGTACCAACAAGACTTTGATCCGAATCCTCAGCCGGACAATACACGACAATCCCGAGACTGGCACGAGCAATTGCCAATGGCACTCTGGGCGTACAGAACATCTCCTAGAAGCTCCACCGGCATGTCTCCTTACTCCCTCGTCTACGGTACAGACGCAATCCTCCCCGCAGAAATCAAGATCCCGTCAGCCAGAATCGCCGCAGCAAGCGGACCCCAGTGGAATGAAGCCGAATCACTCAATGCCGTAGTGCGGAACTAGACACTCGGACTCCCGAGAAGATCCGAGGCAGAGGAACATGCACAAGCATACGAGAACAGGATTTCTAGGGCGTACAATGTACCATGTAAAACCCGGGGTTTTCAAGGAAGGAGATCTGGTGCTAAAAACCGCCAAACACATCCAAAGAAGATGCATCGGCACCGAAGTTTTCTCCCAAATGGTAAGGGCCGTACATAATCACTAAAGCATATAACGAGTGGTTACTACAAGATTATCAAAGAAGATGGGGGAAAGCTAGAGGCGGTCATCAACGGAAAGTGGCTTAAGGCATACTACGCCTAATCATTTCCCTGCAACATGCTACATCAAAAGTGTGAACGTCCAGGCACTCTCTCTGCTTTTACTTTCTTTCTTACCAGTTATTGAATCTCAATACAATCCAACAGATTAACAGAATCTCTTTATTTCTTCAAAAAAAAAAGGGAAAGAGAAGCCTTTAAATCTCATAATGCAAATCAGAAAAGCCCATCTAGTAAATTATAATCCCTACAAAATATCATCTTCAATCGACCATGATACCTTTCAGTCCTACTCTTCAAATCTTGAGTTAACTCTTCAATCCTCCGAGACTCCAGGGCCAAAACTTCCTCCTCTTCCAGCATGGCTTTTGTGGTAGGAATCACACCAGCAAGAATACCATCCCTGTCGACCTTTACAATATTGAGGCGATGCCGCAACCAGCTAACGTTAAACTCCAAGGATTCGCAGGTGGACACCATATTCTCCCACTTTTGAATGGCTGACTCCGCAGCAGCATGAATGGACACATTCTCTATCTCAGCGATCATTGGCAAAAGACAGTTCACTACGGAAACCAAAGCGGACGAACAGCACTTCACCACGCTCCTGGTAGCAATATGGCCGTATGTCTTCCATATCCTCGTATAAAGGGCCACGAATTCTTTCCGCACCAGGAAACCACCAACATTCCGATAATTGGAGGAGAGACACCTCATACGAGTCCCGAACGACAAACCTGCGGAAGGGTATTCATGACAAGAGAGCCCTAAATCGGCGTCCTCCAAGTCTCAGCAGAGTCAACAAGGTCGGGCTTGAAGGAAGGGGAACGACTAGGTCATCCTCGTCGATAACAGTAACGCATGCTCCAACGGGATATCTCTGCACAAAAGGGAAATTTTCCATTTATACAACAAGCGTTAAAATGTACGTCAGTCCGCCAAAGAAGAAGAAAACATACCGGTATGATTTTCTTAATCCGAATAACCTTTGTTGGGGTGCTCATGCGAGAGTCAGACCTCGCACCTTCATCCGGAGAACCTGACTGGTTAGAAGATGATTCGAATCTGCGCGACATGGCAAAGAGAGAAATCCAACAAGAAGAACCTTTTTCTCAAACGAGGAGACGATGCAATTATTTTTGGGTATGAATACGGAATCTTAAAAAGGGAAAGGAAGCAATGGGAGACATAACGCTTCCAGATTTTAGCATGAATAATGCCCTAATTGAAGCCGCACGTGAAGGAAAGCAAGATAAGGAAACTTTGCTATCTGAAGAAACTCCCTCCTTGTTTACATCGGTCACGCCTGCAAGCACGCACAGCTTCCACATTGTGCCACCACCCCACCAGCCAATACACGCGCGGCTTTCCCAAGTCACGCCTGCAAGCACGCACAACTTCCACATTGCGCCGGCCCTACCAGCCAACACACGCAATTTCCCAACGTCGCCCAAGCTGCACCGGCCCCACCAATTGGGCCAGCCTCCCGATTTGTGCAAAACTACCAGAGGCAAGGGTTCCAAATCCTATTCATAAAAGGTCAGACAAGCCTCCCCAATCCTATTTACGGTTTGCTGTTGATAGTTTGTCACCATCTTATGCTTACCCCGCAACAAAGCCCCTGTTCCGAGCTAAGCAGGGGACTTAATGTTGATGGTGGTTTTTAAACAAGGGGTAAAAACGTAAAACCCCATGACCTAGTGTTACCCGCAACACATTAACTAAGAGCATTTAACTCAGGTGTAAATAATTAATAGGGGTATTTTTTCAAAATACCAGATTAGGGTTTTCGACACAGAACCCTAATTCCAAAACCAAGCCGCACCCTGCGCACCATGGCAACAATGCCAAACCAAGCCGCATACTGCGCACCATGGCAACAATGCCAAACCAAGCCGCATACTGCGCACCATGGCAACAATGCCAAACCAAGCCGCATCCTGCGCACCATGGCAACAATGCCAAACCAAGCCGCACCCTGCGCACCATGGCAACAATGCCAAACCAAGCCGCATACTGCGCACCATGGCAACAATGCCAAACCAAGCCGCACCCTGCGCACCATGGCAACAATGCCAAACCAAGCCGCATACTGCGCACCATGGAAACAATGCCAAACCAAGCCGCACCCTGCGCACCGTGGCAACAAGGCCATATTTCCAAGCCACTATGCCTTTGGCCCACGCCAAATATAGCGCCCTAGGCTTGCAAGACTTGCAACTAGGTCAACATGGCCGTACGTGCCGTTGGCACATGCCAACACGTATCGCAGGCCATATTTCCAAGCCGCTATGCCTTTGGCCCACGCCAAATATAGCGCCCTAGGCTTGTAAGACTTGCAACTAGGTCAACATGGCCGTATGTGCCATTGGCACATGCCAACACGTATCGCAGGCCATATTTCCAAGCCGCTATGCCATTGGCGCACGCCAAATATAGCGCCTAGGCTTGCAAGACTTGCACTAGGTCAACATGGCCGTATGTGCCATTGGCACATGCCAACACGTATCGCAGGCCATATTTCCAAGCCGCTATGCCATTGGCGCACGCCAAATATAGCGCCCTAGGCTTGCAAGACTTGCAACTAGGTCAACATGGCCGTACGTGCCATTGGCACATGCCAACACGTATCGCAGGCCATATTTCCAAGCCGCATACTGCGCACCATGGCAACAATGCCAAACCAAGCCGCACCCTGCGCACCATGGCAACAATGCCAAACCAAGCCGCATACTGCGCACCATGGCAACAATGCCAAACCAAGCCGCACCCTGCGCACCGTGGCAACAAGGCCATATTTGCAAGCCGCTATGCCTTTGGCCCACGCCAAATATAGCGCCCTAGGCTTGCAAGACTTGCAACTAGGTCAACATGGCCGTACGTGCCATTGGCACATGCCAACACGTATCGCAGGCCATATTTCCAAGCCGCTATGCCTTTGGCCCACGCCAAATATAGCGCCTAGGCTTGCAAGACTTGCAACTAGGTCAACATGGCCGCACGTGCCATTGGCACATGCCAACACGTATCGCAGGCCATATTTCCAAGCCGCTATGCCTTTGGCCCACGCCAAATATAGCGCCTTAGGTTTGCAAGACTTGCAACTAGGTCAACATGGCCGCACGTGCCATTGGCACATGCCAACACGTGTCGCAAGCCATATTTCCAAGCCGCTATGCCTTTGGCCCACGCCAAATATAGCGCCCTAGGCTTGCAAGACTTGCAACTAGGTCAACATGGCCGCACGTGCCATTGGCACATGCCAACACATGTCGCAAGCCATATTTCCAAGCCGCTATGCCTTTGGCCCACGCCAAATATAGCGCCCTAGGCTTGCAAGACTTGCAACTAGGTCAACATGGCCGCACGTGCCATTGGCACATGCCAAACACACACGCTGGTAGCCTAACTTGCAAACCGTGCAACCTACCACCAAGGCATTCCGCACATGCCAAACACACACGCTGGTAACCTAACTTGCAAACCGTGCAACCTACCACCAAGGCATTCCGCACATGCCATTGGCACATGCCAAACACACACGCTGGTAACCTAACTTGCAAACCGTGCAACCTACCACCAAGGCATTCCGCACATGCCATTGGCACATGCCACACGCGCCACTAGCAGCACCACTTGCACTCAAGATGCAACCAACACTCGAGACATCGACACAAACGGGGATGCTTCTTTAGGGTTTTGGTTTGGCGGTCACAAAGATGCGGCGTACACTACGCTCACATTAAGAAAGCATGAAAAGGAATAAAGCGGTCAAATAAAAGAGGAAATAATGGTGAAAACGTTTTCACCCATTAAACCATGCGGTTACCACCTCCTCCCATTATTTCGCCCTTTACTCTCTTCCTTCATGAGGCCAGGTGCGTTTCAATCTCGACTTGTATAAATAGGTCTTACCTATTTCCACCGGACAACAAGTCTCGGTCAGGAGAAAAATACTACACTCTCAGAAAAGGCAACTTTGCAAGCTCTCCAAAAGCTTCCACCTCTTGCAAGCTTCCTAAGCTTTCACTTTCTGATACAAGTCGAGATACTACTCTCCCCAGGAACTATTCCGGTCTCAACACCTTTCTTTGCTTCCCTCCCCAAATCAACCCTTCTCCTCCACTTTGTGACCGAAGCAAGTCCGGAACGGCCATTTCTTGGTTTAGGCCGGACTTGTACGGATTGATCTCTCGAATCTATAAAGTGCTCACGTGAAGCACATTTGTTTAGGGTTTAAACCGGTTTCTCACTCACCTACCGAATTTACTCAAATCGCGAAACGATTTTCACCCATAAACACCAAAGATTCCCAATCAAGAATCTAAATCCATTCTCTCTGCCAAATTGTTTTCTGATCATCATTGTGATGATAAGGAAATCATAGTTTCGCTTGGTCAGATTCTCGTTGGCCTTCCTATTCCTCTGTATGATCCTAATCTTCCCTTATTTTATGAAATTCTTGCTCATGCGAAATTCTCGCGAGCCATCTATCAATTGAGTGGGGATTGTATTCGCTTAATGCTTGAATTCGCCAACCGCGGTGCTGGTAAAGGATCTCTTTACCCAAAAGAACTCTGGGATCCTAAATTTGAGGATTTAGAAATATTCGCCGAAAAGTATACAGTAGAGAGTTTCTTTGAAAATTACGAAGTAATAAACATGAAAAATGATAGAACTCATTTGGGGTGCTCGCTTAAGAGGAAAGAAAATGTTGCCGCGATAGAATACTCATGCAGGACATTGATTGGCATTCTGGAAAGAATAATATTCCTCGTCACTCTAAAGACGACAAATGGTGCGTCTTTCCAGTGGTTTTGAAGGGACCTTATATTTCAGGTCCGAACGTGCTTCCTGCGAATCTCGCCACTTATCAACCTTGGGTATTTAATTGGCCCGAGAAAGTGAAAGAGGTAGTTCTTCGAGTCTTGTTCACTTCATAATCTCTCATTTACTGTTACTTTCCCGTTCTCTAACTCTTGCGAAAAATTTAGATTAACAAGCTGAGATCGAGCTATAAGAGAACCGGGAAGGCTAGCATTTTATCTGCTCTGCGCTCCATCACAGATGAAGTAAGAAACATCTTATATTTTTAACAATATTGTTGCCTCTGTTTCTTATCTCCATGTGTGTGCGAAGGTTGGTGTTGTAGCTGTTGAAGAAGAAGAAAGTTCTAAGATTGCGAAGACCAAAGGCAAAGGTAAAGGTTCTCTTCGCAAGGAGAAATCTGCTGCTCCACCTTCAAATAAGCGAAAAGTTCATTCTCCTTCTCCTTCAAATCTTCAACCTGGAGAAAGTTCTGGTGATGATGATAGCGATGATGTTGATACTCCTTTCGCAAGAGAAGATTTTCCAGCTGAATCTTCTATGGTACAACTATCTAGCATCTTCTCTGACTCCATGCAAGGGATTGGGGATGATCGTCTCTCTAGTACATGCAAATCTCTTGCGAGTATCTGCGATGCTCCTTTACTAGAGGGTGATGATTCTCTTCATGGAGTCTCCAGATCAGTGACTCCCAGTTTTCTGAACTCACTTGGTGTCTTGGTATTCCTTCGTTTCTATATTCCTTCATAATTATGATTTAAAATTATATTATATCTTGACAATTTCTTTCAGACCGGGAGAGCTTCCTTCGCTGTTGCCTCAGATCTTGAGAAGAGGCGTGGGATTCTTGAAAAGAAGAACCTTCATCTTCGCAAGAGAAATGAAGAACTAGAAGTTGAAGCTTCTGCTCTTCGCGAGAAGAATAAACAATTAGAAGCTAATTCTTCCACTCAGAAGGACAAGATATCTAGTCTTCAAAGTGCTAATCAGCAACTTTATGGTATGAAATTTTTCTCTTTCCCTTTGTTTTGTTTTCTCATTATCTTCCCTTATCTGATTTACCATTTTCGCAGACGTCTATAACCTTTACGATGAAGCCATTCTCCTTCGCTCATTCCCTGACTCTATGGATAATAATACCCTTCTTGATCACCTCAATAATTCTTTGAATAGTTTTTCAAATGACATGATTAAATCTCTTCCCATAAATGAACTCCAATCCAAATTTCGCCTCTTGGAAATTGACCATATATCCAGTTTGGGCTTAGCCAACCAATTTAAGTGTTTCTATCTTAATTCTAAAGAGAAAATTAATGCTTTAAGGACCAAGATCAGTGGTCTCATAGATGATAAAGATCGCATCGCTAAACAAGGTGCTCAAGCGTTAGCGAAATTCCAAAAAACTCTTCTTGAAGTTCAAATTGAACGAGATGAATCTAACCGCAAAAATGTTGTACTTTGCGAAAGAGAGAATCAAATTCGCTCCTTCGCTCATAAATAGTGATGATGAATTCGCTTGGGCTGCGAAAGTTCTAGATGACGCGAAATAATTTAGGTGTAAACGTTAGTCTTCAAGTGAGCACACGACCTTGGTTAGGGATATGATTTCTGACAGAGAAGGTTGTTAATTGTTCTTCTTTATTTAACTGTTTGTCTTTCATAAAATTGTCATCAAGTTGTTGATTCATTGTCACATGTTCGTAGGAGCTGAAGAGAGATTTCTCAAAAGGATTGAAGAACTTGAGTCTGAGAAGGAGCAGCTCGCAAAGAATCTTTCTTCTCGGGATGATAAATATTCTAGACTGAAGAGCCAACTAAAGATTACTGTTGCGAATTTTAAAAATGATGCTACTCTTTTTCGCAATCAGACTATTAAGATGGTCTGCGATGATAATAATATCCCTTATTCTGCATATCCTTGCCTCCTAGAAGAAATCCCCAAGAATGTGCCTCCTCTGGATATCTCTGACAGTGATGCTAGCGAAGAAGAGGAATCTGATGGAGATGAAGAAGAAGAAGGATTTGATGAAGATGATGAAGAAGAATCAATCAAGAAATAGTTCTGTTTCCTTCTTTCTCTTTTTGTAATATTTGTACATTCATTCTTTTAACCTCCTATCTTTGTAATCTTTAGCCGTGAATTTCTTGAATCTTCAAATACAAGTTCTACCTTTGTTGTTCCTTTCTGCACATGTTAAAGAGGCAATTCTTTTTTGCAATATAGTTAATCAATATATTATCAACCTTTCATGTTATGAGTGCATAAATCTATCATATGGATACAAATAACATGTTCTTATTCTATTCATTCCTATACTTGCCTCTGTTATTTTTATTCAATTAAAATATTAAGCAAGTTACTTTTGAATGGCAACATGTATTCATGCCTCAGTCTCGCAGCTGTTTCTGCTGAATTTTCGCAAGTAGGTATTTCTTGGTTGCATCCAAGATTTTATTTTTTCTTTTTCTCTTATGTGGTCTTATTTTGACTTCCTAGTTAAAGGTCTTATTGTGCCACCTCTTGTCATTGCGACAAAATCGCAGGACGTCTTTGCACTTGCATGCAAAAACCCATTGATCTTGCCTTAACTCTCTCTTTTTTATTGAAATTTTTGTTGCGACAATATGACAGGACTAAAAATTCTTGCGAAAATAAAGCCCCGTGACATTGTCGTCTTGCGACGAAATCGCAGGACGTCCTTACACTTTCATGTACTGACTCATTGATCTCGTCTTATCTTTGTCTTTTGTATTATTGCCTCTTCAGGATTGTCGCACAAATATGACAAGCCTAAATTTTCTTGCGAAAATAAAGCCTCATGACATTTGCATCTTAAGACACTTATCAGCTCCCTAATGGAGGGTGCCGCCCTTATCTTCCCCCTGGTTGCCCCTTCAAGGAGGCGTACCTCTACCATACAAGGTTGGCTCCTCCCATCCGGTATTAACAACAACCAGTTGTTTTCGAAGCCTCTTATCCCTTTTGCCTATAGGGCTTATGGTTACGAGATTGCACCCTAAGTGGGGTTTTCTTCGGGCCGAGTGCAGCATACGTCAAGACTTGCCAAGAATGGCCAGGGTAGTTCCAGACGCCCTGGGCACTCTTGGCTCAACCGTGTACCTCGGCGCCTTGATCAGATGCCGCACTCCTTAGAAGAGACCCTCAGTCGTCCAACCTAAGTCATTAGCTTAGGTTGGAAATACAAGGTACCTCTCCTGGATGGGATTTATTGACCCCAAATCTCCATGACTCAGGTTCCAGGGGTGGTGTAACCTTTTCGCTGAGCCATGCAATAGGTACCCCCTTCTATGACGCACTTTAGGTCTTATATTTGCCTCTTGCGAAATTTTGATTTCGCGAACTAGGGTGTACGCCATAGTAGGTTCGCCTCTGTCTGATTATTTTGTTGATTCTTATTCATATAAGCTCTTTTGTAATTTCACAATCTCATCTTTATCATTCATAAAATATATTTTCTTCTTCTGCATATCAGCTCTTTTGTAATTTCGCAATCTCATCGTCGTCATTCATATTTATTTTTTTTATTTTATTTTTTTTAACAATCCAGTCACACATCTTTCTTTCTTCTCTCAATCTTACTTTTCCAGTCATAAAATCAACAAATACATTCACTCTTTAAGTCTCTTACTTCTGCTACTTTCTGCCTCTGCATTTTCTATTAGTATCTTATCCTTTGCGAAATCTGTGTCGCTTCTTATCTTCAGCATGCATTGGTTTCGCAGCGATTCTTCTTCTCTCTGTTCTATTGCATCCATCAATCTTTCACTTTTTTGTTTTTATCTGATGTTATTTTTCCAATTCTTTTTCTTCGCAGCTCTTTCTTCGCAAGATTCTACATCAATTTCATAACACTTCTTTCCTTCAACCCAATCTCCTTTTACTATGCCGATACCACTGGGATGAGGGAACTTGATATATTGATGGAAAGTCGATGCTACACCTAAAATCCCATGTAACCAAGGTCGTCCAATCAATGCGTTGTATGGTGATTCCACATCGACTACACGAACGCAAATTTCGAGAGGACAATCCTTTCGGTGGAATTCGCATCGACTTTTCCTTTAGGTTTATTGGCAGTACCATTAAAACCATAGATCTTGTAAGTTGAAGGTATTAGATCTTCATCTTTTCCTCCCATAGTTTTATAAGTATGATAAAAAACGATATCCACGGAACTTCCAGTATCGATTAAAATTCTGTTGATTTCCCATGTATTCTCAGCTTCATCATCTTCATCATCACTAGGTTTTGGGTTAATCTCTAATCTTACCACTAATGGGTTATCGTACATCTTGCCACCCTCAGGTACTTCTTCTGCGGTGAAGGAAATAATCTGTTTTTGCCATTCTTTCAGTGGCGATGCTTTCGCAATGTTCATTATTTCTTTATCATCAGCATCTCTTGCGAAGATCCTGCTGAGAGTGTTATCATGAAAGTCTTCAATCATTTTGTACGAATGTACAATAGAGTGACAAAAAAAATTCTTTGCCTTTGCTCCAACTTCTATTACAAATGTTTTTCCTCCTTTTGTTGTATTTACCTGTGAATTTAAGCGGTGGTGGTAATGGTTGAGACTGAGTTTGGTTTTTAGAAAATGATTTAGTTTCCCTTGATCTATCATTCTAAGGATGATTCTTTTTATATTTCTTCAATCATTTGTTGAGTGTCCATGAAAATGGTGATAAGAGCAAAATTCATGACTTCTGTCGCTTGGAGGTGGTTCACTCCCCATGTTCCATGGCGCGGGTATGTTTTCCATCAAGATTATAGCTTCCCATATTTTCTCCACACTAGCATTCAGTGGTGGCATTTTGATTTCTTCCCATATTATCTTATGACTTCCCCGTCCTCTGTGATGGTTTTGCCTCGACCTCCATAAGTTTCTTGTGGGTCGATCAAGTCTTTGAATTTTGTTATTTCCACCACGGCTATAGAAGTTTCTTTCTCTCTCGAATTCTTCTTGATCACGACTTCCCATAGCTACTAGCTTCCGCTGACTATCTTCCATTATCCTCCCTTGTTGTCCTTGCGAAGTGCTCGCCACTGTATTTATCAACTTAGGTAGCAAACTTGCATTCGTTGCTTTTGAATTTGTGTTCGCAACTGGGTATGATTCCATCTCATTTTGATTTTCCTCAAGAGCAATATACTCCTCCTGTAATTCTCGCAACTCAGTCATTGTGAACGTATTCTTAACTCTGAAAATTTGAATGTATAACAGATTGGTTGAGAACATAGCGTTGATGAATGATAGAATGAGGTATCTCTCATCCACACGACCAGCCATATCACTACACATTGTCTTCCACCTCATGGTTAGATGTTTCAAACTTTCGCCAACCCTTTGCTTTGACCCAAATACATCTTCAATGCCAGGTCGCGAGGAATTGTTACTTATATACGCCCCTAAAAATGTAGCTTGCAAATGGTTGAAAGATGTTATAGTATTCTTTGGCAAACCTTCAAACCATTTCAAGGCCTCTCTGTTAAACTTGATGCAAAATATTTGCACAATCAACATCATGGTTTTCCCATTGCAGCATACATCTCACATAAGCTTTGATGTGTTGTACTGCACAAGTTGTGCCGTCAAAAATGTTATTTAACGCAGGTAAATTGCACTTTGGGGGTATTCCTCCTAATTGTACTTCTTGTGTGAATGGGGTTTTCGCAGCTTCTTCTATGGCTTCGTCCAGTTGTCTCCTTCCTCCTTCTCTTTTGTTATTTAACATTCCTCTCATTTCCGCTAATTCTCTCAAAATTTGTTCAATTTACACTAGAATTTGGATCCATTAGTCTTTTTAATTCCGCCTCTCTTCTTCTGCGTTCATATCTGTTTTCATTTTCTTGTTCATCATTTTCTTCTCGTCTCTCTCTGCGATCTTCTCTTTCATTCCTTTCATGAATTCGCACACCGTTATATTTCTCATTTTCTCTTCTTTGTCGCCTTTTAGCTCTCCTTTGTACTCTATCATATTCTTCATTGATATTACCATTATTGAGATTTTGTTCACGCCTTCTCTCTCGATTATCATGATTGTTCTGGCGAATTGCCTCTTGTAACTCTTGTTCTTCCACTTCTGCTCTCAGTCTTTCCCTCTCGCAAGCTAGACGTGCTTGTTCAGTGTAATGTCTTTCGATTTCATCTTCAATTACTTGTCGATTTCTTTGAACTTCTCTCCCATGTAATATTCTCCTTCCTTCTTCCTGATTTTCTTCGCCATCTTGATTATTTTGTCCCTGACGTCATCTATTTCCCTGATTTCTATCATTTTGAAGAATTTCACCACGTTGGATATAACGATCTTCCATTACTTCTCTTCTTTCGCAACATTCTTCGTCTGGATTTCGTACTTCCTCTCGAGTTTCTTCATTAGCATTTTCTACAGGCGAATTTCGTCTTATTTCTTCTCTAACTGATCTTGAACTTGATCTTGTAGTTCTTCTTGACCTTCTACTTTGTAATCTCATGTTTTCCATCCTTAACTCATGATTTTGCCTTGTCAAATTTGCACGCTCTTCTGCTTCTAATCGCCTTTCTTCATGTATTCTTTGCCTTAATGCCTCTAATGCTGCAATATCTCCATTTCCATGAATTATTCCCCCAATTACCTCTTGGTCTCTCTCCTCTCGTCCATTGCTTCCTAATTACTACTCTTCTCCCATTTCATCCACAAAATCTGATCGCCAAGTATGTACACTCACCCTATCATAATCCACAGTTCTATTTTGTATTGGTGTACGTTGAATTGGCGGTTGAACTCGATTTTCTCCATTGTTTCTTGTGTTCACTCTTGAAGATCCCTCCATTTCATCTCTCCCTTTTCTAGCTAGTCTCCTACTCCTTCTAACGGTTGTTGGTTGTTTTGATGTATTTCTTCTTCTAGCCATTTTTTAATCTTAATGAGTTGTTGAAAATTATATGAAATTCTTCATCCACTACTCCAAATTCTTTCAAATCACAATCCCCCTGTTTCTAGCGCCATTAGCGGTTGAAAAAGACGTGTCAATAAATGGATGGAAGAAGAGATACGTGTAATAAATTCTGCATAAAAGTACAGAATCATGTCAATACAGAAGAATATGGAAAAATGAACAGCTGCGGCATTTTGAAAGTACTAGTTCTCATGACATTCTCTCCTTCGCAGAAGACATGAGAAGAGGCAAGATGTAGGATCAGAATATCGCAACATTAATATCCTTGCGAAATCCTTGAACAACACATTGCGAAGATATCGCAGATTGGTAATAAAAATGACGCAACGGATGACGACAGCCTGAACACGAGAAAGGTGTGAGGACCTAGCGAGATTTAGGAGCGTTGCGAGATTTAACATTTGAATACTTACGAGAATGTTGCAATCCAGATCCGAAAATAAAGGACAACTTAGCTATCATCCAATATGTAATGTCCTATATAAAGGGCCGAGTAGGCCTAAAAGAGGAGAGATCTTTTTAGAGTGGAGGGAAAGTTTTGAGGAGAGAGAAAGTCTAGAGCAATAGTTGTATTCTTGATTTCATTTCCCCTTTGTAAAATTCTTTAACTCAATTAATAAAAAGTGTGATTGTTGATCTTAAAGATGGGTTGATTATTATGAATTCTTGTGAGGGATGTATTGTAGGATATCCTGCAACTACAATGTTTTCAAAAAGGTAATTTCAAAATTTACTAAAAAGTTTTCAATTAAACAAGTTATGTTTACAAAATTGTTGTTGGACAAGTTTGTTGTTGATATTGTGCCTTTCATAAGAAAACATTTGAACTACAATATGGCAAAAAAGTTTACAAATCATCGGAATGAGTTGGTTAAGCATTTTAAGAGTTTCGGAACAATTGAAGAGGCCCGCTTGAATCCGTATAGGAATGTATCCCAAGATAGCTGGAATTATTTGTGTGACTGGTTCTCTTCGGCCACGTTTCAGGTATACATGGTGATTATACTTGCTTTAGTTCATAATTATGTATTCTATATTGGTTAATTAGTGTTCAAATTGCAGAAACGATCACGGGTTGGATCTAATAATAGCAAAAGTTCCCTATAATCACTGCGGAGGGTCTCTTCCATTCGTAGTCCACAGAGAATTGGTATTTATTTTTCCTTTTAACTACACAAATCAAACGTGCTTAATTTTTTTTCTCTTTGTTTGTTGATTTAAAGTGATGCTAAGCATTAATACCCTGGTTACTTTTGTTTTTGATTTTGCTCAAGCAGAAAAAGACCTAATAAGTGCAACTTGTCTACATACAAACTTTCTATGATACCCATACTCATACTGTAAAAAATCCGGATGATGAAAATGAGGTGCAGTGGATAAGTAAGGAAGCCCAAATAAGACATGTATGTTACTATGAAATTGATTTTTATTGTCTTATTGTTAATCGTCTTATGTTAGCTTTGATTAATTTGTGTACATATGCATACAGGAAAAGATGCTTGATTTGTATCAACAAGGAATTGCAGAGGGATCTCAACCACCTGAGGAGTTGGCTATTTTTAATGAAGTGACATGTGCTAAGAGATACAAAAGACAGCGTGTTTCTTCGGATTCATCTTCTGATTGAGTGGTGAATGAGTTTCGTGATTTAATTGAGACATTGAATGAAAAGATTAAAAGCCAAGAGGACCATATTTTGAAATATCAAGATGAAATCAAGGAAATGAAAGATGAAAATCAGAAAATGAAGGATGATAATGCTGCATTGAAGGAAGATATGCTTAGTCGATTGGGTTTTGCTCCCGTTATGTTTAATAACCTTCCCATTCCACCACAGGAGGACAATTAATGTAAGGTCCTGATGAAGTTTGTTTTAGGTTGCAAGGTTATCATATGTAATTATAAGGTACTTTGTTTTATGCAAGGTTGTTTGTTTTAGGGTATATTCGTATTTTATTAAGTTATTGTAGGTTTGCAAGTCTATTTTATGTAAGTTTGTCTTATGGTGAAGTTTGTCTACATATGTCTATCATGTTAAGTTTGTTTGTTTACTGTAACTTTTAATTTATAATATAAGTATCAAGTTTTTATTATTTTTATTATTATTTTTATTTTATTTTTGAGCATGTTTTAACACATTTTCTTAGATACTGTATTTATTTTTATGAATTATTGCTAATAATTGATTATTTTTTTGGGTTATTTTGTTTTTGGTACTCAAGTTTTGACCAACTTTGTTGTTTGGTCTAACATTTGTCCAGCTTGGTGTTTGGTACTTGGAATTGACGTTGACCCGCGTGGACTCGGTTTGACCTTGACGTCTGTTTAGTAAAAAAAAAATTCAATTTTTAAAATATGTAATTACTTAACGTCGTTAACTTCGACATTAGACACATGTCTGCATATAAGTCAACTTTTTTTATTTGACTGAACGCACCAGAATGTCGACATCCAACGGTCGGATTTTTTGGGTTTTCAAAATTTGACCGTTGAACTATCTGGCCGATCTGGTCTCTATAAAAGCTAAATTCAAACACTTTCTCATCTTCTTATTCAACAACAATCTTCACCTGCCAAATTTTCACAAAGAAGAAGACACAATGGAGGGTTCAAGCTCATCATCAAATATCAAGTGCCATCTATGTATTTCGTCTGGTCATGTTAGCAGAGATTGTCCCTGGGAAGGCACAAAATGCAGTCTAACCAACTGCAAAGGCTACCTGTTTCTTAGAAAAGTTGTAAAAGGAGAAGAAGGTTTCCAACCTTATGTGAAGTGCAACTACTGTGGAGTTTTCATCTGGTTAGATGCTTATGTAGCTTCACATAAAGGTATTCCACCACCTATTCCACCCCCTCTGAATGATGAAGACAAATGGTTGAAAGACAAACAGTTATACTGCTACTCATGTGGGGATGCTGATCACATGGCTTATAACTGCAAAATCAACCTCTTATCATGCACTGAGATCCATCTTTGTGATGGTAAGATGAAGCTTCTCACATCTAGACAACCGAGAATCTATTGGCAACGAGATACTATTTATGTCAACAATATAAGAAGGTTCGAGTTTCTAAAAACGATGAGTTGTAAGGGTTTCCTAGTTGTAATGAATGAGGAGATGTATTAACCTAGTAAGATGTATGCACCAAGTAAGATTTTCTAAGTACTAATCTATTTATTTCTAGTTTGTTGTTCCTGCGTAATTTTCTCCTGAGCAACTATTGAACAATCCATACACACAGAAAATATATAAAGAAGAAATCTAACATAACATATGGTAGACAAACTAGTTTATAAAGATAATAATAAATTGTTCATAGATGGTTCAAAAAGATGAAAACAGAGTCTTAAACCAGTTTATAAAGCAACTACTTAAGTTGTTCAAACAGGTTGACATGTAAACAAAGCAACTGTAGCTGACCAATAAAGATGAAGTTAAGTGATTGGTGATCATTTTTCAGTAAGATCAATTGTAATTCCATTAAGGGCCTTACCTATAGCCCTTTGAATCCTTCTGTTTCTCCTTGGTGGTGAAGGCAACACATGCTCCATCTCTGGCTCAGGCAACAGATGCTCCATCTCTGGCTCAGGGTCCATCTCTGGCTCAGACAACATAGGGGTGAGTCTTGCCCTCTTGTTTGGTACACTACCACCTCTTGTTCTAACACCACCACCCCTGGTTCTAACACCACCTCTAGTTGCAACACCACCACTATAGTTTCCTACAATAAAACAACCATCTAAGCCTAAAAATGGTACTGCAGGAACAAAATAAACAGCAACTACATCTTTTTCTTGTTCTGCAGCAACATTTTGTTCTTGTACTGCATCAACATTAGGTTCTTGTACAGACAACAGTTGCAAAAGCCTAAAGACAGAAATTTTGTAGTTAGTACCTGTCTCCAAATGCATGAAATACAATAGTATTTCTTCTGTGTCTATTCTAGCAAGTAAATACAATACAAAAAACAATAGTAGAGAAATCACCTGAGCCCTAGTAGGATTCCTTCTATATCTTGGAACTTTATCCAGCCCCCCTGCTAAAATCTCATAACCAACTATCTCACCTCTTCTTCTGTGGACCATATTAGCACCTCTACCTGCACCCCTTATACCACCTCTACCTGTACCCCTTGCAGCTCTTGTAACACCTATACCAGGAGGGACCCATGCTGGAACGGGTGCTATTGGTTCTTCTACTTGGTCCCCAAAAAGTAAGTACTCTGCTCCCCTTGCTCTTCCATCTGTACCACCTCTGCCAGATGTATTGCCACCTGCCCTTCCACCTATGCCACCCCCCTTCCACCCCTTCCACCTGTAATTCCACCTCCCCTTCCACCTGTAATGCCACCTCCCCTTCCACATCTGCCACCTGTAATGCCACCTCCCCTTCCACCTCTGCCAGCTGTAATGCCAGTTGTCCTTCCTCTTCCTCTGCCCCTACCAACAGCTACATCAGGCTCAGTTACTCTAGCTTGATTGAGCTATTCACAATATTCTTCAAAATTTCTAGCTGGATTCCTTGGAACATGTGGTACTGAACCTTCCACACATAGAGATAAAATAAAGTTTAAGTTAAAGGTACAACAAGACATATAGAAAAAGTTAAAGTTTAACCAAAAGATAAAGATAAGGTACCCTAAAGATAAAACATTCTTACCTTGTTCTGTAGGAGGGTCATACTTTTTAGGACAAGTCCTCTGGTTATGTCCAAATTCACCACAAATTTTATACTGTTTCTTCTGAGCATTTCCACCTCTTGCTTCATCTGCATCTCTTCTCCTTTGGAATCTTGGTCTGCCTCTTGACCTCTCAAATGGTGGTGGCCCAACTTTATGAGCTATGTCAGCTTTTGCTTCCCATTTAGATTCATTGTCCAGTGGAACAACCATTCCTGCATAAGTGGCTCTGTACTTATCCACAAAATGGTATTCATCAAGCAACCTACAAGATATGAACCAAGACAAGTTCCAAAGTTAGACATAATAAAAACAAGACAAGTATGCAAAAAACACTAATAATAGAAATTGAACAGTCTAAAGAGTGAGATACTTACTATTTCCAATCTCCATTTTGGTTAAAAAAAGAAAGCATTAATAGCATGCTCACAAGGAATTCCTGTGACATCCCAATATCTACATGAACAATGGTGCTTGGACAATGTCACCACCCAAGAACCTCCCTTATTATCAAGAATTGTCCATACATCTTTACTGGTAGGTACTCTTTGAAAAGCTGGTGTTATTGCGCTATTCAGTTTGTAGATACCTTCTGCTCTTGGGACAACTCCCCCTACTTCATAAGTGTCACCTTGTTCTCTCCTATCAAACATCAACCTAGTAATCATCAAGTGATACTTCTCAAGAAGCTTGCATATGGGCAAACCTCTTATATGTAAAATCCAAGCATTAAATGCCTCACAAAAGTTGGAAGTGATGTGCTCACAACTTGAAGAAGTGTCAAAAAATGCTCTTGCCCACTGTGTTGGCTGTTCTCTCTCTAGATACTCTCTTGCTTGTGGTCTTAGATCTGCCATCTTATCCATGTTGATGTTAAAATCTTCCTCCACATATGACCTGGCTGCATTCCAAGCAAGAGCTTCCAAATGCTTCCTTGGGTGATATCTCTTCATATTCTTGTACATATGCCTGAAACAATACCTATGATGATGGTTCACATCACTAAAGTTAGCTTCAACAGCTGAGATTAGTCCTTTCTCTCTGTCTGATATGAAGGTCGGAGCTCTTGGATGTTCTTTCAAGTATGGAGCAACAATCCTAAGGAACTCAGTCCAATTCTCTTTATTTTATTTTCTACAAATAAATATGGCAATTGGAAAGAGTCCATTGTTTCCATCTAAGGATATTATAACTAAACAAACACCACCATATTTACCTTTAAGAAAACACCCATCCAAACCTAAAATAGGTCTACAACCTTTCTTGAAACCATCCAAAGAACTCTTATAAGCTATACATAGGTGCTTGAACTTTCCAGCTTCATCTGTTGCACAACTTGCAATACTGCCATCATTCCTCTTCGGAACTTGATTGCATAATTCAGGGGCCATGGCATAACTGTCTTCATAATTACCATAAATTCTCTCCATACACATATGCCAAGATCTCCAAGCAGTCCAGTAACCAATTGTCACTTTGTGAACCCTCAACACTTCATCTATGAAATCCTGTGGTTTGTACTTAGGATGAGCTTTATAAGTATCCAACATAACTCTGAATACCCACCTACAAAACAATAAACTTAAAGAGTTAATCAACAATGTACATTATATTAATGCTAATAACTTAAAAAAAAAAAAAAAAAGGAGTGAACAGTCAAGTCAAACCTTGCTTTGGCTAAAGGATGGTGGATTCCATGTTTCCCCTGACATGTATGCTCAAATTCACCTTTCTTGCACCTAAAAGTGACTTTATCCCAAATTCTAGAGCAATAAACATTCCACTTACAATGCGGTGCCTGCTTGCATTTATATTGTTGCTGAATTTGGGTATTCTTCACTTGTTGAATATCAAAATTCTGGAAGATGTTTTGATCTTTAATGTAATCTCTACACTCATCTGTTGAAGCCCATTCTTGCCCAATAAACATCTTGTCCAGAATAGATACATTACTGTTCCAAGTCTTCAACTCTTCCTCTTCATACACTCTGCCTGTCTCTTTCACATAATCTTTCCATTCAGCAGTCTTCTTGATAACACTTGCAATCTGCTCTGTCAAGTCTGCCTCTTTATCAGCCTTAATTATCACATTCAGGGACTTCTGTCTCTTGTTTTGAATCAGACTCACCAGCAGAAACATACTCCTCTTCAGGGTTACATTCATCAATGTTGTGGACCACTTTCATGTTGTGGACCACTTTCTCAGTTGCTTGCACCTCATCTGTTTCAACTTGAGTAACTGACTCCACTTGACTCAAATCAACATCAACATCAACATCATACCTCCCTATTACATTTACAACACCACCATTCCCACCTTCATCATTTACACCACTACTCAAATCTACAACTGCATCTGACACAACTGCATTCACGCCTTTACTAACTTTTATTTTACTACCACCTTTACAAACTTTTCTTGAACTGCCACCAACCTTTTCTACATCTTTACTACAACCAACAACATTAGCACCAGCACCACCATCTGCACTTACACTTGCATTCAAGTTCACATTTACTTCTCCCACTTGACTTGTAACTGCTTCAGGTTCATGTCCTTTAGTACTTATTGGATTGTCATACTTGTTTAATAATGACAACCAATCTAACTCTTCTTCAACCAAACAATCATGCCTTTTCACATTTTTACTAGTGTCCTTTTTAGACCTACTTGTACCCACCAGATAACCATCTTTAGTGGGGTAAAACTTTGGCAACTCAGACCCATCCATTCTGCATACAATAGAATACTAAAATTTAAATTTGTATACATAAAGTCACAAATCAAACAGTTAGTCATTGCATACTAAAGTAATCGAAAAAAACAGCATAGCAACAAAACCCTAAAATATCAAATTTGTCGAAAACATACAAAAATCGACAAAGTCACCATCAAAAAGACAAACCCACGTTATTTTCCCCTTTTCAAGTATTAAAAAGTACCATATTCGAAAAAAAACCCAATTTTTTTAAAACCCTAAATTATTCAATCGAAAAAAAGATAAAATTAAACAACATAAATCTTGAAATCTTGCCACTTACCACCTAATAATAGATAGATTAAGGAAGAAATATAACAAAATTATGTAAATTTTATACACTTACCACTGAAAAAGATGAAGAACGGTTAAAATACACTTCAATCTCCCCAAAATCTTACAGATCTACTTACAAATCCACAAAACACCAACAATAACACTTCGATTTGCAGCTTTTTATCGATCTACAATGATTTCAAGGACAAAATCTCTGTAAACCCTAAACACTTTGTGTCTGCGACGAGAATAAACTGACTCATGAGATGAGTCGATAGATTTTAGGGTTATAAGTGTTAAATTTAGGAGGATTCTCCACCGTTGAGATATATGAAATTTTGAGCGTACACGTGTAACGTTAGGACTTAGCAGGTCATTGTTACTAAAGTTAATTTTCTTTTAGTAATTTTATAATTAATTAACAGAGAAGTGGACACGTCAAGGTCAAACCGAGTCCACGCGGGTCAACGTCAATTCCAAGTACCAAACACCAAGCTGGACAAATGTTAGACCAAACAGCAAAGTTGGTGTAAACTTGAGTACCAAAAACAAAATAACCCTTTTTTTTTAATTATTATTATGGATTTGGAGAGAAATTTTCACCATTAAATATTACTTTTAGAAACAAGATATCCGTCACTAAATTTGTTTTAGGTAATAAAATATTTTCTCATTAAAGATAGTTTAGGTAAGAAAATAGTTTCCTTATTAAAAGTAGAATTGTGATATTTTTCCAGGTCGCTATGTTTTATCATTAAAGATAGTTTAGGTAACAAAATATTCTCCTTATTAAAAATAGATTTTGTAATATTTTTATTGGTCACTGTAAATATATTTTACAGGCAAATATATTTGTCGATGAAACGATATTCTGCGATAATTTTTATACTCGCTAAAAAATGTTTTTATGATAAATTAGTTTGTCGGTAAACTAATTTTTTACTCAGTCACTGTAGTCTATTTGGGGTGACAAAAAAATATGTATCGTTAAAATTGCTTTCTGTGATGGACTGACTGCTTAGTCGGCGAATGCTTTTCCTGGCGGGGATTTACTGACCAGAAGGGGACAATTTTTTTCCATCACAAAAAAAATTCAGAGACAAAAAAATAAGCTTTCGTAACAATATGATTTCTCACTAAACATGGCTTTTTTGTAGTGAGACCGTATTTCATCCACATTGGGACTGGCAACTAAAGCCAATTCATGTTGCAAGGACAAAGATAAGCAAAGCCTGGTCTGTATGGGGACAAAGAGTCTTTCACAAGGTATGCACAAAATCGTGCAAAATTGATCCTTACTTCGTAATTGATCATTTTGATGCATATTTGGTTTATCCATCAACGATGATGCCCATGCATCATCAAGATCTCTCGAGTAAGCAACACGTCGTAATGATGTTTCCGTATCCTATATGCTTTAACAACTATTTTATAACTTATTGGTGCATCCCCTTAATGCACATTCAACAGACACCCCTTCCCTATATATGTGTTATTGACATTTCTACAAGTATAAAAAGGGAAGAGGATGGTCATGTACCAAGTCTACCTGCTTTCATGACAACGAGCTTCATAAATTACAACATACTGGTGCAATTTCAATTCTCGTGCAATGCTCAACTTGTGAATTGCACTATAGTGGTGTAATTTCGCTTTTGACCAGCATCCCAATCGTTTAATGTACCATGATGATGCGATTTTTGTTCTAGGGCGACGTCCCCTGCACATGCAACACAATCTTGAGATTAAGATTCATCTAGTTTAATGACACATCTTTAAGCATGCTTTATGCGAAAAATATGGGTGGTTCCCCTATGAATATTATTCGTGTAAGAGTAAGAAGGAAAAAAAATGAATAAAACCTTACCCAATTTACAAAGAATTTCTTTGTTATTGATTGAGATATTCTTTGAACTTGATGGAGATCTAGGCAAAGGGAAATCAATGGTTGCGGATTTAGGGAAATGTAAATCAACGGCTGAACCGGAGGTTAAGCTGAAGTCCTTTGTTGGTGTGGAAAACTTAGAATAAGTTTTCTTAGAAGATTAGGATTATCTAGTTTGCACTTATTTTTCTGAATAGTTATTTTACTTTTACTTAGGAAGTCTGTTAGGGTAACAATATGTTGCCTATATATGTTCTCTGTGATTGAGCTACTAAGAATAAGAAAGTGTTTTGTTTTCTAATACCTTTCATGGTATCAGAGCATACACCGATCCTAGAAAAGAAAAACCAAATAAAAAACAATGCCTAAATATGCTTTTGAAGCCACAACTTCAGAATCCTCAACTACAACAAGCAGTGTTGACACTGTTGTTGTTCATTCTTCTTACCACATAAATATTCATCGATTGAATGGTACAAATTATCTAAAATTGGCACAATCTGTCAAACTAGCTGTAGATAGTCGAGGAAATCTTGGATATCTTACTGGCGATGAGAAAAACCAACTGAATCTGATCTAAAGTTTAAAACTTGGAGATCTGAAAATTCCTTGGTTACAGGATGGCTTCTCCAATCCATGGAAAATTCCATCTCAAAACCACATATGTTCATGAGTACTGCTAAAGAGATTTGGGACTCAGTTCGTGCAACGTATTCAGATCTAGAAAACTCATCACAAATATTTGAGCTGACATCAAAGTTATGGAGTACCAAGCAAAAAGAGATATACATCACCACATACTTTAATGAGATGGTCGCTTGGTGGCAGGAGTTAGACCGATGTTATGATGATAAATGGGAAAATCCAAATGATTGTACTCGTTTTTTGAATCGTGATGAAAATAATCGTGGTTATTTGTTTTTGACTGGAGTGAAGCCAAGTTTAGATAAATTAAAGGGTAGAATTTCGGGGGGAAACCACTTCCAAAGTTGAGAGAAGTATTTTTCAGAGTGGATACAATAGGAATCTAGAAAGCGAGTTATGCTACACACCTCGATTCAACAAGAGAGTTCTGCTTTGATTTCCCATGGACCTGAAATAGATGGAGAAAAGACAAAGAAACCATAGTATGATCATTGCAAGAAGTCGTGGCATACTCCTGAGAAGTGCTGGAGATTACACGCACACTTGAAGCCTGCAAATCATAAAAGAAACGTTGGTACAACATTGCAAACAACCACATCAAAATCACTAGAGCATTAAGAGAATTCAGGAGCGTCTTCCTTCACAAAGAACAAGTTGATCATCTTAACTAACATCTCCTACAATTTTTTCAATCTCCTGGTGGTCAGACATATGATAATCCCTTTTTGTTCTTTAGCTCATAAAGGTGACATAAGTTGTCATATCTCCTTTAATGTCATCTCTAGTTCCTCTATAAGTTCCAATTCTACATGGATTCTAGATTTTGGAGCAACTGATCACATGAAAAATTGTGCTCAATTGTTTCAATCTTATCGACCATGTGCTGGTAATAAAAAAATCAGAGTTGCAGATGGTTCATTTTCGGCTATAGCCGGTGTTGGATCTGTCCAACTTTCTCCTCAGTTAACTCTTGATAATGTCCTTCATGTTCCTAAATTATCATGTGATTTACTTTCTATCAGTAAATTCACTCATGAAATAAATTGTTATGTTCGTTTTTATTGATCTCATTGTGAATTCCAGGATCTGGTCTCGGGGAAGATGATTGACAATGCTAAAAAGGTTGATGGACTTTATAGATATGTGGATGGTTAGAAATTTGTGTTCCCTGCTCATAGTTCTTATTTTGAGTCTGTTTCAGTTTCCTTTGATCATGAAATGATGTTGTGGCACTTTCAACTAGGTCACCCTAGCTTTCATTACCTTAAACGATTGTTTCCAAGTTTGTTCATCGATAAGAATCCAATTTTTTTTTCCAATGTGAATTTTGTACTTTGGATAAACATCATCGATCTTTTTACCCAATCCAACCATATAAACCTACCATGCCTTTCACTCTAATCCATAGTGATGTTTGGGGACCTTCACGAACTCCAAATATTTCAGGAAAAAAATGGTTTGTTACATTCATCGATGATCATACTAGACTAAGTTGGGTATCCTTGATGAAAGGAAAATTTGAAGTAGCAACAATATTTCAAAACTTCTACAACATGATTCGAACCCAATTCAACACAAACATTAAAATTTTTGGGAGTGATGAAACAGAATTCTTCAATACTGTTTTAGAGAAATATTTCTTAGAGAAAGGCTTTGTTCATCAAAGTTCATGCATCGATATACCTAAACAAAATGGAGTTGGTGAACGAAAGAATAAACACCTCTTAGAAGTGACCCAATCTATTAGGTTCACCGACAATGTTCCAAAATACCTGTGGGAGGATTCTATACTCACATCTATATATTTTATCAATCGTATGCCATCAAAAGTCCTCAATTTTGAAACACCATTAGTTGTTTTTCATCGTCACTTTCCAAATGATCAATTGTCAAGTATTTTACCTGTTAAAATTTTTGGTTGTATGGTTTATGTATTTGATAAAGCCAGCAACAAACTTGATCCTAGAGCCAAAAAATGTGTTTTCATAGGATATTCAGCTACTCAAAAGGTTTACAAGTGTATATGTTATGACCCTATCTCTAAAAAAAAACTATGTATCCTTTGATGTCAAATTCTTTGAATCTCAACCATATTTTAAATCTCATCTTCAGGGGGAGAATATAGGAGAAGATTCGACTTTATGGGGTGCCAAAAATCTGAATTCACCGGTGGAGTTAACTTAGCTGGAAAATTCTATTGTCCCGTTGGGTTTTGAAGATTAGTATGATAATGCAGGTCAATACTCAAACCTATATCTCAATTCTGTTGTAAATAGTCAGCCAAATCAGACAGATCTTCCTAACAGTTCAGAAAATCTTGCAACAAATTCTTCAGCTTATCCTGAAATTGATCAGTCAAACACTTCACCAGTGTTTGAAAATAGGAGTTTAAGCTTATCCCTTAGTATGCAAGATCCTATAAATTCTCTTATTGAACCAGAATCTTCAGCAAAACACTTCGGGAAATATATTTAAGAAGAAAGCCTTGCAAACAGAAAGAGGATACCATGAACCTCATACATTGCCATGAATATGAACTACTGGAAGTACTTGTCCATCTCTATCGAATCAATGACCTCAAGATAATACTCCATCATCTGATTTGAATATCCATATTGCCAATAGAAAGGGTACTCGATCTTGTACAAGTCGTCCCTTATATCCTTTATCAAAGTTCGTTTCATTCGAACGTCTTTAATCTTCCTTTTCTTCCTTAACCTCTCATGTGTCATATGTGGAGATTACAAAGAATGTGCAGGATGCTCTATGTAGTTGCAGGAAATCCCACACCCCATATAATATTTTCTAGATCTAAATCTATTTCATAATCAAAATAAAGATTAAAGTGCTAAAATTATAAAATGGACACAAGGATTTTTTACATGGTTTGATCAATGTGATCTACATCCATGGTTCTTCACTATGATTGTTGAGGTTACATTAATATTACATCTAAAATCTCCATTAATGGATACTTTGTAGAGCTCTAGATCTAATTATTTGGGGAAGAAGATGATAAAGAAAATAAAGTCTCCCCTCTCAAAATAGTGTCTCTCTCTCTCTTACAAAATTGTGTCCCTCCTCTTTTCTCTCTCCTGCTCTTCTCTTTATATAGGTGTTTACATAGTGGATGACAGCTCATACATAGTGGAGTACAACTCATATTGTCACATGCTCGCAGGCTCTTGTTGCATTTCGCAAGATAAGCTATATTTTCGCAAACTCGTCTCGCAAGCTCTTGCCGTTGTGCGATATTTGGATCCTACATCTTGCCTCTTTTTCCTTGAATATTGCTTGAAGAGCGATCTTTAAGGAAAAATCCGTTGTTGTAGTAGTCTTTGATCTTTGTTGATGAAGGAACTACGCGAAAGAATACTTTTCTTGAAAAGTACGTACTTGCCTCTATTATTTTGCGGAGTTCCGAAGCTTTGCGAGATAAATAAGAAGTATCAACCCTTGAAGTATAAGAAGTATGAAGTATCCTTGAAGTATAAGAAGTATGAAGTATCTTTGAAGAAGTATAAGAAGTACTTAATCCTCGAAATATATAAGAAGTATCCGTCCTTGAATGCGAATAAGAAGTATTGCGAAATTATTACTCCATGTTCTATGCCTCATGCAATGTTGTAATACAAATAAGAATTTAGATTAGTATTCAACATTTCTTTTATCAAAAATATTCATTTAATTGCAAGTTCAAATCGTTTTTCTTTGTTTTGATTTCCTTTGTATAACTTGTTTCGTCTCATCCGATAAACATCTTTCATGGAAATGATCCTAATGAGGTCTTATGCAGCCTGTTGATGGAAGGTCTTATTTTGCCTCCTACTACTCTCCATGTTAGATATCATTCTCATTTGAGACAAAGCAAATATTTAAGGGAAATATATAAATTGATTTGTGCGAGATTTTTCTCGGTCTCTTTTGTAATATCTGCGAGATTTTTCTCGAATCATTGTAATCGTGGAATCTTTGTAATTCTGAAATCTTTGTAATTCTGCGATTGTATCGCGTTTTGTAAATCAAATAAAAAATATTTTATTTGTTGTAAGTAAAATGTTCAAGGAAAGTGGTACTTAGCTTTTGTGGTTTGCTGTTGTTGTCAAAGAAGTCAATAAATGCCTTGAAATGTATGAACTTCGCGCAGAAAAAAGAAGTGTGAAAAGTGAGACTTGAACACTTGACCTGCCTCTTGTGTATTCTCGTAGCATACCAACTGTGCTAACCCTCTCTTGCGAAATTAATTTGCGAGATAATCATCAACTTTCTTCTTTGCGAAATAATCATAGTCCGTGCGAAATTTCGCATAACAAAAATAAATGTGCGAGAAGCAAGAATTAATCCTGCGACTTGCTGCTTGCATTCATGTCTCTTGACCAACTGTGCCAGTTCTCTTGTGCGAAATTATCGCACACTTGTTAAAACTTGATTTGCTCTTCGCTAGTAGCAACCCAAAAATATGTAAAATGTGCGAAAAATTCGCAGGAGGTGGGAATTGAACCTACGTCCTTCTTCATGCATCGAATCAAATGAACCATCTGTGCCAACCCTCCTTTGCGAAATTTCTGTGCGAAATAATCATAAACTCTCTTCTGTGAGAAATACTCTTGCGAAATATCCATGCGAAAAATACACATTCGTTGGGATTTGAACACACGACCATGAACTCATTAACTTCGCAGGTGACCAACTGTGCTGCCTCTTGTTTGCGAAATTATGAAACAACTTTGCGAAATTATTCATTTTTTCGTCCTCTGTAAAAAGAAGAAAACTATGCTCGCGAAGCGGAGTCGAACTTGCGACCACAAACACACATGTTGTTCTCTGGACCAAGCTGTTCAAGAACTTCTCTGCGAAATTAACTCATAACTTTTTTCCTTATTCTCTTATTCGCCACTGAAGATGATAATAAAATGAAAACTATGTATCTCTGCGAATTGGAACACATGACCTATTATTTGTTCGCTCAGCCTTGAACCATCTGTGCGAATTTCTGTTTGTGATAAAAATTGCAGCATCTGCCTCTTATCTTCTCTTCGTCCTTCCTTAATTTCTTTCAACAATTTGCTTCTTGCTTTTTCTCCTGAATATGGAAATCTTCTATTGAAACTTTAGTTTTCTTCCCTGAATTTCACCACATCAACTAAATTTTTCTCTTACTATTTTCATGTCTTTGAATTGTTGATGATGTTTACTCCCTGACAGTGTGATTTCTCCCATGAAATTTCCATTTTTGAACCTAAACTTTGTAGATCTAGAAAAATATGAACAATAATTAATCTTCATGGAAATTTCTTGAACCAACAAATTGCAGGAAGGATAAATCCTTTACTCGCCCCTGTTTCTAGCGCCAAATGTATTTACAGGAAATCCCACAACACACCCCATATAATATTTTCTAGATCTAAATCTATTTCATAATCAAAATAAAGATTAAAGTGCTAAAATTATAAAATGGACACAAGGATTTTTTACATGGTTCGATCAATGTGATCTACATCCATGGTTCTTCACTATGATTGTTGAGGTTACATTAATATTACATTTAAAATCTCCATTAATGGATACTTTGTAGAGCTCTAGATCTAATTATTTGGGGAAGAAGATGATAAAGAAAATAAAGTCTCTCCCTCTCAAAATAGTGTGTCTCTCTCTCTCTCTTACAAAATTGTGTCCCTCCTCTTTTCTCTCTCCTGCTCTTCTCTTTATATAGGTGTTTACATAGTGGATGACAGCTCATACATAGTGGAGTACAACTCATATTGTCACATGCTCGCAGGCTCTTGTTGCATTTCGCAAGATAAGCTATATTTTCGCAAACTCTTCTCGCAAGCTCTTGCCGTTGTGCGATATTTGGATCCTACACTCTACTAGTTACAGAATGGAAAGACGCAACACATGAAGAGATGAATG
The DNA here is from genome assembly GCA_023531295.1 of Papaver armeniacum. NCBI lineage: Eukaryota > Viridiplantae > Streptophyta > Magnoliopsida > Ranunculales > Papaveraceae > Papaver > Papaver armeniacum. Next base: position 381,572 of record JAJJWW010007221.1, on the reverse strand, counting down.
CTCTTGAGAAGAATGGAACATGGGAAAATGTGGATTTACCAAATGGAAAATCACTTGTTGGGTGTAAGTGGGTGTTCACAATAAAGTATAAGTATGATGGGAGTCTAGAAAGGTACGAGGCAAGGTTAGTTGCGAAGGGATTTACCCAGACTTACGTCATTGAATACACTGAAACATTCGCTCATGTTGCGAAACTGAATATTGTTCGGGTCCTCTTATTGATTGATGTCAATCTTGATTGGCCATTATACTAGCTTGATATCAAGAACGCCTTCTTGAATGGTGATCTTGAAAAATAAGTCTACATGAAACCACCACCAGAGTTTGAGTAGAAGTTTGGCTTGAAAATATGCAAGCTGAAGAAAGCTCTATATGGCCTAAAACAATCTCCTAGGGCTTGGTTCAAAAGGTTTACCAATGCAGTTAAGAAACAAGGGTATACTCAAGCTCAGAGAGATCACACAATGTTTACAAGACACTCGAAGGAATGGAAGGTAGCCATATTGATTGTGTTTGTTGACGATATCATAGTAACTGGTGATGATATAAGTGAGCTGCAAAGGATGAATGAAAGATTAGCTAAGGAATTTGAAACCAAGGATTTGGGACCCTTGAAATATTTCCTAGGTATGGAAGTTGCAATATCAAGTAATGGGATAGCAGTAACACGGCGCAAATATGTGGTGGATCTTCTTCACGAGACTGGTTTGAGTGGCTATAAACCAGTTGACACATCCATTGATGCTAATAACAAACTTGTAGATCATATATAAAGTCAACCTGTGGACACAACTAGGTACCAAAGGCTGGTTTGGAAACTAATTTATTTGTCACATACTCGTACTGATATTGCTTTCGTTGTTAGCCGAGTAATCCACTTCATGCATTCTCCATGGAAAGAGCACTTGGATGCAGTTTACCGAATTTTGAAAGGCTCTCCTGGACGAGGCTTATTGTTTAAGAAGAATGATAAAAGAGGAATTGAAAATTTTACTAATGCAGATTGGACTGCTGCTAGCTATTGAAGATAGAAGGTCAACTTCTGATTATTTCACATATGTGTGGGGAAATTTGGTTACTTGGAGGAGTAAGAAACAAAATGTGGTTGCAAGAAGCAGTGTTGAGGCTGAGTTTAGAGCCATGTCTAATGGAATATGTGAACTACTATGGTTGAAGCGAATTCTTGAAGAATTATCGGTGCCTATGAGTAGACTAATGAAGTTGTATTACGACAACAAGGCAGCTATAAGCATTGCACAGAATCCAGTGAAACATGATAGAACAATGCACATAGAAATTGACTGACATTTCATAAAGGAGAAAATCGAGAATTGAGTGATATGTTTACCATTTATGCCGACTGCTCAACAAACAATAGATATTCTCACAAAGGGATTATTCAATCATGTTTTTGAGTATTTAGTAAGCTAGTTGGGCATGACTGATATCTATGCACCAACTTGAGGGGGAGAGTAGAAAATTTTGAATAGTCTTCTTAGAAGATTATGATTATCTAGTTTGCACTTATTTTTCTGGATAGTTGTTTTACTTTTTCTTAAGAAGTCTATTAGGGTAACAATATGTTGCCTATATATGTTTTTTTGTGATTGAGCTACTAAGAATAAGAAAGTATTTTGTTTTCTGATACCTTTCATTATAATATTCCGTTTTTGGATTTGTGAGGGATGCGAAACGATACCAATTCTGCTACCAATGTTGATCTTTCCAACCTTGAATTACACCTGGACTCAGCAAAACACCCTTACCTATTGTTGATGATGGTAAAACGAGTGAAATAGACAGGGGAAGAAAAAATCCAACTTATTTTTGTTATGGCGAAGTATAAACAAGACAAGCATATTTGGAATACATTATGGATGATCCTAAACATGCGGTAATATGTGATCCTACTTATGAAATGGAGGCTAAAAATATGAATTGGGAGTCTGTAAAAGAGCCTATCTTAGAAGTTCAACCTGAAGGAATTGTTAAGGATGACCACATTGTAGCTGTGGGATACCCTGAAAGTGTTATAGAATGGATTTCCCAAGTTACTCAATCACTAGATATTGGAGGTCAAGGGACTGTTGAGTCTACAAAAAGTCAGATTGATCATGAGATTGCCAAACTCATGGGTGAAGCGACTCACCTTGTGACACTAAAAACCGACAAGATCACCAAGGTCGGATAATATGAGGTGTAATATATTTTCTGTTATGGATTTTTACAGTTTTTATATTAACCGCTTTGACTTTTTTAAGTTCTGGTAATACAATTTTGTTCTAGATTAATGTTATGTTATCTTTTGAAGTGAAATTATATGGAGTTCACAACAAAAAATGACAAATAAATAAATATAATTTTATATATGTTATACTTAGTGCATATTCTACAGGGTCTCGAAAAAGTTCCTTCGTGGTTCTGTTGAAAAAATACCCTCTGCAATGGATTCCTAGATTTAAGTATGTTTAAGAAACTCATCTCCAACGGATACGTATTCGCCTATATATATATATATATATATATATTTTTATTTATTTAATGATCAGTAAAGAATTGGATATGCTAGCGAGTTTCGAACCCAAATCACTAATATCATCACCTAGTGACCTTACCATCGTATTACAGTGATACCAACATGTATTCACCTATATTAAAAGTTCACTTGGATAAATTCGATTGGAAAGATTATTTTGTAAGCTTTCTAAAATATATCAGATTAGCAATATTTATCTGAGTATATCGTATGTAGTAGTTCCCAATTATGATGACTTATCAACAAAGATGGCGTGAACAATGATCGTTAAATTGAAGTGAGTGATAGTCGGTAAATTACATAAATTAAAGATATTTTAATTTGAACACCCTTATGATGTCTAGCAGCATATCTTCAATCATATAGGAAATGGTTTGATAGATCCCCGTCCAAGCAAACTGAATCCCGCAGTTTACAAACTTTGATCCTACACAATGCTACCCTATCTAGACATTAGTAAAAATCATATATCATCATTCTCATAATTGGATGCATGACAAGCTAGACAATCTCCCTTCCCTTGCATCCCATAGAATCATAAATAGGTACACCCCCACCCACCCCCAGAAAAGATTATCTGGCCGTATACGAAATTCGGAAGATGCACTACCGCACTCAAATAAAAATGCTTAACCCAAACACCATATACACCGCCAAACCTCCCTCCAATCACCTATTTCCACTGGACTTTACCATGTTCCCCCAAAATACAGCATTTTTGAAAAGCAATAAAAAAATGGTCTACCGACCTTCGCTATTCTAATATGTATCCATCTTACCGACTCCGCCCCCAATGTAATACTGATCCAAAAACGCCTGTTCAAATACTCACTCAGTGCCAAACTGCATATACAACTTATAACATCCTTTTCACTCGCCTATCAAACCAACCAAATACCACTCATATTTTTTTAAACGTTTTAACTCTCCAAATAATCCCAAAACTTCTACAAAAAAAAGACCTAACCTCAACCATTACCTCATTTTGTTGTCTCTTTTGGTCCTTGTTGATAGCTAGAAATGAACTAATATATTGCCAAAAGCAATCAAACCCAAAAAAACGTTTTACAGATGGCGCTCAAACTTCAACATGAGTTCACTTGGGCAAAAGAGATCCTGCCTCTTGTGTTACCTGTGGTATACCACCATACTTAAACCATCATGCCACAAGAACAACAACAACTATATCGGTAGTTTGGGTCAACCCTAACCTAGATTGAATTAAAATCAATACGGATGGTGCGGTTAGGGGACCTCCGAAAATTGAGAGGTGCTTGCTTCATATGTAGGGATTCGACAAAAAGAACTGTAGTGGCAATGACGCAACCTTTAGGCATAACCATCCACTATAATAGCTGAGACATGAGCCATGTTCATGGTTCAGAACCGTGTCATGATGAAATTGACCAAAATACAATTTGAAAAATATTCAAAAAACCTCAAATTCTTCATAAACTTTGATAATTGAATGATTATCTAAATCAAACAGAGAACAACGCGATATCCATCACAACTATAGAGAAAGAAACTAGACAGCGGATAGTCTAGCAAATCTTGCAACAGATAGTAGTTATACGGTAAATCCCTAAATAACAATCTAGGACCATTAAATCTCACTCTTTCTTAATCTGATACTCAATTGGTATAACATATTGTTGATGGTGGTTTTTAGCTTAGGGTTGAAATTGTAAAACCTTGCATCTGATGTGATGTCACTCTATAAGGAAACGGTGCCGTGAGTGCCAACCTCTCCACCGGCATATTTATTGAGCCGTTCAATATACTTACATGAAATTTATCCAGACTGGCGAATGTAGCAACCATCCCAGATGTTCTGTAAATTTCGGCGCCTCGTCTATAATCACTTAATATAAGTTCCTTTGAATGCCTTCTATGCTATGTTCTCCGGCTGAACCCTTAATGTTGATATGGAATGACGATTTGTGTTCGCTCGCAGCAGAGTAGCACGAATTTCCAAATATCAAGGATAAGGTCTTTGCATAAGGTATTCAATCAGAAAAGCATGCTGCTCTCTGGCAATGAACTTAAAAGAACTCTGTGTCAACACATAGAGTTCAATCAATTGCCCCGACTAACTTGCAGAAGTTAGGGTTTTGCGCCTCGCGTAGTATATCAGACCTTGCTTGTCGAAATTAAGCCTAAGAGAACTAGGTAATCAATTCGCCATGGATTATCAGGTGCAAAAACTTGCCCAGAATCAGAAAACAAGGAGCCGCAACAGCAAAGGGAGGCGTGGCCATGCCTTAGGCCAACTGGCGCCACCTGCCATTGGCTACACCCCTTCCTAAACCGGCCCTATTTCTCTCGACCAATCGTGTCGCCTCAAATTAGCCACGCGCACATAAGTTGTGGTTGGGTCCATACTCGTCGTCCCCACTTCCCATCGACCAATCAGGTCGCTCTAAAGCCGCCACACTCTCACCAGAAGTGTAGCCACGCCCATGCTTGGCCGGCCCCTTTCCTCGGCCAATCAAGTCGCTCCAAACTTGCTACCATACATTAAAGGCCAAACGCACCTTGCCGCGCCACCATACTAACTGGCAAGCCAAGCGCGCCTTACCATAACAACATATTGATCGGCATGCCAACATGCCACTCTGCCGCGGGAGCATGCCACTTTAGCCTTGGCCATGCCGCCAAGCCCTAATTCTTACCACGGCGCCAAAACCTAGCCTTGACCATGCCGCCAAGCCCTAATTCTTACCACGGTGCCAAAACCTAGCCTTGGCCACGCCTCCAAGCCAAAATTCTTACCACGTCGCCAAAACCTAGCCTTGGCCACGCCGCCAAGCCCTAATTCTTACCACGGTGCCAAAACCTATCCTTGGCCACGCCGCCCAGCCCTAATTCTTACCACGGCGCCAAAACCTAGCCTTGGCCACGCCGCCAAGCCCTAATTCTTACCACGGCGCCAAAACTTAGCCTTGGCCACGCCGCCAAGCCCTAATTCTTACCACGGCGCCAAATCCTAACCTTGGCCACGCCGCCAAGCCCTAATTCTTACCACGACGCCAAAACCTAGCCTTGGCCACGCCGTCAAGCCCTAATTCTTACCATGGCGCCAAAACCTAGCCTTGGCCACGCCGCCAAGCCCTAATTCTTACCATGACGCCAAATCCTAGCCTTGGCCACGCCGCCAAGCCCTAATTCTTACCACGACGCCAAATCCTAGCTTTGGCCATGTTGTAACGCCACAGGCGTGGCCATGCCACAATGCCACTGGCATGCGCCATGCCACGGATACTAGTATGCCGCTATGCCACACCACTGGCATGCCGCAATGCCATGGCTACGCCACTAGCATGCCGCTATGCCATGGCTCCACCAGGCTCTACTATGCCAATGACGCCACTTCGGTATACAACAAGATGCGGCCATAATCGATGGCCACTCTTCCTCATGAGATGCAATCTCAGCCATCCAAGTTCGCCACTGAACTGACGGACTTGCGGCAAGTCACAGGCAACCCGCTACGTCATGGCTACGCCAGGCGCTACTATGCTAATGGCACCACTTTGTTACACAACAAATATGTGGCCATAATCAACGACTACCCTTCCTCATGAGATGTAATCTCGGCCATTCAAGTTCGCCACCAAACCGACGGACTTGTGGAAAGTTTTAGGCGGCCCGACCAAGGCAAGCCTAATAGCATCAATTTTCCTATGGCAAAGTCTCTTGACTTTGACTTGCCACACATAGCAACCTGCTACACGTTTTCCAAGAAAACACTCGAGACATCAAACATGTCACAAACTGGGGGATACTCATCAGGGTATTGGTCTTGCGGTTTACAGCGTGCGGCGTGCAATGTGCCCGTTACAAGAAAGTGTCATGAAGTAGGACAATTAGTGGTAATAAAAAGTAACGGTGGAAACAATTCATTTCCTTCATCATGGAAGCGTAATGACTGACTGGTTACTGAATTCACTTCCCTCATCATGGAAGCATAACGTCCGACGGTTACACGTTACTCTATTCTTCCACTACTCAATTGTTTCCACTTCCTATGAGACCAGGGTACGTTTCAATATGACTTGTATAAATAGGCTTCACCTATTTTCACCACAGAACAAGTTTTGGTCGGCAACAATACGATATCTAGAAATCACTGGTAGCTTTCCATTACGCTAACCGGTTCTACTTCCGATACAAGTCATAAAACAAACCACACCTTCGTAATCAATGATTACGGTCTCAACACTCTCTTCGCTTCCCTCCCTAAGACCAACCCTTCTCCTTCACTTTGTGACCGAAGCAAGCCTGAACGGCCATTTCTTGGTTTAGGCCGAGTTATGCAGTTGATCTCTCGAATCAAAAGTACTCTCGTGCAGTGCATTGTTTAGATTCGTTTCTCACCTACACACCCGAAATTACCAAAATCATCAGAAACATTTTTCACCCATAAACAATTGGCGACCACAGTGGGAGATTAATCTCTCGGTTGCGAAGCCAATTTCTCGATTTTCATTCCAATCTTCCCAAACTCAAGATGGTGGGTCTTGGGTTTAAATTCAATCATTAACCAGAATTCACCTCAATCACCAATCCCAACCTTCCGCTTCAGGAGTTACCCCGACCATCCGAAACACTTCCAAAGCCGCGATGTTCGAAATCTAATCACCATGGAAGGCATGGCAAAAATATTAGAAGATGTTGCTGCAAATCGAGCTGATATTGTCAAGCCTCAAAATGAGATGTGTTGTCTTTTAAAGAGTATGGCGAACCAGATGTAGCAAGATCCAGCAAACATTCGCTCGGAGAACGCCACCAATTTCAGAGATGGCACAAAATGTTGAATCTTTGTCTGAGGTCTAAGCCCCCGCCAACAGGTCTGTGCCCCCGCCAATTTCATAGATGGCACATAGGATGCAGACATAGTATGTGGACGTATCCAACGAGAGCAAGAGGGAATCACCGACACCAATGTATCCTCTGCAAGCGCAGTCCACATCCCATGGCGTTACACCCTCTAGCGCTAACACCAGCAACACCGGAAGCATCCCCTCTGGCGTGATGCCTCCTATAATCAGAGCCAGAGCCGCCGCTACTCCCAATATTTCTTCAAGCGTGACACCGCCAGTTGTCACCAAAGCCGCCGCCACTCTACCACCGGGACGAGAGACTGGAGGAGCCAGAGGAAGCCAACCTCCTCTTACCATGGTTGATTTGATGGAAAGATAAAAGGTTCTCGTAAGGCTCAGACAGACATGGATACAACTCAGAAAGAGATACCTATCTTCCTCAAGACACTAACGGAGCGGCTACCACAATAGTCACGTCAACCCCAAATGGAGTTGACAAGGAATACTTTTAACATCCGGCGCAAGCACTTCAGTAGGACGCGCCTCTATAGATGAAGAGGCTCGTGTTGCTCCTGCACGCCCATTAGAAAAGAATCAGCAATCCAATTTCATCACATGTGAAGATCAGGAACGACTTCTCCAAAATCGAAGCAAAGAAAATTAGCAACCCTCCTGAGTTCACAGAGACCCCCTTCCCGTCAGGAGCTGCATGATTTATGGGGACTCCGTCCATAAAATCGTGCAATCTATGATGAAAGATTATGTATTTCTCCAAGGTGCAGCGTCAAGACATATCTGCAGCCCTCAACCGCACTGTATCAAGAAAGCAGCTGTTTCCAGCCAGCGAAGCCGTTCCCAAACCCCCAACCTCTCCTGGAAAGCACGATTGATAGATGGAACTGGGGACTCCTAACCACTGTTCACTTAAAGTATGTCGAGTTTGACAGCACGCTGATTGACGCGGTCTCCAACTTCAACATTATAACCGTCAAGACTCTAAGAGTTGCAAGGGAAAAATCAAACAGAAGAAGCGTATTCTTTCCCATGAGGAGAAAAACACGACTTGCCGACCAGCACTATTGTGTGACGTCTTCCCATATGTCATATCATAACAACTTGTTTTTCGAAGTCAAGGGTTAATGGTGCTTTCACTTTGGAATTCTCTCCGAAGTCGCCTAACGTTCTCTCAGTCGCTCCGCTTCAACGTTCTCTCCATAAGCCTCTCCCGATCCATAGCCGAAGCCTCAACATCCTCTCCCCGGATCCAAGCCGAAGCTTCGGCGTTCTGATCCATAAGCTTCAACGTCCTCCCCAGGAGCCGAAACCGCTTCAACGCACCCTTCCTTCTAAGGTTCGTGCCCGTAGACACCACACTCCTCCTGTCAAGGATCGTGATCGCAGCCAGCCAAGGTTAATAGTTGTGGCCACCTTTTATTTCATCCCATCAAAGACCTGGGGACTTTTGTCCGTCTATCAACCCGTCATCATCCTGATGCCATCACTAACGCCTGATGCTGCTCACTCATGGGGGAGCCTAAAATACCCAAAGCCCAATCATGCACGAAGGACTTGCCTAGCGGAGACAGAGCTAAGTAACTATCCTTATCTATTTTTTTTATATCTATTAGGTATATTCAATAAATTTTAAATATCTTAGTGTTGATACGTGCAAATTCCTCAACACTCACCACTGTGTTGCTAGACATGCTTCCTCAACACACCCCTCTTCTTGGTGTTGAGACGTGCAAATTCCTCAACACCACTACTGTGTTGCCAGGCATGCTGCCTCAACACATCCTTTCTCTTAGTGTTGAGATGTGCAAATTCCTCAACACTCACCACTGTGTTGCTAGGCATGCTTCCTCAACACACCCTCTTCTTGGTGTTGAGACGTGCAAATTCCTCAACATCACTATTGTGTTGCCAGGCATGCTGCCTCAACACATCCTTTCTCTTAGTGTTGAGACGTGCAAATTCCTCAATACTCACCACTGTGTTGCTAGGCATGCTTCCTCAACACACCCCTCTTCTTGGTGTTGAGACGTGCAAATTCCTCAACACCACTATTGTATTGCCAGGCATGCTGCCTCAATACATCCTTTCTCTTAGTGTTGAGACGTGTAAATTCCTCAACACTCACCACTGTGTTGCCAGGCATGCTGCCACAACACATCCTTTCTCTTAGTGTTGAGACGTGCAAATTCCTCAACACCACTATTGTGTTGCCAGGCATGCTGCTACAACACATCCTTTCTCTTAGTGTTGAGACGTGCAAATTCCTCAACACTCACCACTGTGTTTGCTAGGCATGCTGCCACAACACATCCTTTTTCTTAGTGTTGAGACGTGCAAATTCCTCAACACTCACCATTGAGTTGCCGGCATGCTTTGCCTTAACACATCCTTTCTCTTAGTGTTGAGACGTGCAAATTCCTCAACACTCACTACCATGTTGTCAAACATCACTTACTCAACACATCTTCATCTTAGTGTTGAAATACGCCATATTCGCTTGCTCCTAGCCAGCCAAAGCAGTGCCATTCACCTTTCCGTAGCTAGCAGCGCCATTGACCTAGCCAGGCAAAGCAGCGCCATCTACCTTTCCTAGCCAGCCAGCGCCCGTTCCGTGGACTAAGTTGCAGTGCCACCTCTTCCAATCAGTAGCCAAAGTTGCAGCGCTGATGCCAACACCCCGTGGCCAAGCCGAATTGATGCAAAGCCGCCAATGATTCTTCATGCCTCCTGACAAAGGTTAGCCAAATCTTCTTGACAATCTCTTCATGACTTGTCGTTTCGATTTTATCCTTGTTTATCACCATCTCATGCTTACCCCGCAACAATGCCACTATTACGTGCTAAGCAGGGGACTTACTGTTGATGGTGGTTTTTAGCTTAGGGTTGAAATCGTAAAACCTTGCATCTGATGTGACGTCACTCTGTAAGGAAACGGTGCCGTGAGTGCCAACCTCTCCACCGGCATATTTATTGAGCCGTTCAATATACTTACATGAAATTTATCCAGACTGGCGAATGTAGCAACCATCCCAGATGTTTTGTAAATTTTGACGCCTCACCTATATTCACTTAATATAAGTTCCTTTGAATGCCTTCTATGCTATGTTCTCCGGCTGAACCCTTAATGTTGATATGGCATGACGATTTGTGTTCGCTCGCAGCAGAGTAGCACGAATTTCCAAATATCAAGGATAAGGTCTTAATTTGCATAAGGTATTCAATCAGAAAAGCATGCTGCTATCTGGCAATGAACTTAAAAGAACTCTGTGTCAACACATAGAGTTCAATCAATTGCCCTGACTAACTTGCAGAAGTTAAGGTTTTGCGCCTCGCGCAGTATATCAGGCCTTGCTTGTCGAAATTAAGCCTAGGCGAACTAGGTAATCAATTCGCCATGGATTAGCAGGTGCAAAAACTTGTCCAGAATCAGAAAACAGGGAGCCGCAGCAGCAAAGGGAGGCGTGGCCATGCCTTAGGCCAACTGGCGCCACCTGCCATTGGCCACACTGCTTCCTAAACCGGCCCTATTTCTCTCTACCAATCGTGTCGCCTCAAATTAGCCACGCGCACATAAGTTGTGGTTGGGCCCATACTCGCCGTCCCCACTTCCCATCGACCAATCTGGTCGCTCTAAAGCCGCCACACTCTCACCAGAAGTGTAGCCACGCCCATGCTTGGCCGGCTCCTTTCCTCGGCCAATCAAGTCGCTCCAAACTTTCCACCATACATTAAATGCCAAACGCACCCTGCCACGCCACCATACTAACTGGAAAGCCAAACGCGCCTTACCATAACAACATATTGATCGGCATGCCAACATGCCACTCTTCCGTGGGAGCATGCCACTTTAGCCTTGGCCATGCCGCCAAGCCCTAATTCTTACCACGGCGCCAAAACCTAGCCTTGGCCACGCCGCCAAGCCCTAATTCTTACCATGACGCCAAAACCTAGCCTTGGCCACGCCACCAAGCCATAATTCTTACCACGGCGCCAAAACCTAGCCTTGGCCACGCCGCCAAGCCCTAATTCTTACCACGACGCCGAAACCTAGCCTTGGCCACGCCGCCAGTCCCTAATTCTTACCACGACGCCAAAACCTATCCTTGGCCACGCTGCCAAGCCCTAATTCTTACCTCGGCGCCAAATCCTAGCCTTGGCCACGCCGCCAAGCCCTAATTCTTACCACGACGCCAAAACCTAGCCCTGGCCACGCCGCCAAGCCCTGATTATTACCACGGCGCCAAAACCTAGCCTTAGCCACACCGCCAAGCCCTAATTCTTACCACGACGCCAAAACCTAGCCTTAGCCACGCCGCCAAGCCCTAATTCTTACCACGGCGCCAAATCCTAGCCTTGGCCACGCCGCCAAGCCCTGATTCTTACCACGGCGCCAAATCCTAGCTTTGGCCATGCTATAACGCCACGGCGTGGCCATGCCACAACGCCACTAGCATGCCGCCATGCCACGGCTACTAGTATGCCGCTATGCCATGGCTCCACCAGGCGCTACTATGCCAATGGCGCCACTTCGCTATACAACAAGATGCGGCCATAATCGATGGCCACTCTTCCTCATGAGATGCAATCTCAGCCATCCAAGTTCGCCACTGAATTGATGGACTTGCGGCAAGTCCTAGGCAACCAGCTACGTCACGGCTACGCAAGGCGCCACTATGCTAATGGCGCCACTTTGTTACACAACAAAGATGTGGCCATAATCAACGGCTACCCTTCCTCATGAGATGTAATCTCAGCCATTCAAGTTCGCCACCAAACTGACGGACTTGTGGCAAGTTTTAGGCGGCCGACCAAGGCAAGCCTAATAACATCACATGCTATTTTCCTGTGGCAAAGTCTCTTGACTTTGACTTGCCACACATAGCAACCTGTTACACGTTTTCCACGAAAACACTCGATACATCAAACATGTCACAAACTGGGGGATACTCATCAGGGTATTGGTCAGGCGGTTTACAGTGTGCGGCGTGCAATGCGCCCGTTATAAGAAAGTTTCATGAAGTAGGACAATTAGTGGTGGTGAAAAGTAACGGTGTAAAAAATTCATTTCCTTCATCATGGAAGCGTAATGACTGACGGTTACACGAATTCACTTACCTCATCATGGAAGCATAACGTCCGACGGTTACACGTTACTCTATTCTTCCACCACTCAATCGTTTCCGCTTCCTACGAGACCAGGGTACGTTTCAATATGACTTGTATAAATAGGCTTCACCTATTTTCACCACAAAACAAGTTTTGGTCGGCAACAATACAGTATCTAGAAATCACTGGTAGCTTTCCATTACGCTAACCGAGTTCTACTTCCGATACAAGTCATAAAATAAACCACACCTTCAGAATCAACGATTCTGGTCTCAACACTCTCTTCGCTTCCCTCCCTAAGACCAACCATTCTCCTTCACTTTGTGGTCAAGCAAGCTGGAATGGCCATTTCTTGGTTTAGGCCGGTTGTCTGATTGATCTCTCGAATCAAAAGTACTCCCGTGCAGTGCATTGTTTAGGGTTTAGATTCGTTTCTCACCTACACACCCGAAATTACCAAAATCAACGAAATTGATTTTCACCCATAAACACATATACACCCGTGTAATTTGTATAAATCGAAGGTCATGTAGCGCCAATAGTTTCATTTATAATTTTTTAGGCACAATCTTTTCGTTTAATCTTCCTTTCTCTCTATGATTCATTTATCTCCATTAGATTTAGTTAGACCATCAATCTGTTTAAGATCAATTTAGTTATATTCTCTGTTTAATATGATTTATTTCATATATTTTCTTTAGATTTGTTTCTGAGTTTGGTAGATGGTTTTTTTTCAGGATTATATTTTCATTGTATAAATTATATTACGTGTAGATATTTCTTTCTTATGATAGCTATCTCCGAAAAGATCTCTTTCTAAATAGTTTTTCTGTTTTTCTATAATATCTCTAATTTATCTTCCAATTTTTTTTTCCTTAAATTTTTTGGATTAATGAATATTTAGATTTCTTCCTTCTATTTACCATATCTTTATTTTCCCTACCTTCTTTTTGGATTCAAACCTTCTTTTTTTATGGATTACTAATCTTTTGTTAATCTTCAGTTATCTCCTCCCACAGCAGTTTTGTGTTTGGAGTTTGCTCCTTAAGCAGAGAGTTCTTACACCGAGTTGAATCGGTATGCAGTTTCCTTTCCAATTATTTCAGCTGCCTAATTTACTCCTCTATTTTGAGAAACTTTCCTTAATTATGGATTTGCAAAATCCGTTGATTGATAACCGCCTTTAGGTGTTATTCCCTTCAATTATTCAATATTTTCACATATATAATAATTGCCCTGCATCAATCTCAATTCATATTACCTTCCTACATTCAAGTCTACCAGCGAATATCATCCTAATCATGAATACTTCTGGTATGAGAAACCAATCACCCCCCCCAAATCCTCATCCTCTATTGAAAAACTCACTAGACAAATGAATCAATCTTCTTTAGTTACCTGTCCTAATATTCATAGAAGAAGAACTCTATCTACCAATGTTCTTAGAAAGTTCCGATCAATTGAACTATGCTTTCTTGGGCAGAGTCTATATGCTCCTCAAGTCGTTCTTATCCGCACTGTCGAAGACGATCTAAGGAAGCAATGGCAAAATAAATCATTTAAACTAAAGTTGGTTACTCACAACTCATTTATCATCAGATGCAACTCCAACATAGACTATGATGATATAGTGGATAACGAACCATGGACAGTAGATGGCTATCTGTTGTTCCTAGAGAAATTTGATCCATTTGACCCCAAAGGTCCTGTTGTCAAACGTCAATTTTTTTGGATTCGTCTCTATAATGTAGATGTCACTTTTCTGGATGATAGAGTTATCAAGGAGATTGTTCAACCATTAAGTACCTTTAAAGATATGAATGATACCAAAAAATGGAAATCCGGAAAAGGGCAAAGTGGTAAAAGTACAAATAGAAATAGACATTTCAGCTCATCTTGTTCGCGGTTTCTGACAGACCAACCTAGCTGGTGAAGAGATATGGATCGAGTTTTATTATGAAAAGAAACCTAAACACATGTGCAAAAAATGCTTCATTATATACCACAAAGATATTCATTGCAAATATGTGGAAGAAGATTTATTGATAGAACAATTCGGCTTCATCCCACCTGAAGATCAACTAGGGATGCACATGGGCGGGTATGGGCGGGTATAAGCTCAAACCAACCTCGCACCCACAGGCTGCGGGTTTTTTTTTTCATAACCAACCCCGCACCCACAAACTGCGGGCGGGTTTTGTTACCCACCCGCTGCGGGTAGGGCGGGTTTGGGTTTAAACCCGCTTAAACCAAAGCAATAATTAGATATAATCCAAAAATTAGATATACTTGATCGGGAGGAGGAGGAGTTCGCTATAATCTGCTACACCACATTGAAATTTTCAAGATTACAATCCATGGAGTCCGCTTTAATATATTTCATGACGCGTGCGACTAATTATAGTGATAGCAAATCGAATACGCTTCTGTTTTATTTTTGATGGTAAAGAAATCTCTGAACGTTAAGAAGGCCATCTCTTAAATTGGCACCTCTGTGGATATGTTCACACACAAGACACCAACAACCATTGAAAACGTGAAGTCTCTCGGAGAAAGGGACAAAAGAGGTGGTCTAGGGAGCGAGCTGAACTTCTCAAGGCCAGTGAAGGATTAGCTGTAATCAACGGTGTATATTGAGCGGGTTTTTCGGGCAGGTATGGGCGGGTATGACCTAAAACCAACATCGCACCCACAGACAGCGGGTTTTTTTTCCTTAACCAACCCCGCACCCACAACGGGCGGGTATGGACAAAAAAACCACGGGCTTAGCGGGTACGGGCGGGTATGGGTATCGTGGGTGGGTCTTGTGCAGCCCTAAGATCAACGCAAAGATTTTATAAGTGCCATAAGAAGCAGGATGTTCATCAAAGGAGTACACTTTAGTATCGATCACTTGATAAGATCATATTTGGAAAAATTGAAGAAGAATAACGGGAATATGTTAAATGTTAATGAAACAGGCCAATTTCATATCGGGTTCGGGTGATCCAGCACTATAAGAAAAGAGTTAAAACTAATGGGTCGTCTATTAATACTTTAGCCCATATCCATGGCCATAACTCTCACCAAATCCATCCATTGAATTTCAACTCTGTTAGAGCATAGCTCGGTTGAACCCACCAAGCGTTGGTATGTCAAGTTTGGTTGTCATATTTTAGTGAACCAAAACTTATTTAAAGAGTCGCTTGATTATTTACTAGAGTCAACTTCGTATAGGTTAGCTATAAAGTTATTAGGATATGACACATACAAGTATTACTCGAAGACTTGAAGAATGTGAAGAAGTAAAGAGCTACAACGACGACATCATCCTTCCTCTTGAGGTTAGTAATATTTTGACTTGAACTGTTTCATTCCTAACGTATCTTTCAAGTCGTGCTATATTGAAAACATAACTGCGAAGCTGTGAATGATTATACTCTAGTTAGATGTAGTATTAAGGAATTATAATACGAAGTATAATGCATATCTTTTGAACTTCGTATATAAGACATCGACATAATCGTATGAATGCTATTGTGATTATGTATGGGTATGGGTGAAGATTTCGTCCTGGGAAACAATGTTTTATATTCGTTTAAAGGAAGTACATTCATAAACTATTTTTGTGAATCGAAAGGGAAATCGCTAGGCTTATTGGTATTATTATTATTCATTGCAAATCTTTGTATTACCAATATGTGTGTTTAGTATAACCGCTCATAAATTGTTTATGTATCTTGGTAAAACTAATCACAATGCCTGACTTATGTATCGGTATGATTTTTATTAGTGAAACCAATCTTAAGTAATCACCTGAGATGGTATGATCAATATTTGTAATTGGTGTGACCATTCCTAGTCATTGGGTAACCGATCCTAGAAATTGGTGGGACTAATCACAAGATGTGTAATCGATCCTTGTAGTGGTTAACAAGTTTTAGTAATTGGTGTAACCGATCCTATAACTTGTGCAATTGATCACATGTAAGTACCATAAATAAGTGGTAACCGATCCTAGTACTTAGTTAACCATTTTTTGGAAACTAGTGTAACCGATCCTAGTAGCCACTTGGAGGTAGAACTGAAACTTGTTTTGGTAGAACCGTTAAACCCATGAATGGTGATTGAATGTTTTTGATCAATCACATAGTTCTTGGAAATCAGATGAACCAATTCTAAACTCATTTGGAAGTGTGGCAAATCGGTTCCAAGATTGTACATATGAAAGAGGAATTTACAAAGTAAAGATGTCGACATACTTTGAACACGTGCAGTAATTCTTATATATTATTGTTCAAAGATATTCCTTAATAACTAAAGGAGAATCCCGGATCGAAATAAATTGAGAATCTTTTAATTAAGGTTTTTAGTTGTATATGATTTTAATTTCTAGCAATTAAATGCATATCTTTAGAAAATAAAAAATTGGTAATATGCATTTACTAATTGGAGATTTTCTACTGAGATTTAGGTCAATATTTGGACAGAGCATTTCCAGGAATTATGAAAATCGATTTTGGCTTTATTGCATATCTTTGAGAATATTCGGTTTTGGAAATTCCTTGGTGTCCAAACTTCCTTGGTCTATGAATATTGAAGTTTGCATTTCGAGCAAACTAATCCTCAGAGCCAGCAAAACTACCTTGTTGTGTTGTTACTGGTGGAGCCGTCTATTCTGAGAGGAAAGTACCCTAATCAGGCGAAATCTCTTACGACCGCTCGTTTTAAAGACTTCTTTGGTATTGGGAAGCTCTACGAGTACCGTTGGTGGGAAACTAGATAATTGCAGTTTATTATTAGTTTTCGATTGATTTGATTGACTAACGGTTGTTAAACTTTGATTACACCTAGTTTGTTTATGCTTGAGAATCTTTTCTTCTGATATAAGATTCACTCAAACTAGATCGAAGTATCGACGGGGATCTTTAGATTTTTGTAGATCTAAAGACGTCTTGTGATAATCCATTGTTAACAGACTCCGTTCTGTGTTTGGTTAATCACAAGAGATTCAAGTTGATTGTGTGCAGGTGTTTATTGAAGATCTAAGAAGATTTGAAGACAAAGAAGATTTCTTATTTGAGTTCATAATCTTTGGTGCGCACAAAACTTGATCATCTGGGGATCCAACTATAATCGGTTTATCTTTTGATAGATTGGATTGATTAGTTGAGTAGATCGGCATCAATACATTTCTTTGTGATTTATAGTATTGATTGCATAGTCTAAACAATTACTTTGGTAGTTGTTAAATAGATTGATCTAAGAACCCGACAAAGGAGTTTATTGGGATAAACGGAAGAGCCTTTTGTCAAACTCATATCACGTTGTTTGAAAAGAATTGTTACCGAACAAATTTGTTGTTCCTTTACTATTTGGAATACGAACCAAAGGAATTGTTCCAAGTGTGTGACTTATTGCAAGTTGGAGGCGCAGGGATACATACGAAACTAGCTAAACTATAGGTTTAGTTGCTTTGTCTCAACTATACGAAGTTGGTTTATATTTTGTATAGCGGCAATCACGAGTATTCAATTCTGGACAAGGTCCCGGGGTTTTTTCTGCATTTGCGGTTTCCTCGTTAACAAAATCTTGATGTGTCTTTTACTTTTCTATTTCCGCAATTACAATGATTTATTATAATTAGAAGTAAAATACACAAATGTTAATTCCTAATTACTTGATAGCAATTCTTTTGTGTTTGGTTAAGTCCGAACCTATTATCAAGTAATCATACTTTGTTGCTGTATTGTCTCGATCTTGTATCCATAGTCAATCACGTAAGTTATCTTGTTGTCGTATTGTCTCGATCTCGTATCCATAGACGATCACACGAAGTGTGAACCGATTAGTTGTATTGTCTCGACTCAGTCCATAGCCAATCAATTTCGGATAAAGGACTTATAGGTGGAAAAGTTTTAGATTGAGGTATATTTGGGTACCCTCGTCTTTTCAAACTCAATCCCTAATCCCTTGTTCTCAAACACCATTGAAGATGATGTTGAAGGAAACCATTCTCAAGATGGAGTAAACATCAACCAGGCAAAATATGTTCAAGACATCTTTGATAATGAAAAAGTAAAGGAAACTGCAATTATCAACTCCAATCTCCAAATTGAGCAAACTCTCCAAGATTCTGCTGTTGATGGTGATGCTGATACGGATCAGGTAATATTCTACATACATCTTAATTACCTCTCTCAGTTTCTATAATAATAGACTTGCTACAAATATTTCAAGAATTAGTCTTTCCCAATTTTGTTTTAAAATTGATTTTGTGACTTATATCTGTAAAAATTCTTATCATCTCATCTGTCATTTTTTTTTTTGTGAATCCTTGTTGCAATCCTTTTTGTTTTCATATTGTAACTCATCTTAGCAATAGAAAAATGAAAATTATTAGTTGGAATTGTAATGGGTTTGCCAATAAAACCAATGGAGACCATATCAAGAACTTAGACCATTCACATAACCCTGACATAATTTTTATTTTTGAATTTTTTTTTGATTCAAATAGATTCTTAACTATGATAGGCACCTAAACTTCCCTAATAATCACTTTGTTCCTTCTGTTGGCTTAGCCGATGGCTTAGTATTATTGTGTAAAGATGGATTTAATCTAGATATTATTGCTTATGATAAAAACATGATACATTGTTTGATTACTAGTAATCCAACAAAGGCAGAATGGCTCTTAACTTGCATGTATGGTACCCCATACCTTAATCTTAGGCTTGCTCAATGGAGTTAAAAACTTAGGTGTTGATAATCCTGATCTCCCATGTGTTGTTTTAGGCGACTTAAACATCACACTGAATTTAGAAGATAGAAACTATAATAAAGCCAGTTCTACAATGTCCCCTAGCATTGTGCAACTCATTGATGATGCAAGTTTGCAAGACTTGGGTTTTCATTGTAATCAATTTACTTGGACAAGCAATAAACATAGAGCATGAAATATTAAATCAAGATTGGACAGAGATCTAGTCAATGCCCATTGGTCCTTCAATTTCTTGACTCTCTTTTACTTTATCTTCCCCAACTTGGTTCTGATCACTGCCCGATTCTTCTTAATTTTTCGTTTCAGCATACTTCTAATAGAAAATCGTGGAATTTGTTTTAAATATTATCTCAGAGATTCTACATGTGAAGTGTTATTATTTCATCTTGTAAGTGTAATGTCGGGAGGGTCTTACGCTTATAAATTGGAGTCTAAAGCCCGAATAATGCTAGAAGAACAATTTTTAGATGGAACAGAGAGACTTTTGGTAACATCCAAGATAAGTTAGTTCATCTCCACCAAGAAATGATAGCTTTGCAGAATGCTAGTACAGATGGTAGTAATACTGACAAGGTAATTGATGTGGAAGAACAAATAGAGGAATGGAAGCAAAGAGAAGGACAATATTGGAGGCAAAAATATGGTGGTAATAATATTTTGTAGGTGGACAATAATTCTAAGCATTTCCATATGATGACAAATTATATAAGAACAAGAAATAGAATAGAGCCTCTCAAGAATTCTCAAGGGAAGTGGTGTATTGGAAGGAAGGGCATGGAGAAGCTTCTCAACAATCATTTCATGGAAGTAAGTACTACAACAAATCCATAAATATATGAAGATCTCATCAAATTGATTCCAACTGTCATTTCAAGTGAAGACAATGCTTTTTTCACTAAAGTCCCAGATATGGAGGAAATACACAATGTTCTAAAATCGATGAAACCATGGGAATCTCCGGTCAATGATGGATTACCACTAGGATTCTTTCAATCGCAATGGAAAACAGTCAAAGAGATATCACAGCTATGATCCAGAGATTCTTCATCACCAAGAACATTCCAAGAAGCATAAACAAAACAAAGCTCAACCTTATTCCCAAAATCAAACTGCCGCAACAACCTGATGATTACAGGCCAATTGCAGTGTGTAACACAACCTACAAGCTCATCTCCAAGATTCTTGCAACAAGAATGAAAAAGTTTTTGGGCAGGATTATATCTCCAATGCAGCCTGCTTATGTTGCTGGCAGACAGATCTCGGATAATGTGACTCTTGCGCAGGAAATGATACACTGTATGAAGAAGAAAAAAGGTAAAAAAGGGTTATATGGTTGTTAAATTGGACATGTCAAAAACTTTTGACATGGTATAGTGGTGTTTCCTCGAAAGAATTATGAAACAAATTGGTTTTGATGAAGATTGGTGCAGTTTGGTGTATCAATGTATTAGCACCACATAAATTCAGCTAAATGGCGCTCAATGTTCTTCCTTCAAGCCATCGAGGGGCCTTAGGAAAGGGGATCCACTGTCCCCTTACCTCTTCCTCCTCACTATGGAAGTTTTTACTAGAGCTTTAGATTTTGCAGAACATAACAAGAAGATCCAAGGGATAAAGATTGCTAGAAATGCACCTCAAGTAACTCATTTACTATTTGCGGATGATTGTCTGCTTTTCACCAAAGCAAACATCAATAATACAAATAACTTACTTGATATCATTAATGCCTTCATGAAATGTTTTGGGCAAGAATTTTCAAAAATCTTCGATTTACTTCTCAAAAAATCTGCATCCAAGACATCGTAGACTGCTGGCAAGAAGACCGAAGGTTAAAAAAATGGATATTGATGAGATATTTGGGCATCCCTCATGTTCTTAATTGGAAGAAGACAATTTCATTTTTTAGTTTGATACATAATATGAAAAGAAGACTTTATAAATGGAGGGGTAAGTTCACCAATCAAACCGTGAGAACAACGCTAGTAAAAACAGTTCTTAATGCGATGCCGCTACATCAAATGGCTGTTTTTAAGTTACCAAATTCTACCATTAAAGACATGGACAAGAGACAATGGTAATTTTCTGGAACAAGGAAAAAGGAGTCTGCATTTCCTCTTGGATGAAACTCTGCAAAAGTAAACAGGCAGGTGGCCTCGGGTTCAGAGATCTTGAGTGCTTCAACAATGCGATGCTTTGTAAGACGACGTGGAGGTTATGTAATAGATTTGACCAGTTAAGGGGTAGATCTCTCAAGGCCAAGTATTATCCTAACATCTATTTTCTACATGCTGAAGATAAAAAGAATGCCACCTGGTGTTGGAAAAACCTTCATGAAATGTTGATTTCATAAAACAATTTAGATTTTGGAAGCTAGGTGAAAAAGCGGGGGTACAACAACCACACCCAATATTTCGATTAGCAATATGTATGGAATAACTCCAATATACTTTTAAGAGAATCAACTAGACTCAATCTTAATAACAGTATATCAAAGAGTTATAATATCTCGATCTCTCGATTTAATTCTTACTCAAGCAAATAGAAATCTGCGAGTCTAATTAAATACAAGAGAGATAACTTAGATGGTACCAAAGACCAATATCCAAGTGTCAATCAATGTAAATAAACAACCAAAGGTTGGCTATTCTAATTGATTGATCTAACGCACAACCTGTGATATTTCAATTATATAACAAAATATAATGCGGAATAGAAATAACACAGACACCAGAAGTCTTGTTAATGAGGAAACCGCAAATGCAGAAAAACCCTGGGACACTAGCCTACTACAAACTAACTTCCGATGCGGATTTGTAGTTGAACCCCAATCAATCTCTGCACCGATCCAAGGTACGCTTGCGCTCCTTACGTCTCGATCCCAGCCCCGAGGATACTACGCACTTGATTCCCTTAGATGATCTCACCCACAACTAAGAGTTGCTACGACCCAAAGTCGAAGACTTTAATAAACAAATCTGTATCACACAGAAAAGTCTACGGTAATATATAGATATGTCTCCCACAGAAATAGCTACGATTTTTTGTTCCGTCTTTTGATAAATCAAGGTGAACATGAACCAATTGATAACCCGGACTTATATTCCCGAAGAACAACCTAGTATTATCAATAACCTCACAATAATCTTAATCGACGCGGTGAAAGAAGATATTGTGGAATCACAAACGATGAGACGAAGGTGTTTGTGATTACTTTTATATCTTGCCTATCGGAGATATCAATCTCAAGCCAATCGTTACGACTGTACTCAATACGATAGAAACAGCAAGATTAGATCACACAACTACAAGAAAGTAGTAGGCTTCACAATCCCAATGAAGTCTTCAAGTCGTTAACCTACAGGGTCTCGGTAGAAACCTAAGGTTAAAGGAGAATCGACTCTAGCTTATATAACTAGTATCACGAGGAGGTGTGGGGATTAGGTTTCCCGGTTGCTAGAGTTCTCCTTTATATAGTCTTTCAAATCGGGGTTTACAATCAATGTTAGCTTAGTAACAAAGCATTCAATATTCACCGTTAGATGAAAACCTGATTAGATTCAAGCTAATATTTTTCAACCGTTAGATCGAAAACTTAGCTTGTTACACACAAATGAAATGCACGTTTTAGGTTTGTGTAACCGTACCCAAATATGTACATTCGTTGGTTCAACGGTAGTTAACCAAATGGTTAGCCATATGAGCACTTTCATATCAACCATATTCTTCTTCACCATAACTAGTTCAAATGACTCAAATGAACTAGTTAGAGATTTATTCAATTGCTTAGATCTTATAGAAGTATACAAGACACAGTCGAAGCAAAAACGATTTGATTCACTCGAATCGATTCATGAACTTTATAGCCACGGTTTGCAAACTTGCATTCCTTAGTTAATATAAGAATAAGTTCAGAATAATCGTTTTTAGAATATAACCAACCTAAGTACGCGGACTTAAGTACCTGGAATAAGTTTGTAAATGATTCACAAACTTCAGCAGATTTTCTCGGGAAGAGAACCTCCGACAGTATGCGGACTGGATTCCGGTTTCCTGAGCAGCAAAGTACACAGCCTTGGTTCAAGGAATAAGGACTTATACATGTATGTGTTGCCACACAATGCTTATATCCAACAATGGTTATATAATCTAAACTCTCATTTCAATCACTGAAACATTCTTAGAGGACGTTATATTGTTGTTATTCACAAACTATTTTTCGTCAAAGCCATTTTCAAGTAATTGAAACATAACATGACTTTCGTCATTAGGTAAAGATGAACTTGGCCAAAGCGAAAGATTACCAAAAAATATTTCGAGAAATAGATAAGCGAGATAAACTGGAAACAAATAGCAAATATGTACAATCAAAGTCTATATAGCAAAACGACTTTTGTCTCAAGATAGGAGATAGAGTAGATAGACTTTTGAGTGATAGATAAGTTCAAGTCTCCACATACCTTTTAGTCGATGAAGTTCCACTAGTTCCTTGAGTAGTTCTTCGTCTTGTATGATGATCGCCATGGAGTTCTTGAGCTCAACTATACTTTTTATCCTAGTCCGAGACTTAGCTATAGTAGACTAGAAATCTAGACTTATAGTTTTGATCACTAACATTGACAAACATGCTTGAGATAGCAACGCATGCGAGTTCGACCGAACAGTGCTCTAACACTAGGCAATGGTGAGAAATATCCATTTGGAAAGATAAATGGATCCCAGATCTAGATTATCCTCCAAATCCAAAAAAGGAATCCACTAATGAAGTTGAAAACTATTCTTTTGTCTCTCAGCTAATTGATAAGGAGCAGAAAACTTGGAAGATTGATCTTGTATACTTCCTATTTGATAGAGAAGTTGCAGATATGATTACAAGAATTAGAATTCCAAGACTCTCGGATGATAGGTTGGTTTGGACTTTCCTCACTTTGTTGAGGGTGAATTTCATTTAGGTTCTACCCGTCTAGCTATTACACATGACCTCACAATTCCAATAATAGTAAGAGAGAGTTGTCTTTCCATTGTACCTTGTCCTTTCTTTTATAGGCTTTCCTAAAAGCCCCTTTTTTCACTACTTCATGACACATGTCCTAATACCTCTTAATTACCCTTAATGACATTCTTTAACATAAACCCTTCATTCTTCATTCATTCCTCTTTTATCCTCCCATCTTTCATGGGTATCTTCTATTTGGGCTTGGGTTTAGTCCCCAAGTCCTACATCTCAACCCAAGTTCACTTCTATTCTTAGGGGGTATTATTTTTCATGTATCAACATTAGTCCCCTGGCTATTGGGCCGATTATCAGATAATCCAATAGCCAAATCCTTTGTGCTCCTATGTACGTGTGTCATTGAGAGCAAGACAGTTGTTGGAGCATTTATGGCGTTCTCTCTTTTATATGACAGCACCACTCTTCCAACCCGGTCAATTTTAGTCATGTTCATTTTTTGTTTTCTTGTCAAGCATTTTACGTAGATGGCTCACTCCCTTCACGGGTGCGCGTTAACTACGGCGCCCGATCCTGCGTTAGTCTCGATGCTCAAGAAATTGGGCCCGACGATGCACTGCTCTTGGTGGAGGCTGAGGTTGAGGTGTTTACGAGCATAGGTTAGCTACAAAGGATTTCGCGCTCAATTCTACGAGCGCTTTGAAGCGTGTTAGGGTCTGGAGGAAGGCTGGTCGATTAACATCTGCAATTCAACATGCTCACGGATGATCTTTGTCCCGCGGCCCTGCTGTTTGGCTTCTGCGTTAGTCACCGAATCCTTGACGATGAGGGCAACCATTAGTATGCTATCGTTGCCGTTCGTATATCTCTGGCCATCTTCTTCCGCCTTCTCAAGGCACACTCTATCTTTGGTTTGTTGTTTACGCTTGTGAACCGTCCTATCCCGGGGGACGAGCTCGCACGCTTATTGGTGTTAAGGGAGGAGATAGGTGTACTGCGGGATTTCAGGCAAGCTCGTCGGGATAAGGCACGCCAAGACCGCGATGAACACGAGGATACTCTAGCGTTGTCCCAAGGGGCGAAGGCTAAAGGGAGAATTATTTGAGACATCTACAAACTGATAAGTGATGCCACTTGGGGCTATCCCAAGCCAATGTTCAGTGTGACGAAAGTAGGCTTATGGCGGAGGCCGTGGACGTAGATATTGCTCGTTGTGCTTTGTTGGTATTTGGTTAGATTAGGTGCTAGCTTCGGGGACAGTTTCCTTTATCTGCTATTTATTTCATGCACTTTTCTTGTTGGATTTTCCCTTCTCAGCTTATATATATATATATTTCAATCTCTCTCCTTTCCTTTCCGTTATGTTATCGAATTTCCCTCTTTAATTGATTCCCTTTGACCCAACCTCATGGACGTTGCCACATTGGTCTTAGTCCTTGGTTCCTGAGTCTCTAATATCTATGTCAAGATTATCCTCTCTCTTAACCTTGTTTTGACACGTTTCTCAGCATGCAGAAGGGGTATGAGCAATTGCTTCATATTCCACGCCCTCTTTCTTCGTATGTGTATATAAATACCCCCATGCTATTCTCGTTTCTTAATCTTGTTTATCGTTACATCTACTATCATATATATATTTTGCTTGGTAAATCGCCATTATGGCTAACTCTCTTCACGGGTATGTGCTCCTTAGCGCCTATTTCCATGTTAGTCTCGGCTTCGTTCAAACAAGACGAGTTGAAACGGCTTGTGTTCGTAAAGGCCGAGTTGAGGAACTTCGGACACAGAGAAAGATAAGCAGGGATGCTAAACGCGCGAATTTTAGAGCCCGGTACGAGGCATATCAAACTTCTCAGGCCGAGTCCCCTGGTCGGGTATCATTGGAGATCCAACAGGCGCTGGACGAAGCTATCATCGCTCGCGACGCAGCCAATCAGTTATTCGCGGACTCTTTGATGATGGTGGCTACTATGGATCGTGCCATCTCTGATTGTCATCTTTGGGTCCCTTATCAGGGGGGCTCACCGCTTCTCGGTCATACTCTGACTTTAGCGGCCGCGTCCACACTTGTACCTCAACATCACCTTGAGGACGAGTTGGCTCGTTTATTGATTTTGAAGGAAGAGGCGGGTCTGATGTGGACGCTTAGGCTAATTCGTCAAGATAAGGCGCGCAAGGAGTACGATGAGCATGAAGATACTCTTTCAATTGCTCGCGGGGCCGGTGTTGAAGATAACGTGATCCAGGACATTCTTAGGTTAGTGCATGAAGCCGATCAAGACCTTCGTTTGGCTACTGCACAATGTGCAGATGGTCGCTTGATGGTGGAAGCCTTAGACGCTGATATTGTTAGATGTCGAGCACTGATGGCTGGTTAAGTTTATCACTGTAGAGTGTCTTTTTAGTTTAAACGAATTTTGTACTAGATTGGTGTGAATAAAGTCTTTGTTTTCAATTTCGAGGGTGATGTTATTTGCTTGTTGTTTATGGGTGAAAACTATTCCTGCCGGATTTGGTAATTTGGGGTGTGTGGATGAGGAATGAATCTAAACCCTAAACAAATGCACTGCGCGGTGAGTGCTTGTAGATTCGGAAATCAATCTGTGCAAGTCCGGCCTAAACCAAGAAATGGCCGTTCGGACTTGTTTCGGTCATAAAGTGAAGGAGATGGGGTTGATCTTAGGGAGGGAAGCGAAGAAGGTGTTGAGAATGTGAAGGTGTTGGCTATGAATGACTTGTATCGAAAAGCTGGCTCTGGCTTGCAGGATGTATGCTATCAGTTCCGGTGTTTGAATACGATTGTATCAACACTTGCCTCTGTTGTCTGGACTTGTTTCCTTGTTTTCTCTTGTTTGGAAAATAGGGAGGAGAACCTATTTATACAAGTCATTTGAGCGTTATTCACGTCTCTCGTGGGAAGTGGAGAAAGTGGAGTGATGGAGTAGTGGAGTAATGTGTTAGTGTCACACGACCAGGCTTGCCCACTTCTCCTGTCATCTCTAACCGTCCATGACTTCCTGACACGTTCTTGTGATGGCGCGTTGCACGCTGTTTGCACGCCGGTGTGTAAACCGCCGGACCAATACCCCATATGTATCCCCCAGTTTGTGACATGATTGATGTCTGGAATGTGTGGATCGTGGGACCCACAAAAGGTAGCATGTGATGCTAAATTGAATAACTGCGTTATTCAGGAAACTGATACTTGTGAAGTATCGTGTGTATTTTTATGCAGGTACTACATCATGGTGTGGTAAAGCGACGGGTGGTGATCACCGTGACGCCTCATTGACCAATTAACTCCTGACCAGGGTTGTATAACCAAGCCGGTGAATCTGGACGGACGAGATGATCTTTGAGACACTCATCTGCACCGTTGATGGAATCAGGGTTTTGAAGAGGTGGGCAGGCATCACTCTTCAGCTTGGT
This sequence comes from Papaver armeniacum, assembly GCA_023531295.1. NCBI lineage: Eukaryota > Viridiplantae > Streptophyta > Magnoliopsida > Ranunculales > Papaveraceae > Papaver > Papaver armeniacum. Next base: position 353,952 of record JAJJWW010007221.1, on the reverse strand, counting down.
CGAAACCAAGCATGGGAAGGGTTTTGGAAAGGACCGACCGGGCATGCGTGTAAACAGCATGCCGGTGTACACGTCCGTACCTCTCTGTCCCATAAAGGCGCGATCTAGGCCACTCGATTTGACCAGGAAAGAGGGGTGGTTGAGATCGATTTTGCAAATGTAAATCTGGTGCCACAAAAGCCGTACATCGTGCCAACTTCGGGCGCGCGCTTCAAGACGACCAAGCTTGGTCGGTCTTGCCCAATCCGTCCGTGTAGGTGGTAGGCTGGTATTCACGCCTATACTGATGTCCCATGAAAACGTGATCTAAGCCACTCAAATCGTCCCGTGAAGTTGAGTGGTCGAGATCGGTTGCAATTTTGGAAGTGTGACCACGCAAGTTTGGACGCGCGTTTTGGGATAGCCGAGGCATGAAATGCCTTGGCCGATCAGTGAGGGGATAGACGGGCCCACGGTGGTCATCTTTGGTATGACCGGGACCTGCTTAATCTAATGCTGGACCCTCCATTCGTGCGGAGAAAGATGGACGCTCGTGATGCTCAAAACCCTAATTTTGGGTTTCACTACCGTGCGACCATACTTTATTCGGCGTACGAATTGGGATAACCAACCATGGTTGGTCCCCACCGATTGGTCGGGTATGTAAACAGGCCACGATGATTGTGTTGACATGCTCTGTGCCCTTTGAATCTACATCTACACCCTTCATCTATACCTGCGAAGATGGATGGTTGAGACTGTTTTGCGACACATGTAATATGCCGCAAACCTTAATTTAGGGTTTTCCGTCCATACGCTCTGGTTTGGACGTTTTGGCAAGCTATGCCAATATTTTTTGAGGCCGACCATGCGGGGTCCGCGTTGGTTCTATGAGTGAATATTCCATACCGCTTGGGGGTTATGGAATTGATCCGGGCCATCCAATCACGCCTGGTGAGGTTGGATGAACGAGATCATATCCAAACCGATACGAGACGCCTTCGGATGCTCTATCGGGCTAGTATAACACACCGAGAGTTCTCAATCGGGCTAGTATAACACACCGAGAGTTGCAACTTTGTACGGGTATTTCGTACATGCTTTCATTATAATGCTTGGAGGTTCGTGTTGCTCTCACGAGAGCAACACTCGATCGTCATCCGCACGATAATGAGTATAGGAAATACAAGGCTGCTCACGCATTAATTAATAATGCTATAAATTCACAGGGGTATATGGGATTGTTGCTACATGCTCCAACCTCGGATGAATTTCATGTATTCACGAGAATGGGATTGTTGTTACATGCTCCATTCTAGGTGAATTAGTAAAGTGAAGGAGTATCCAACACTTATTAATGGCTTTATCTTTTACAAGATGTCAGCGCATGATTTTCTGGTTTTACAATTTTAACCTTAAATGAAAATCCACCATCAACAAAGATGTTAGCGCATAATTTTCTGGTTTTTACAATTTTAACCTTAAATGAAAATCCACCATCACCACTTGTATACGAGTATATCGTGCCTTCGGTCCGTCTGTGACCTGTTCTTCTCTTGCGGGGTTGTTGGGTAAGGTTTTTCATTAGTTGGGCGCGGTTATTCCTCCCTTTCTCTCTCTCTGCCTTCCCCCCCCCCCCTCAAGGGATTTGGACGGGGCGGGCGTTGGTTAAACGCGCCTATTCCCCCCTCCACTTTTTTATTTTCAAGGGAGAAGGGTAGGGCGGGCGTTGTTTAAACGCGCCTATTCCCCCTCTCTATTTTCAAGGGATTTGGACGGGGCGGGCGTTGTTTAAACGCGCCTACTCCCTCCCTTTTTTATTTTCAAGGGAGAAGGGTAGGGCGGGCGTTGTTTAAATGCGCATATTCCCCTCTATTTTTTTTTTGTCAAAGGAGCCGGTAGGCCGGGCGTTGGTTAAACGCGCCTACTCCCCCTCTTTTATTATTATTTTCAAGGGATAAGGGTAGGGCGGGCGTTGTTTAAACGCGCCTACTCCCTCCCCCTTTTTTAAAAAATTATTTTCAAGGGATAAGGGTAGGGTGGGTGTTGGTTAAACGCGCCTACTCCCTCCTTTTTTTTTTAATTATTTTCAAGGGAGAAGGGTAGGGCGGACGTTGTTTAAACGCGCCTATTCCCCCTCTTTTTTTTTATTTTCAAAGGAACCGGGTAGGGCGGGCGTTGTTTAAACGCGCCAATTCCCCCCTCTTTTTATTATTTTCAAAGAGGGGAGAAGGGTAGGGCGGGCGTTGTTTAAACGCGTCTATTCCCCCCTCTTTTTTTTTTTTATTTTTATTTTCAAAGGAACCGGGTAGGGCGGGCGTTGTTTAAACGCGCCTACTCCCTCTTTTTCTTTTTGTGCTTGTTGGTCGTTCGGATGCTTTTGGCATTCCTGAAACCTTTGTGGTCTCGTCAGTTGATTAGGCGCCTTGGGCGTTCCTGAGGTTTTTGTGAAACTTGGCGGTCAATCAAAGGCGCCTTTGGCTGTCCTGAGACCTTTCGTGAATTTTGTCAGTCGATCAAGCGCCTTTGGCTTCCCTGAGACCTTTCGTGAACTTGTCAGTCAATCAGGCGCCATTAGCATTCCTGAGACCTTTTGTGAATTTTGTCAGTCGATCAAGCGCCTTTGGCTGCCACGAGACCTTTCGTGAACTTGTCAGTCAATCAGGCGCCATTAGCATTCCTGAGACCTTTTGTGAATTTTGTCAGTCGATCAGGCGCCTTTGGCTGTCCTGAGACCTTTTGTGAACTTGTTAGTCAATCAGGCCCCATTAGCATTCCTGAGACCTTTTGTGAATTTTGTCAGTCGATCAGGCGCCTTTGGCTGCCACTGGGACCTTTGTGAACTTGTCACCAATCGGGCGCCATTAGCATTCTTGAGACCTTTTGTGAATTTTGTCGGTCGATCAAAGCGCCTTTGGCTGCCCTGAGACCTTTTGTGAACTTGTCAGTCAATCAGGCGCCATTAGCATTCCTGAGACCTTTTGTGAATTTTGTCAGTCGATTAGGCGCCTTTGGCTGTCCTGAGACCTTTTGTGGATTTGTCAATCGATCAGGCGCCTTTGGTTGCCCTGAGACCTTTTGTGCATGCGCCATTTTTCCAACTTACTTTATTGCTTAAAGCGGGAATTTACAAGGCAGGACTCAAGCGTAAAATTTTTTCAACCACTTGCCATTGATGGGTGTTTTGACCTTGGTCCAATTCATGCGCCGAAGCTTGTAGTATCCGCTTTCTGCCACTTTCCTTATTGTGAACGGGCCTTCCCAATTGGCTGCGAATTTTCCAGCACTAGCATTTCTCTGTACGTGCGGGGCGATTTTTAAGACTAGCTCATCAACCTTGAAGGTCCTCTCCTTTACATTATGGTTGTAGTAGTTAGTTGCACGCTTCTTATAAGCTTCCGCAAACCTTTCTGCCCGTGCTCTTCTTTCCTCCATTGTGTCTAAATGGGCAAAGCGGCTCACTTCATCTGGCGTGGTATGGCTAGCCATTGTCAGTCTTGCAGATGGGGTTGCTATATCTGCGGGTAGGATTGCATCTTCTCTGTAGACCAGTGAGTAGGGAGATGCGCATGTAGAACTGCGCTTAGAAATCATATACGCCCAGAGTGCCAACGGCAACTGCTCGTGCCACTCTCTATGGTGGTCATGCATTATTCTACTGAGGATGCGTATGAGCGTCTTATTTGTTGCCTCCGCTTGCCCATTCCCTTTGGGATAATAAGGGGTAGACGTGTGGAACCTTACATTGTATTGGCGAAGTAAATCAATTACATCCTTGTTCACGAATGATTTTGCGTTATCTGCTCTGATTATCATGGGCGCGCCGAACCTGCAAATGATGTGTTCTTTGATGAATGCGGCTATTGTGGCACCTGCGTAATCTTTGAGGGGTATCGCCTCGACCCATTTCGACGCGTACTCGGTGGCGGTGATTATGTACTTATGTCGCTTTGAGGATGTTGGGTTGATTGGCCCTATAAGATCGAGCCCCCAGCTGTGGAACGGCCAGGGCATTACTATGCTATGTGATGTGACTCAATAATGTTGTAGAAAGTGGTAGTAAGGTTGTCGTTCACTCGGACTTTGTTGGATTGATTTTATGTTTTAATAAAAGAAAATACTAAAGATAAAGAAAATACATATATATATACAAAATATTGTCACAAGATGAAGAGAGTTACTTGGGATTCGAGGATTGACCAAACTCATAACAAAAGGTTCAAATATTAATTCTTTTAACAATTATAGCTCAACAAATAAAAACATGGACTCTTATTTTTGCCAAGGTTGATTCTCAAAATATTAGTTATAAATCGTAAGCATGCGACATCAAACATTTAAGCAAGCATGACCCATCTAATAAAATAATAACTAATTTAATCAAATCATAATTCAATTTTTAATTAGTGCAAAAGTCATAAAAAGAATTAATTAAAATTACCCATGTATGAATTCGTCTTCCTCTGTCGTCCCAGTAATGGGGTCTAGCTCATCATGTTGGAAACGCGCTCAAAAGTTGATTTCATTGCTCAAAAACGTGTTTACAAATGATGAAAAGGAGAAAATGATGAAAATCGGGTGTTTGCAACGTTTATAAATGTTGCAAACACTGTTACAGAGAGCAATAAAGATAAACTGCCGCTGTTCCTTTTAAGTCTGTCTCCGAACTATGACCCACACTTGCGAGTCGTTAACACTGTTCAAGAACGACGGTCTTCGGCAGTCCGTTCTTCGTGTTCTTCCTCTTCAATGGCAGCAGCAGAGACCAGCTCTGCAACTTCGATTTCTCACCTTGACGCTCTAAACTCTCCCCAAGCTCTCCATACCTCTTCTATGACCTCCAGGACGCTTTATATACCCATCAGTGCCAAGATATCACAATTTTAACTCCAAAATCTTCTCGCAGTAATGATAATATTCTCGGAAATATTTTTCATGTCTCTGCAGCTATAAGTACCAAGATTTTATTCCATGTTTAACTCTTATACGCGTCTTCTGCAGTCATGTTTCACCCCAACACGCTGAATGCTCATAGAAGAGTGAGTCCAGCTCGTGTTTACTTTCCAAAAATCCCGAGAATAAAAATACTTCCCCTGTTTTGAGAATGATCTTGTTCACGCGATTAGTCGGCCAAATCTTATTGATTCCAAGGATCTTACCATCCCTGTTAAGCCCAAAGGAAGATACCCAAACAAATTCGGCAGTTGAATCTCGCTAAAACACCTTCAAAATCGCAACCCTAGTTCTGCCGTGAAACCTAGCTTTTTTTTTCCCGCCAATTTCTATTTTTGAATGGTGAAGAAGACAGGCAGCCCTTAACCAGTTGTGTGGTGCGAATAGCAAAGGGTTACCCCTTAGCAATTGGGTTACCCCTTATCCAAAGTGGGAGTCCGAATATCAAATGTCCTCCGGGGGTGTTCCGAGCAACTTTTCGAGCCGAATTTCCCAACAAATATTTATTTCCAAAAATACCTAAAAATACATAAAAACACAATATTAGTACAAAAATCGAGTTCCAACAATACCAACACTGAGGACAATTCAGACACAAAAAATGTGTCTATCAAATACCCCCAAACTTATTATTTGCTAGTCCTCGAGCAAATTTATTCTAGAAAATAAAAATCATTTGAACCCCTAGGTGGCCCTAGTGGCGGAGTGTTGTCTCCCGGAGGGTTTACCCGAGAGGTGTACCCACAAAACCTTTACTCCGGACCCTAGCTATCTACACAAAACCTTGGAAGGCACTAAAGAATCTCCTTGGTTGGCATACTTATTGACTACAGGAGGAAGTACCCTGATGCGAAATTCCAATTGATGTACACGAGTTTGCACTCAAGCATACTAAAATTCATATAAAGTGACAGAGCTCTACTCGGATAGTTGCACTATGGACATCAATACCCTGAGTCAAAACTAATCACATGGATAGATCAAGAAGATGGATATAGAGAAAAACATAGATGGTTTTGATGTTTACTAAGTGAATGGTGTTTCCCATATCTCTGTCTGAAGGCCTCCGCCAAAATGAACCTATCCTAATGGACTCGAGATACTAGTCGACTAATATCAACACACTGGCATATACAAGGGAACCGGTGGTCGATAATCCTAACTCTAGGTCAACACAACCCGGCATATACAAGGGTTCCGGTGGTCGACTTTATTGAATTTATTCCTATTGGTCCGATGGTCCAGTCTCAATTTTTTTTTTTTTTTTTTTCACTTTTTTTTTCACTTTTTTTTTTCACTTTTTTTTTTTTTTTTGGGTATCTCAATCACTCTAATTCACCCTAGCATTGGTAACAACTTGATTCGTGGGCCCCACCTAATCACTTAGAGAAACATAGTTTCAAGAACAAAACAAAATAAAAATAGAAGTGAAAAGGACTCAACGAGATATGGTGAAACTATCATGTTATTTCTAACACCTGAGCTCTGTGCTTTTATGAATAGACTCTTTAGATGTTGCCATCTAATCGTTGGTTCCTCAACTCCTACAACCAAAATGCTTCCATCCACTTAGATTGGTTAGTGCCATCCTTAATAAACATAAATTTCTAGGCTCGAGTTTAATTATTGCAAAAAGTTTCTCCCATACCCCAAACTTAAATCTAACATTGTCCTCAATGTTCTAAAGATGAAATTAAAAGCATGAACAATGGGAAACTGTCACCACTTGAAGAGTAAGGAAAGATATTACCGTGTTGCAAGAGCATGGGTTACCACCCAAGAAGTGCTAAGTTTAAAGTCTTAAGCCAGACATTGGAAAGGATTAGTCACCTCGGAGAATCATATAGCAACAGTCGGAATAACTGCGGTCATCTGGATCAAAAAGTGCGAACCACAAGAAGAGGAGACTGCACAGACCAGGAAGATATCCAACACACCCTTATCTATCTTTTTGTTTAAGACAACTACTTCTAGTTGTGGTTCGGGTTCAGGCTCTATAAAAGGGTCTAGATAAAAAGTTTTCATGGGTTGCGTTTCCTCATAAGTTAGATCCGAATGTTCGGGTTCTAGAGTCCGGAAAAACTCAAATAAAAATTTAGAAGCACATAATAATAACTCTGAATAATTGAGGATCCTCTAAGTCAATCAGTTTTGACTTACACGGCTGACCACAATAAGATTGGTGGTCTTCCTTAAGCAAATGTGTCGACCCTAATCTCCTAAAGTAATTAGGTTTAGTCTCAAAACTTAATAACTGACACATTTGTAACTCATATGTTCCCACAATTGAAAGAAAAGTTTTTGTGGGATAACAAAGTCAATCGTGGTATCATAGCCTCAGGTTAACCACATCAACCGAGAGGATGGGTTTCTAACAACCGAACTTCTTTATGGACACAACTAGGTTCGGAAAAAGTGTATGAAGATAATCTTTTAAAATGGTTGAGGCACATATGTCAGGTCCCAAGTTAGGGACCTTTCTAAAAGTTAAGACACATGGAGAATGATAATCACCCCCAAACTTAGAGTTTTCAAGTGTCTCTAGAAAGACTAGTCACAACTTCCCTAATTTCAAGGTCATCGATTCCCGAAAATGGTCAATTGATTCTTCTAAGTCGGTACATCCTCACTCATCTCTACGAGTTCATTTTCTTTTTCTAAGTCTATTGTTTCTAAATCGCTAGACTCAAAATGTACTCGTTCCTCTAAACCATCATTGTCTTCGTAATCAAAGGGAAATACTACATCGTCTAAAATGGGGGTGTCTCTAGTCAAATCATCATCCTTTTGAATAGGTGAATAATTATTAAAATTATTTGGATTTGAACTAGAAATATTATCATTATTAAGCTCAATTGTAACAATTTCCTGATTACTATGCCTATTTATCTCAAATTCTTCATCAACACTATCCTCATCATAATCATCATTATAATAACATGAAAATGGTTGAACCTCATCTAAACAAGTAGTGTTACCAATTCTAACCTCGTCATCTTGATTATGTGAATAAAAATTATCCTTATTTTCAAGGGTACTATTGGAAACACTAAGATTATCTCGAGCAGTTCCGTTCTGGGCCTCAAACAAAAGCTTTCGAATCGACTCATATGACTTCATTATGGTATCGTGACTCGACTCACATGACTTCTTTAATGTATCGTGACTCGACTCACATGACTTCCTTGTTGAATCTAGGAAAGAAATTTCACTAGTTGCATTGCTTTCATCCATAACTAAGTTATTCATTTCTGCAAACTTACGTGTCGTCTCAGCTAACTTACGTGTTGACTCTATTAGAGAGGAATTTTGCTCGTACGGCCAAGGTGGCGTGTGGATAGTAATTGGGATCACCATGGTATGACCCATAACCTTCAAAAGTTTGGCGTTCCCAACCACTATTCACACTATGGTCATAAAAAGAGTGATGTCCATATTGTTCAGTTGGATATTCATATTCATTGTGATGGCTATTGTAATACCAGGTTTGTCATCCTAACTGCAAGGGAATTCTACACAAGCACAAACAAGTCTGACTCAACCACAACAAACCTACTGATTTCTAGCAAACAAAAAGCATGATGGCTCCACTTAGATTGTTTTCTAGACCAGCTTCTAAACCTTCGAAAGGGAATTCGTTACAATCTGAGCAAACCCCTCTGTAATCAATCCGAGTTTAAGTAAGTTGAATAGAGGCGAGGGAAGCTGCGTGGAGCTTTGATACCCAAGGCCTCACCGTATTACAAGGCGGCGCAGTCACGCATTCAACTCACAGAAATCATCATGAACTTCGAAGTATGCTCAAAAGAGTAACCAATATTTTTCGAACGACTTTCCTATTAAGCTCGTTACCCTATAGGTCTCGTTCTAGTCAAAATTTTAGGCTTAGGTTCGTGTTTGGTTTCGTTTTCCTAAGGCGGGCAAGAAGAGAACGGTGATGAAATCCGAACTCTTATCTTGTATGGTCAGTCCTTGCCCTTTACTAGGAAATTAAAGCGACGGATTCGGTTCTCGACATATATTCACACGAAATCATCCAAAAACCCGCCGACGGGGATTCGCGGGTGTTTAGAATTCTTACCTCCCCTTCCAGACGGGGGATGAACCATTGAAGTCGACTCGGGGGCCGAGACGATATCGTAATCGTCGTCCTTCCCTGTGCAGTTTATATTTAAATAACCCTTCCTTAGGGTTTTATAAAAAATGTCCAAAAGTCCAAAAATAAAGTCCAAAATTAAGAAGTCCAAAAAAAATAAAAATAAAAATTACAAAAATAATTACCTAATTACAGTTTCTAAAAAAAAAAATTAATTACACTATATACAAAATTTTCTTCTTTACTCCTTTGGATTTTCTCTCTTCTTTCCTTCTTTGGCTTCGCTTTACTTTTCAAAACTTTTTCTTTCTCATAAGCTTCGCACCAATCTGAAAGCAAATAGAAAATACCAAAACGCGTAAAAAGGAACAAAAATAATAAAAATAAATAAAAATAAAAACCTAAAAACAAATCTATATACAAGTCCGCGTCGGCGGCGCCAAAAATTGATGTGACTCAATAATGTTGTAGAAAGTGGTAGTAAGGTTGTCGTTCACTCGGACTTTGTAGGATTGATTTTAAGTTTTAATAAAAGAAAATACTAAAGATAAAGAAAATACATATATATATACAAAATATTGTCACAAGATGAAGAGAGTTACTGGGATTCAGGATTCAGCCAAACTCATAACAAAAGGTTCAAATATTAATTCTTTTAACAATAATAGCTCAACAAATAAAAACATGGACTCTTATTTTTGCCAAGGTTGATTCTCAAAATATTAGTTATAAATCGTAAGCATGCGACATCAAATATTTAAGCAAGCATGACCCATCTAATAAAATAATAACTAATTTAATCAAATCATAATTCAATTTTTAATTAGTGCAAAAGTCATAAAAAGAATTAATTAAAATTACCCATGTATGAAATTCGTCTTCCTCTGTCGTCCCAGTAATGGGGTGTAGCTCATCATGTTGGAAACGCGCTCAAAAGTTGATTTCATTGCTCAAAAACGTGTTTACAAATGATGAAAAGGAGAAAATGATGAAAATCGGGTGTTTGCAACGTTTATAAATGTTGCAAACACTGTTACTGAAAAGCAATAAAGATAAACCGCCGTTGTTCCTTTTAAGTCTGTCTCCGAACTATGACCCACACTCTGGCGAGTCGTTAACATCGTTCAAGAACGACGGTCTTCGGCGATCCGTTCTTCGTGTTCTTCCTCTTGATATGGCAGCAGCGAGAGACCGGCTCTCAACCGATTTCTCACCTTATTGACGCTCTAAACTCTCCACAAGCTCTCCATACCTCTTCTATGACCTCCAGGACGCTTTATATACCCATCAGTGCCAAGATATCACAATATTAACTCCAAAATCTTCTCGCAGTAATGATAATATTCTCGGAAATATTTTCCATGTCTGCAGCTATAAGTACCAAGATTTTATTCCATGTTTAACTCTTATACGCGTCTTACTGCAGTCATGTTGTTTCACCCCAACACGCTGAATGCTCATAGAAGAGTGAGTCCAGCTCGTGTTTACTTTCCAAAAATCCCGAGAATAAAAATACTTCCCCTGTTTTGAGAATGATCTTGTTCACGCGATTAGTCGGCCAAATCTTATTGATTCCAAGGATCTTACCATCCCTGTTAAGCCCAAAGGAAGATACCCAAACAAATTCGGCAGTTGAATCTCGCTAAAACACCTTCAAAATCGCAACCCTAGTTCTGCCGTGAAACCTAGCTTTTTTTCCGCCAATTTCTATTTTTGAATGGTGAAGAAGATAGGCAGCCCTTAACCAGCTGTTGGTAGGCAGAAAGGGTTTATTTTATAGCCTACGAGTGATACCGCAAGTGCACGGTGTATCAATTATGAAGCACGGGGCAAATACGAGTCGAACCACGGAGAGACTTGTGGTGCTAATGTTGATCTAAGGCTTACTTCAACTGGATTCTATGAGTGACAAAGCTATTGTTTGATGTGTCGATGCGGAGTTGTTTTAGTGACTCTAAGCTAAGGCGTGTGGCAATGTGGAAAGCACCGGGGTGGTGAATCCACCTCTAGTTTCATGCTCGGACAACTCAACTAGAATTGTATTCTTGTGCCTTCATTTGAAGGTCTAAAGTTGATCTTTGGTTAGATAAATCCCTAACTCTTCCCTAGTATAGGATGTCTTTCTACAGGTACACCCTATCACGAATTGTTGATTCATTAACTAAGCATTAATCCTAACAATTTAATCATAACAAGAACACATGAAGATTGATATGCTTAACATGGAAACTAGGGGTTTCATCAACACCCCAGTGAATGAAATTAAAACATAATTAAACTAAAAATAACAAATTAAACTAGAGTGTTGCTCTGGCTAGCCCAGGCATGAATCTAAACATCCACAGTTCCTCTATTTATACATGCAAGGATGAACAAAATACCAAACCCTAATTCTTCAAAATCGAGAATAATAATAGAAAATAAATCAAACCCATGCTCTCTGATCGTCTCTCCTCTTGTCTAATCGGCTCTGCTTGGCCGATGTTTGCTACGATTTTCCTCTCACTTTGTGTTGAAACCATAACCCTAATTTTCTCTATCTCGACCTTAGCTCCTAGGGAAGAAGCTATGAACTAGGTAGAGAGACGTTAGGGGATGGTGGTTGTGGCTAGTGTCGGGAGGTGATGGAGGTGGTGATGGAGGCGGCGGCGAGTCGGGGAAGAAGGTGATGGGGTTTTGCGAGCTCTGCTCTCTGTCGGGGTGAGGAAGAAAGAAAGAGAAGATGAATTGGGAAATGGGGCTACTGAGGTGTAGGGGTATGGGTCTTTGTGGTGTTGAGCAGGTGCAGCAAAGAGTGATGAGAAAGCTTCAGCGAGCGTTGGATGCAACGAGACGAGATCTGAACGGCTCAGGAAGTGTTGGTGTGTTTCGGTGTTGAGTGGAGACATCAAGAGTCGATGCGCGAGAATGACGGCCGTATGATGCATCGAGGCGAGATCTCAACGGCTCGGGATGAGCGGGTTCGGATCGGGTCGTGGGTAGCTCTAGCCCATGTCTTCCTTGTTGGGTTGCAACTGATTCGCGCGCGGGCTTTGGCTATCTGCTCCATAAATGCTCGTCTCCAATTCTTTGCTCTTTTGGCTCCTCAATTTCTCCGGACTTTATTTAGTACCTAAAAATACAAAATTAATTAATACAAATATTTATTCTTGAAAACAAGGAAAACACGAGAATGCGAGATAATATCGATTTCTAAGCGCAAAAGATGAGTAAAATGCCAATAAAAAGGTGTATAAATATGCACTATTTGGCACTCATCAAATACCCCCAAACACTGAATTTTACTTGTCCTCAAGTGAAACGAAATGAAGAAATCCTAACTATACCACATGTCGTAGGTCTCTCGAATGCATTTAGCGTATGCACTAAGCCTTTAAACCCCTATGTGTCCCTAGTGGACGAGTTGTAGTCTCGTGAGGGTTTACCGGAGGTGTACCCACAAAACCTTCTCCAACTTCGAGAGTGTAAAGGAGTCTCAAGCATCCGAGGAGCTATGAGGACATAGAGTTTCTGCATGCTAGTGACGAAGTTAGAACTATCAAAGAACGCATTCTCATCCTTAAGTCTTTGAGCGAGAAGTAACCATACCATATGAAAGAATTCGGATTCGATTGTGATCATAAGTCTCAACTTACGCCTCACCATTAGGGTTTTATGATAATTGCACTCAAAAGATCGCTTTTTTAGTCTCTCATGTGTGCGAGGCGGGAATAAAGAGAGAAATCCACGCACACGTTGTAGGTAAGAAGGATAACCTTCCAAATAAAATCTGGAGACTCCACGAAATGTGGACAAAAATAATCTTTTACGATGATCTCTAAGGAAGGAAATCAACCATTAGCAAGGGTGGGAGTACTCACTCACTTCTCAACCGATCGGCAATTAATATCACTCTCTCATAAGAACCATAGAAACGTCTTCAATCTTCGGTCTTCGGTCTTCAAATGTTGATGACGAACTTCTAAACTTCACAAAACTTGACAATTTTTAACTTTTCTACTCAATTTCCTTGTTGTTTGGATTTTTCTTCTTGAACTCTCTTTACCATGGTGGTAGCAAAAATAAGAAAATAAACTACAATATATATATTTTTTTTTTTTTAATTTTTGATTTTTGATTGATTTTTTTTTTTTTTTTTTTTTTTTAAAATATAAACAAAATAAAAATACAAATAATGAAACAACTAACTCCATGGACAAAGGACTTTAACACTCAATTTTTCCACACTTGTATTGTCTTGATTTTATAAATTTTATTAATTCTCATCCTATTTTCTTTTCTTTGTTGCACATAAACCTTGGACTATATCAATTTTTCTTTCAATATTCTGATGACGCTCCGTTTGTTGACGATGATGTGTTTACATGGTCTTGCTGATTGAGAGAGAGAATGATGCTAGCTTGTAAATCGGTATTTAGAAGAAGTTTTCATCTTTAGACGTCACCCTCATGATTGACAAAAACTAGCACTCAAGAGATCAAAAGTAGTCTTTGAAAGTGGTGCGAAGTTGGGTAGCTCACCATTCCTACCCGGAATTGACGTACGGTGACACACACTCTAACGACTTTTCTAGAAAGTTGCAAAAATTGAAGGTTGGTGCCTCACTTGATGTAAAATGGGTAGTCTCCACTATGGGTGATCACAATTCTACTCACCGAATATCTAAACATCACCTAATTCGCCCTCCGGTATGGTTAAATCCAACTTTAACGCTCTAATCAACTAAGAAACCCGATTGTGTTCTCCGTACTTCTAACTTTTGTTATTTCGGTTGAGAAAAAATTCTACATGTAAACATAGCTAGAAGCATGCTAGTGACTCTAAAATCTCTAAAAGTTGGAGGTTTTTACAAAAAGAGTTTTTTTTTTTTTTTTTTTTTTTTTAAAAAAAAAAAAATTAAAAAGACTAAAATTAAAAAGACTAAAAACTCTATATGCAAATGCACCCCCAAACCTAAATCAAACATTGTCCTCAATGTGTCTACATATAGAAAAAATTTAAAAACAAATCACATACCATATAGAGAACTATCTTTGATAAGAGAAAAGGGAAGAGATTACTGGATGTCGGCGGGAGCACGGTTAGAGCTTCACTAGTCAAGGCTAGAATCCAATCATTCTCCGTGGAGATCATATCGGATTAGCATAATATATGTGCAAGAAGACTCAACCGATTCAAGAAAAGAAAAATTTAACAAGTCCTACAGAATTATATACAAAAATTCATCATACACTAACAATCTAAAGAGTTGCGGGTCAACCCAAAAGATAATATGTACACACATTAACAGCCTTACACAAATATAATATGAGAGTGCAAGTAAGACTGTGTATGTGAATGAGCTTCCCCCAAACCTAAACTTGTGAACGGGTGTGTTTGGGAGTACAAAATCTTGCAATTTTAAAGGTACATCATGCAAAAGGTCTAACTCAAAATGAGTTTTGCTAAGAACAGGCAGACATACACATTCCAACTGTGGCTCCTTAAGAGTGTTATACTTTGATGCAAAATAGTCCAAGAGGACTTGGGAAGCACAAAGCTCTAGGCCTAAGTTAGGCATTTTCGAGAAAAGTTGGTTTTGCAATTTTGTGACAAACTACACCTAGGTTGGGTGAAGGAGTTTCAATTTGTGACTCAAGAGAGAGTTAGGTACATCCAAGTTATTTTCATGTATAAAATCATTTGCACCATCACACACTTTCCTAAAGTCGAGAAAAGGGTAAATCATGTTCACCAAAGATAGAACAATTCATCAATCACCATGTCATAATCATCGGAGCGATCAACATATTGTGATATGGGCGAGGAATCGACACAACAATAATATCATGATCCAAAAGAACATTAGTGTCAACAGAAGATTCATCCTTTCCTAAGTCACAAACAAGTTGTGAAGCATGCTCACATTCACTTGAAGAATTTCACAAAACCAAGCTCGAGTTAATATCACATGTATGAATATTAGAAGAGGCATCATTCATAGGGTTCACGGAAGAGACGCCTAACGTCTCTCGAACCCAAAAATTCCATCATATTTTCTCGCATGCACATGCTCTTCTAACATATCATATTCATCATCATCATCATCATAACAAAAATGCATTTCCCTATTAGCATTTCTAGTATACTCATTTACCTCTAGATTAGGTTCATATTCAATGTTAGTTGCATGAGTAGGAATAGAAACACTATTTTCAAGATTTACTTTATTAGGGACAATAATCATCCTATCATGAACGCCTTCCATTCTTCTTTTTCTAAATGAATAAGGTTCATCTTTAAGAACATGTGACATTGTTCAATGGAGGGAGAGTCTTCAATAGTGGGTATGCATGTTTCATATGAATAATCATTAAATGGTTGTGCACATGGTTCACTAGAGAAGGGATGATCATGCATGTTGCTATATGGATGGTCATGTATTGCATTCGATTCAAGCCTAGCATTTTGCTCCATGAGAGTTTCCATTAGTGATTGTAAACAAGGAGTCGGGGAGTATAAAATTGTTCAACTCCCCCACTTGTGGTGATGATACATGTGCTCATGATGGTTAGGGTATGAGTATTCAAGGTCGGGGGCCACGAGAAGGCTCATAATACTCCCTAAAATCATTATGGTCTGTGGGGTTTCATATTGTGAAGCATGCCCGTAAGCAAGCTCTCTAATGGATTTGTTTGTATCCCCAGTTGCAGACCAAAATCCTGACATGATTTAGCAACTCAAATTGAACTCAAAATCTAGTTTGGTTTATGTGGGCTTTGGTTTATTGGGTTTCATTTGGTTTGTTGGGTTTCATTTGGTTTGCTTGGAATTTGGTTTGTTTGGGATTTGTTGTTTGAAGCCCAGGTTTTGTGAAACTGCACAGCCCAGTTGTGTGCACAGCCCAACAGATGTGGGCTTAGTTTAGTTTAAGCTCAGCAGCAGAGCCCAGGTTAAGTAGAAGCGGCCCGGCCTGATGAAGCTGCACCCAGTAGAGCCCGGATGCGCGGTAAGGCCTAGTGGTTGTGGGCTTCGGTTGCTTGCGGAGCCGACCAACAGCTCGGTTGATATGGGCTTGGTTGTTTAAGGGTTCGATCCGGTAGTTGGGCTTACGCTTATGTGCGGCCCGGTTTGTGGTTTTAGCCTAAGCGGCCAGATGGTGTGACTCGGTGGCTAGTTTCTATACAAGGTATGAAGGCTAAGTTATGTGGGTTGAAGTTTTTGCACACCCGATTCGGGTGAGTCTAGTGGATGGGCTTCGATTGAAAACAACCCGAGTGCACGGTTGTAGGTGGGCTTGGCGGGATCTGACCCGGAGTTTTTAGTTTCTGCTTCAGTTGTGTGCACTGGTTATGCACAGCTCAGTTTAGAGCTCAGTAGTTGTGCAAACTGGTTGTCAAGCACAGGCTTGAGTACACAGCTTGTGCAGGGTATGTTATGCACAACGCACAAAATTAACAATTGGGTAATTTGAACAGCTGGGTCAGGCCTGGCATAGATTATTTGCACAGATTGTGCAAATCAGTTTGGTCACAGCACAGCACAGGCTTATGCAAAACTCTCTGAAAATAAATGACACAGCACAAGGGGTTCAAGCATGCATAAGGGCTCAACAGTTAGCTTCCACGGGTGGTACCTCAAACTTGTAGGCTGCAGGGCTAGCAAGGAGCGAGGGTAGCTAGGCGAGTGAGGTCGGCATTCAACACAACACGAAGGCTCACGGGATCACACAAGGCAAGGGAGATGACAATGCTTACACAAGTTGCTCAATATTCATTCAAATTCTTATGATATCACGGGTAGGCTATTCGGATGCAAAGGCAAACAACGAGAGGTAATTGATGCTCTTGGTTTTTACCTAGCCTGGCTACCTAAGTGTGACCTAAAAGCTACAGGGGCTTGAGTAGAACACACAGATTGCAGTTCAGGGTCAGCTAGGTTATGCACTTCCTCACAGATGCTGGCTCAATTGTTCAATGGTTCACACTTGGCTCAAACTTGCAGCTTCAGGGGCTAGCAAGTGAGCAGGGTATGGCTTTTAACACAATGGTCAAACAACACAATGGGTAATTGAGCCAGTTCAGGGTATTTGCAGGGCATACGTGGCATACAGGGGAAGTTTAGGCTTACCTCAAGAACTGGGCTTTCCCTTGGGTTGGCTCAGCTTTGCCACTTGCACCTGCTAGCTCAACAAGCAAATTTCAGTTTTCAATTTTTCACAAACTAAACAACCAGGCTATAGTACTCCAATTGCGGAGCTCGGCACTCGGGGCTCGGGGCTAGGCAACGAGCTCAAAGCTAGGCGGGTTATCGGCTCAATGCTACGAGGGCTAGGCAACATAGACGGGACATATGATGTAAAGCAATTAATTAAAAAATTGTAACCAAGTTGCACTAGTAAGGTATTGATGCATTAACAGTGAAGATGCAAAACAAAAAGAAGAAAAGCTAAGTTACACTAACTTAAGGACTAAAAACAACAACAACAAAGCTAAAGAAAGACAAAGTAAATGCATACGGGGATGAGATACAAGAAAACAATGATGAATCGAGAACAACTAAATTAACACAACAAGATGCAAACAAGAGAGAACAACTAAATTACACTAACACGGGGTTAAAGATAACAATGCAAGGTGAGTATGTACGGGGGTGAAATGAGATTTCAGTGAAGCAAGGCAAGGATCGAAACAGCACACGCCAAGTCCCCGGCAGCGGCGCCAAAAACTTGGTAGGCCTCGGAATGTGTTTATATTTATAGCCTACGAGTGATACCGAAGTGCACGGTGTCTGTTATGAAGCACAGGGCAAATACGAGTCGAACCACAGAGACTTGTGGTGCTAATGTTGATCTAAGGCTTACTTCAACTGGATTCTATGAGTGAAAAAGCTATTGTTTGATGTGTCGATGCGACTGAGTTGTTTTAGTGACTCTAAGCTAAGGCAGTGGCAATGTGGAAAGCACTAGGGTGGTGAATCCACCTCTAGTTTCATGCTCGAGCAACTCAACTAGAATTGTATTCTTGTGCCTTCATTTGAAGGTCTAAAGTTGATCTTTGGTTAGATAAATCCCTAACTCTTCCCTAGTATAGGATGTCTTTCTACAAGTACACCCTATCACGGAATTGTTGATTCATTAACTAAGCATTAATCCTAACAATTTAATCATAACAAGAACACATGAAGATTGATATGCTTAACATGGAAACTAGGGGTTTCATCAACACCCCAGTGAATGAAATTAAAACATAATTAAACTAAAAATAACAAATTAAACTAGAGTGTTGCTCTGGCTAGCCCAGGCATGACTCTAAACATCCACAGTTCCTCTATTTATACATGCAAGGATGAACAAAATACCAAACCCTAATTCTTCAAAATCGAGAATAATAATAGAAAATAAATCAAACCCATGCTCTCTGATCGTCTCTCCTCTTGTCTAATCGGCTCTGCGCTGATGTTTGCTCTGATTTTCCTCTCACTGTGTTGAAACCATAACCCTAATTTTCTCTATCTCGACCTTAGCTCCTAGGGAAGAAGCTATGAACTAGGTAGAGAGACGTTAGGGGATGGTGGTTGTGGCTAGTGTCAGGAGGTGATGGAGGTGGTGATGGAGCGCGGCCGACTGTCGGGGAAGAAGGTGATGGGGTTTTGCGAGCTCTGCTCTCTCTGTCAGGGTGAGGGAAGAAAGAAAAAGAAGATGAATTGGGAAATGGGGCTGGTCGGCGAGGTGTAGGGGTATGGGTCTTTGTGGTATTGAGCGGTGCGGCAAAGAGTGATGAGAAAGCTTGGCGACGTTGGATGCAACGAAACGAGATCCGAACAGCTCGGGAAGTGTTGGTGTGTTTCGGTGTTGAGTGGAGACATCAAGAGTCGATGCGCGAGAATGAGCGACCGTATGATGCATGCAGGCGAGATCTCAACGGCTCGGGATGAGCGGGTTCGGATCCTCGTCGTGGGTATCTCTAGCCCATGTCTTCCTTGTTGGGTTGCAATGATTCGCCTTGTGAGCTTTGGCTATCTGCTCCATAAATGCTCGTCTCCAATTCTTTGCTCTTTTGGCTCCTCAATTTCTCCTGGACTTTATTTAGTACCTAAAAATACAAAATTAATTAATACAAATATTTATTCTTGAAAACAAGGAAAACACGAGAATGCTGGGATAATATCGATTTCTAAGCGCAAAAGATGAGTAAAATGCCAATAAAAAGGTGTATAAATATGCACTATTTGGCACTCATCAGCTGTGTGGTGCGAATAGCAAAGGGTTACCCCTTAGCAATTGGGTTACCCCTTATCCAAAGTGGGAGTCCGAATATCAAATGTCCTCAAGGGTGTTAGAGCAACTTTTCGAGCCGAATTTCCCAACAAATATTTATTTCCAAAAATACCTAAAAATACATAAAAACACAATATTAGTACAAAAATCGAGTTCCAACAATACCAACACTGAGGACAATTCAGACACAAAAAAATGTGTCTATCACTATGCAATAGTGTGTAAGGGGGCTTGGATCAAGTTCCCGTGTGTCTGGCACTGCAAGCATCTTCGGGCGTGTTCTGCGGTATCACTTTCTATGGTCGGCCAATAAAACCCTCCTTCGTAGAGTTGCAGGAACAACTTCCGCATCCCCTAGTGCTCTGCATCGTGGGATCGGGTCATGACTTCTATGGCTTCCTGTTTTGACAGGCATCGCAACGCGACATTACCATAACTTTTCTGATAGAGAATGCCTTCATGCATGAAGAAACGCGTTGCCTTCTTTTGTATTTTTAAAGTCATTTGTCTGTCACCAGACAACTTCCTGTGTTGGATGAAATCGATGTAAGGTTGTCTCCAGTCTACTTCTTCGATTGTGCGGAGACCTCACAGCGGGCTATGGCGGGGCTTGGAAATCGGCACATCTTGGACTATCTTGGAGCCTTCTTATAGATGAACACACCGGTCTGCCCACATGTTTCCGTGTGTGTAGTTCTCAACATACTTGGTTATTCACCATTGCAAGCAACGTTGTCATCACGTCGGCTAACAACAATTCTTTTGCATTGTGAGTTATTAGACCACAACCGGTTTCTTTTGCATTGTTATTTTTTGAACAAAAAATTGATGTTTTCCAATCGCATCAAACTTAAACCGTTGTCAACTACGTGATGACAATAGTATAGTTGTGTTGTTAAATTGGTAACTCACAATTTTTTAAGCGTTTTGAAATATTTTTAAAATTAAAAAAAAATATCAATTTTCATATTCAAATTGAAAATTAATATATTATTTTGCCTCAATGTTTATAATTTACTTAAATTAATTTCTCCTAATACAAAATTGAGTAATTACTAAATAAATTGCAGAAAAAAATCCGCAAGACCTCATTGAACCTTTTGTTTTTCCAAATCGGTGCAGACTTGGGAGAAAATAATACCAAAAGTCGAAGCCATAACTTAACTTCCACAATAGAAGCACACTATAATGGGATGAATAACAAATTCCACCACATGGAAAGATAAGTACGTCTTGGTGACATTTTAGATGGTGTTTAAATATAGATGGTGTTTAAGTGATAACATTTTATAAACTTATCATTCTATAACTAACACGAAATATTTTTTTCTTTAATCGAGTTCTACTATACCAATTACGTGATCAATAATTCTCCTAAGGGTTTAAACTTGTCCAAACTGAGACTTGGGAGAAGTCGTCTGGTTAAATCTATCTTCCCAACAGTTGTTGTCAAAGCAATGCAATACCAAAAGTCGAAGCCATAACTTAACTTCCACAATAGAAAGCACACTATAATGGGATGAATAACAAATTCCACCACATGGAAAGATAAGTACGTAACATGGAATACTCAAGTCGAAATATAGATGGTGTTTAAGTGATAACATTTTATAAACTTATCATTCTATAACTAACACGAAATATTTTTTTCATAATCGAGTTCTACTATACCAATTACGTGATCAGGTAATGCCTAATAATTCTCTTGAAGGGTTTGAACTTGTCCGAACTGGAGACTTGGGAGAAGCTGGTCGAACAAACCTGGTTAAATCTATCTTCCCAACAAAGTTGTCCTTACCAAAAGTCGGAAGCCACTTAACTTCCTGATAGAAAGCACACTATAATGGGATGAATAACAAATTCCACCACATGGAAATATAAATCATCGTCTGACATGAAATACTCAAAAAGTCGAAATATAGATGGTGTTTAAGTGATAACATTTTATAAACCTATCATTCTATAACTAACACGAAATAATTGTTCATAACTGAGTTCTACTATACCAAACCGTAAAAATGAAGAGAAAGACTACAAAAATAAATCAAACAAGGTCAGAATCAACTAATTCAAATCCTTAATTTAGATTAACTAATTTCAAAACCTAAAACATTAACTCAAATGTAGCATAATCCGGATAAACCTCGAATCCAACTCACAACCATATATAACCAATCACAGTTAAATTTCCCCCAAAGCTTATACTAAAGCTACGCCCAACATGTAAACACATCCTAATTGAAAGAAAAAACAAATCGTAAGATTTGCTAAGTATTTCTATTGCCCTAATTGTAAAGACACCAAATTAGATCCTTAACTTACTAATTGTAAAGATGGATGAACTGTCCTTACATACCCGCCAAGATCTTCCTCCCCTTTAGCGATATTGAATAATTGCCTTTTCCCTCCTCCTTTATCGGGCCTTGGGACCGGCAATGAAATGTATAATCATTTACATTGGCGGAGTTAAAAAAGTCACCTACAATAGATAACATCATATATTATATATATATATATATATACAAGAAGTTGGTCATACATTACAAAATCTACAAAATAAGTATTCAAACAACTTCGCGAAAAAGAAGGCTTTCCCGCAAAAAAAAAAAGGATAGAACTGGCAATTATGTTCCACACATCAGGAAGCACTATACCAGCAAAAAAAAAAAAAAACAATCGAAATGAAACCTTAACATGTCTAAACACCACACTAAAGCTAATCGGATGAACTAGCCATGATCATCCCCAACCGTACGCAATTCAATAGTTCCTTTCCACACATCATGATGCATTATACCAGCAAAATCTCCCAAAATGATTACACCAAAAAAAGATCCACTACACTAAAGCTAATCGAGATTAACTAGCTCCTATTCATTGAACATATAACATAGGCCATATAGTAGTTGTTCCATGAGCATCCCCAATCTTCAATTCACTAGTTTCTTTCCATAAACGAGCTTCGGGGACCATTTGGATTATCCACCCATACGCCGCATGCATCATTTCCTGTCTGAGATCCATGAACTGTTCTTTCAGCACTCTAAATGCTACCTTCCCTCGCAAGACAATCGGACCTTGCCAATACTTATGGGGTTGATTCTCCACAAAGCTTGTGCATACAATGCACTGTGAGCATTGCTATCATATTTTGACTATCCATAGTTCAACATAATACACAAGTTAGAACTTGAAAGCTTAGGTTAAAACATACAAACATATTGACTTTAACGTACTTGAGGTGTGCCTCTTCACTACATGCGCGGTGGTCATTTTCCGATTCTTACTCGTGAGAAACCTAAGTTAATAACAAATCAATACATAATATTGAAAATTAACCCTCCACAAAAATTCTTACCTCTTTTAGCAATTTCATTTCATATTCCGAGAAGCGACTTACGCCAAGTACATAACCTTAGTACTTTGCCTCTCGACCTTCAATTTTGTATGTGTAACTCCCAAACCTAAACCCAAGAACTCTTGCCCGGTGGGTCTACACCTCTAGCTTGTGCAAGAAGGTCCTTGTCAAGTGAACGTGAAGAGGATGGCCATTGTTTTGTGTCAACCCATCTTCTTCATTTCTATATGAACACAAAAATTAGTACAACACAGTCATCGAGAAAAATTTAAAAAAAAAAAAAGTATCAAACAGTTGATACACGCAT
The DNA here is from genome assembly GCA_023531295.1 of Papaver armeniacum. NCBI lineage: Eukaryota > Viridiplantae > Streptophyta > Magnoliopsida > Ranunculales > Papaveraceae > Papaver > Papaver armeniacum. The sequence continues at coordinate 331,001 of JAJJWW010007221.1, read as the reverse complement.
GTTCTTACCAATTTAAATGCAATAATTGAGTTAGTATTTTTCCCTTTCCGTTTCCTTGTACATATTTTTACGAGCTTAACCACAATTCCTCTCTAGGGTATATCCTCATTTGTTTTTCTTTCCTTCTTCTCGCAAATATCTCAAAAAATATTAGCACCAATACACCAACTAATCACGAACCTAACATTATATCGGTTTTACTGATCATCTTCGGCTAGCATACCTGACCTAATGCCGTGTGGCTCGGTATAGCTTTGCTCGATTGGACATGTATGCACCAATGGCCTAACGAAAAGAGATGATTAATGAAGGGGAAATTGTCCTAAAAGTAAATAGTGTTGATCCTACTTTATGCGGCCGGGCGAGGTGACACGAGTTATAAAAATTTCCACTCTCGATCGCATACATACCGGCTTCAAGGCGGCAACTTTCCTATTCCTTTCATCTTCATCTTAATTCCATTGCTTCCTTAACTCGTGTCGATCCTACATCGATGCTCTCAACATACACCCATTTTGCTTAAGATGTAGTCTTTGCAATCCTCATCTACCTTGTACTTTTTGTCAGTAATAGAAATACTTTATTTTTAGAAAACAAACAAAAACAAGCAATAAACTCGACATGCATAACTAAAACTATACACTCAAGTTTAATTACCATCATCACAGAAATAAGTCTTCTTTTACATGTGGATCAATGTGTCTCCAATCTTCATGGCGGCGAGATGGTGTTTCGAACTAAAACACCCAACTCACTAGCCATTTCTACGAACCATCACCAACTGGCTGCCCCTTAGAGTTCAACTCTACATCGGGTGCTTGTCTGCCCAGTCTGGCCTTCAATTGTGTTGGACTCGCTTCGCTTTTTGGTCTTGTCAAGTTCTTCATTTTGAAGCATCACCACAAACTTGATTAGCATCATCAAGTCAACTCCATTACCAACTGACCACTCTGTGACTCTCCAACATTCATGACTTCTATTTCTTCCACCTCCACCCTAGCTTGCTTCTTAGACATGTTAATTACCAAACTATTCAAAAAAAATTAAATTAGGTGGACATAATGTAACAAAGACAAAAGCAAGAGAGCAAAAGCAAAAGCAATCAAAACCAAAGCAATCAAAACCAAAATAAATATAACCATTCAATAGTCATAACCAAGTGCAACAAAAAAAATAAAAAGATAAAAATATTCTTCATTCACAACCATCATCATTATCCAGGATCAAGCTTACGAAGTGCCAGAAATATCAAATGGTTGATAACCAGCATTTTCATCATATAATTCTAATTCATGAAAGCCTCTCGGTGGCGGTTTCAAAACCACACACCAATTAGTGCATCCGACTCGCGAGAATAAAAGACTTGTTTAAGCTTGCTTTAGATAAATGGATCACTTAAATGGTTTTGATATTGCTTAAAGTTGGCCAAAGTAAAACCATCTTCAACTTTAACACCGTGAACCATATGAGCCCAATCCAATGAATACCGGTATCTGGAAGGTTCTATAGTCCAATACTATAATTTTAAAACACCATAGAAAGTGTTGGAGGCCCGAATGCACATTATTTTCCGATTCTGCTAAACTTGTGATGTTTGATTCAATACAAACACCACCTCCCTTTCAACTGAAGCAACATGGAACCGAACCCCATTGATAATGTAACTATCGTCGAGCATTGTTGCATTGGCCCATATGATAACCACCTCACTCTATCCGATACGATTGTGCCAGTGCATATTTGTGATTTCACTGTCAAAAAGAGCACTCATATAAAGATATATGAAGCCTAATATATTGGTATTGTAAAAGAGAAATAGACTTTGTAAAAGAGAAATAGACTTAAACTAGAATTTGTCATATTAACCTTTTCTTTGAACCAATCAACAAAAGTATCGTAGTGTGTCTTCTCGAGTTGGGCAGATTTCTACATAGTCTTCTATCCAAACACCTCAACTCTTCCATATGCATACCGAGGAAAAAGTTAAATTAGTACAAGAATCATAAATAAATGGTTGTGTCAAATAAGATATAAATTTGCACTTACTCTTCATAAGAGACGAACTTGGTTCATTGAACAACACATATCTATGTGCAATGTCCAACATAGATTTATCCATTTTACTGAAGTTTCTTTAGAAAGCGGACGTCTGAAGGCGCGAATCAATTTGATCACCTCATTGCGCTTTCCGGCGTTCACCTATTCCATTTGCTTGTGGAACACGTTCCTTTGTAAATCTAATGGCCTCTTCTGATATAACATTCTGCTATACATCCTTCGGACGTGCTTGATTTTTCACAAACTGCTGTGAATATCTTCATATATCTACAAAGAGAACAAGAAAAAGATTTGTCTAAGATACAACATTAAACAATCACCAAATAAAAACAAATGAACATAAAAAGATATCGTGGCAAACCTTTCAAATGGATACATCCAAAATGACCTAACAGTCCACACAAACGGACTTCTCGAGCTAGGTGAATACACAGAGTGTATCATTATATCAAAGAAAGAAGGAGGAAATATCTCTCAAACAGCACAATGTAACAACAACTTCTTCTTCGAGTTGTATTATTCTATTCTATCAACCACCCTTTGGCATACCTCGTTAAAGTATGAACATAACCGACGCATTTCTTGGCCCTTACGGTAAAAGTCCTTTTAATGCTACACATGTGTATTGTTGCATCAAAACATGGTAGTCATGAGCCTTTAAATTGTACACTCAGTTTTCCTTAGAGAAACATCTCCTAATGTTAGAACTATACCCATCGAGGATCTTTAGTTTTGTATTGAATATGCAAAAGTGTACCAAGAATACTCTCACCTACATTCTTCTCGATTGCATTACATCTATATTATGGCGTAGTAGCAAATCCTTCAAAGATAAAAGAATGCAATTGTTAGTAGTAGACAAAGGCAAATTCAATTCAAAAATAAAATGAACATACTTAATATTTAGGATTTTCTTTGATTTTGTCTTGCCTTTTCCCTTGACTTCTATTTTTTGGCTTCCCAAAATCATTTACTATAGAACTTTGATCTTCAATACCTCGACACCGGACATTATGAGGGCTTCTCATTCTTCTCTTTTATTCCACCGAACCAACTTTTTTTTACGCATAGGGTGATCTCGTCTTCGATGATTCATGTAGATCAACTACTAAAGGGCAACCAGTTTGAAAGAGTATGAACACCACAAATAGGACATGCTGCCTTCCCTTTGTAAGTACAAATTGTTTCATTTATCGTCCACATCAAAATAAAGACGTAACTTAGAACAACTAGCGAGAATCATAAACATCTACACCATCATTCCATAGCTTTTTCAAATCATCAATTAATGGTTGTAAAAAACATCAATGTCATTACCAGGTTGTTTGGGACCTGGAATTAGTAAAGACATCATAATATTTTCTCTCTGTGAGATTAAACATATGCCAAAGCAATCGCTTGGCTGTCTCTAATGATCCAAACATTCTTTTAAGACGAGGAATAATCGGAAAGTACCTAAGAACTTTTCTTGGAACCCTTTTTTAGAGTGTCATTGTTATCATCATCTTCCATGTTGGACTTGTCTTTTCCAACGAAAGAACCACATTTTGGACACTTATCTCTATCGGCAAGTTCATTCACAAAACCAAGCTCGAAAGTTTTCAAGAACTTTCGACATTCATAAGTGGTAGCAGGAAGACAATTATCCTTGGGTAACATCTCATGGGTTGTCTTAAGAAGTTCATCGAAAGCAACTTGAGATAAACCACTAACCTTTTGTGCTTATACAAAGATACCAATCTTCAACAATTTTTGTAAATGGATCTTCATTACTACTTTCATTAACAGATGGTCATCATTCACCATCTTGAATATGTAATCAAAAAGCATTGCATAACCATCGGTGTTATCGGGTCTTCGTGAGTTTTCCTAGATGTACTAACATGTTCTTTCGCCATGAAAAATCCATTCTAAGTAGGATCCATTCCCTAAGGACCTCATTCCTGGGTAAAGAATTTAAATTCTTACAATCAATACAAGGACACTTCATGCTTATTTGGATTACAAGTTTTCTCACATGGCAATTTTCAAAATTTGCTAATGCAACACCGTATTCGGTTTTGATCTACATTAACATACGTATATAACACAATCGAGACTTGGCAAACATAAACAAGCAAGCATGTTAGCAAAGCACAACAGGTTTAGCTTTAAAACCTTGGCAAATGAACCCGGTCTTTATCCATCATGGGAAGACCACTATTCAACCTAGATAGTATTAATAGCAAAAACAAGTTGCACATCGGATAGTATCAAACGTTAATACCTTAACGGCTCTTTACAGGATCAAATACATCTATCGCACAACAATTGACAACAAATGAAGCATTTCAAATCATCCATAAAACCACAAAAGCATTTCAAGAGAGATTTGTGAAACTTACAACAACAAGTTGTGCAGATCTCAAAGCCTGCAAGCAAATAAAAACCAAAAAACAAACTTACATATCATGAACCATATAAGTAAAAAAAAAAAAAAAACAATTAAAATAGGCACCAAAAAAAAAAAATCAAACTTGCCTCTAAAATTGTTCAAACACTACTTATCTAATATAGCTATAGAAAAATGAACAAAGAAATAAAATAAAGAATAAAATCAATAGCAACCCTGATACAAAATTAAAATTCTTGTCATGTCAAACCCATAAATCAAATCCCTAAACAACAACAAAGTCTTATCAAATCTTATCACTCAAGTGAACTAGAATAAGATCTAGACCAAATCTTAAGATAAAACAGCATGTAACAAAAATGTAAATCTTAATAAAAATGAAAACTCGGAATACCCAATTCAAAACCCTTCATTTCTCAAGTTGTTTTAAATATGCTTTACGGCATATTCATAGTGATAGTAAAAATCAAACCTCAATAGGTAAACACTCAAAGGGAAAAGGCCTTTTGTTGACCATAAATCGGATGAGAAAATGACATCAAATTGCAAAATCCCTAATATTCATAACCATAGTAAAAATCGAAGGGAAAAGCTCGTCATTTTTCAACTCAAGATTGACCTCCAATTGAAATCGGATCGGAAAATTATCTCAAATACACATGTGTGCAGATCCTAACAAAATCCCTAATATTCATAACGGAAAAATCGAAGGGAAAAGGTTTGAAATCGTCATTTTTCAACTCGGGATTGACCATCACAAGTTGAAATCGGATCAAAAAATGATCTCAAATACACATGCATAGAGGCTAAAATGATGTGAAAATCGAACGGAGAAAAAGACCATGAAGTGCTATTCTAATCTACGCAAAATTAGATAAGAAACTTCAAATTAGAAAAGAATATAGAACACCTTGAGAAAGAAAAAACAAGGAAATCCTCTAAAGAATAGAGTATTGATTGAGACTTGAGAGAGAAAAAAGAGAAAATGAGTTATTATACGTTTTTCAAGTCTTCGAAAGAAAGAGGGGTTTTTACTCTCGAGACCTATGCCTTTCTCTAAGTTTAATTCTTTCCTCCCCAAATCCTTTTCGAAAGCTTTCTGCTCCATTTGACAAGTCATATTGTCTAAAAATTTGCCTTTTTTACCAAGTTTTTACTCAGGCCCAACCCATTTTTTCATTTAAGGGAGGTCCCGGAGTTCAAGTCCCCAATGCGTAATATTGCGGGAATTAACATGGAAGGTAGTGTTAGCTTTCCCCCTTGTAACACAATCTCGTCCTCCCGCTCTGGCTCTCCTTGGCTAGGTTACCCATGAGGCTCGTTGGTAGGTTAGCACCAACATGTTCAATTAATGTAGTAGTATGTCGTTGGAGCTTGCTTGTTAGGCTTCCAACTAGTTTCATGTAATAATAATTTCCCCTAAATGTAAAATTCAATTTATCCGAGGTTTCTCACCAATGACTAAAATTTATTTTCCAAATAAAAGTTTCAATTTGACAATACGCAAACTTAGTTGTGGTTTTTTATACTACGACAACGTTTTTATAAAATGTTGGTGCAATATTTATCTTTTATAACATGGTAGGAGGCCTTAGCATTCAACAATGGTTATTAAGTTAAACAGATTGTGAAATGGTCAATTTTTTACAACGTTGGGAGAAACATTGTAGTACATCCGTTGTCAAAGGGGGTTTTTGTTGTAGTGTCCGCCTCCCTTTTGTTTACACATCTTTGAGGGATCTCCCGCCTCCCCCGTATGCACCTTGGATCATCACGAGGGCCTCTGCCTTGGTAGGAGTCCAGTGCGGCTCTTTGACGTGGAAATCTCCGCTCACTTGATTCGTAACAAGCCGGGAATCGCCTTTGACTTCAACGCCTCCAAGGTTAAGCTCTTTCGCCATTTGGAGTCCCAAAATTAGGGCTTCATACTCTGCCACATTATTACTACATGGAAAATCCGGTTTGAACGAGTATGAGAGTAGTTCTCCCCACGGGGCTTCGAAGACTACTCTGCTCCTCCCACCCGTAAGAGGATCCGTCAAAGAACATGGTCCAAGGCTTGTCAACATCCGCGGCGCGACCTCTCCCGAGTATGTATTCGTGTACTTCATCGTCTCCTGCTCCACGGGAACATGGCCATGAGGTCGGCTATTGCTTGTCCCCTTACGAGCGTTTGGCCGGCCGGTACTTGAGCTCGAATTCGACGGTTGGAAGCGGCCATCGGGCGGTTCTCCCTGTAAGGACGGGCTTGAAGCGGAGTGCGCTATCGGGTTCATTCTGCCACCACAATGGTTTTATGTGTTAGGAGGTAGGGGCGCAGCTTTTGAGTCGCGTATATGAAGGCCAAACATGCTTGCTCTACACGCGGGTATCTTAATTATGCATCTCGTAGGACCCGACTCACATAATAGATAGGTGACAGCTCAGTTCCCCCCATGTCTTGCGCGAGAACTGCGCCGATTGTTGAGCTGGTAAATGCCGTGTAAAGATAACGAGGAACTCCGCGTATCGGAGGTCTAAGAATCTTAGGGCTGACAAGACAATGCTTCAACTTTTCAAAGGCGGCACACTGTACCTCTCCCCATACGAAGGTTATACCTTTTTTCAGCAAGGGAAGGAACGCAGTCATCAGCTGTGCTAAACCAGGCACGAAGCGTCGTATGTACGATATTCGTCCTATAAAGGCTTGCAACTCTTTGGTGTTCGCCGGCGGTGCCATTGTTGTGATTGCTTCGACTTTGCTCGGGTCTACTTGAATTCCCTCATTAGTCACTACAAAGCCCAAGAATTTCCCGGATGTGACCCCAAAGGCGCACTTGAGAGGATTCATCTTAAGTTTGAATTTTCTGCATCTCTCAAAGGCCGTCTTTAGGTGAGAGATGTGATCCTCAGCCTCTTGTGTATTGACTATGATGTCGTCAACATATACTTTTACCGTCTGGTGCAATAGGTCGTGGAAGATGGATGTCATGGCGCGCTGGTACGTGGCACCGTTCTTCAATCCAAACGGCATTACTACGTAGTAGAAGTTGCTGTATGGGGTTTGGAAGGCGGTTTTCTTTACATCTGTAGGGTCCATCTTTACTTGGTTATATCCGCTGAAGCCATCCATGAAAGAACATCTCTTCTTTTTCCCGGTCGCGTCCAGCGTCATGTCGATGTTTGGCAGCGGGAAATCGTCCTTTGGGAAAGCTCGGTTCAGGTCTCTATAGTCTACACAGCACCTAACCTTTCCATTTTTCTTGGTTACTGGCACGATGTTAGCCAACCAAGTGCGGTGTTGTATTTGCTTAATGAATTTGGCTTTAAGTAGCCGCTCCACTTCCTTTACATCTTCTGCTCTTTCTTTAGCATTTTTCCTTGCACTGACCGTCTTCATGAGCTTTCTCAGCTCTCGTTCTTTATGTACGTGCTCTTCTAGTTCTTTTTGCATCTCCTCGAGGGAAAGCTGAGTGAGCGGCGCTTCCTCGCTCTCGTGCTGCTTATATCTTCTTCGCGCGTGATGTTTGATTTTCTCTCCTGCGTGATTGGGTCTGATACTATACCTACTCTCTCTCCTTCTGGGTTAATTTGGGGTGTGTTTAGGTTTCCTGCCGCACCTGAGCTAGCGCCTTCTGTGTGTGTCATCGTAAGCTAGGCACGAGCCTCCGGGTGTGGTCGCCAAATGTTGAGGGGTGAATTTCAGTTTAGGTTCTACCCGTCCTAGCTATTACACATGACCTCACAATTCCAATAATAGTAAGAGAGAGAGTTGTCTTTCCATTGTACCTTGTCCTTTCTTTTATAGGCTTTCCTAAAAGCCCCTCTTTTCACTATTTCATGACACATGTCCTAATACCTCTTAATTACCCTTAATGCCATTCTTTAACATAACCCCTTCCTTCTTCATTAATTCCTCCTTTATCCTCCTATCTTTCATGGGTATCTTCTATTTGGGCTTGGGTTTAGTCCCCAAGTCCTACATCTCAACCCAAGTTCACTTCTATCCTTAGGGGCATCTCCAACTTGTTAAGGGATATTATTTTTCATGTATCAACACTCACCAACAATGGTGTCTTTATAGTGAAATCAGCGATTCATAAGTTGGTTGAAATTAAGACATCCAATCATACTGCCAGTCCCATTGATGAAAAAGTTTGGAAAAAGATGTGGAATATGTCTATCATTGGAAATGTTTGTCGGATAGTGTAACTTCGAGTGAAAGAGTTAGAAGGGATATGGAAGGGGAAATTTCTGTTTACACTTTATGCGATAACCATTTGGAGACTACTTGGCATATTCTTATGGATTCCACCTTCGCTAGAGTTGTCTTAACCTCTATCCCGGAAAGAAAAAGCTCTTTACGGGGATATACTAATATTCAGTCATGGGTAGCTAGTTGGTTTGCGAATACTGCCTCAAATGTTTTCATGGATGAGTCACGGGTGTTAAACATTTCTTGTGCTCTTTGGGTGATCTGGAAAGAAAGGTGCGGGGCAGTTTTTGATAATACTACACGAAACCCCATCAATAATATTAAGAGAATTCAAAGTCTCTATACTATTATTAAGAATAATAATAATAGTACTAAAAGGAGATCTGGTACAGTTAACTCTAATAATACATCTGATCATAATAGATGTTGGCAACCTCCTCTGTCACCTTATTTAGCTATTAATTGTGATGCTTCATTTAAAAAAGAATTCAATGATAGTGGAATTGGACTAATAATTCGAGATTTTGCAGGCACCCATCATTCACCAAAATGCTACTATAAACACGAACATCTAAATGCAGAAGAGGCGGAGTGTCATGCTGAGGGCCGGCCTTGAGAATCCTCTGCCCCGAAGCAGAGGCGAAAATTGTTGCCCCATCTCAATAATCCTTGCTATAGTTTTCAAATTACCATGAAGAGCAGAAGCAACAGAACCATGCGTAAAGGGAATGCAAAGATATGATAAAGTCCATCAAGACAACAACTCAGCAACGAAAATACATTATTTGGGTGATGAACATGACCAATTGTACCAATTTCTTATAAAACTTCTTTCTCTTTTTCTTTTTCTTTTATCAGTTGATGCCTTTGTTAATCTCTTAACAACAATCAATTCCCCGTTTTTCGTAACTCCTCTGTACACTTTAGCACAACCATTAATGTCGACAAGATTATACGTACGCAATATAAACCTAGGGTTTGAAGAAAAAATTATGATTGATACATATTGATCTCTGTACCTTGGTAGCTATTACTATTAAGGCGGAATTCAGAATAATAATAGACGAGAAACTTAGAAAACAGAACACAAGTAGTTATTCGAAAAAAATATTTTCTCTAGATTATGAACAAGAAGACGATTACAATTCTCTTTTTGTTACGCTCACAATCTTCTCTAAACAGTGGATTAACCTTAAACTGTTTGCTAAGCTTACACAAGTATTGATCCAAGCTTTCTCTAGGTTTTCAGTGCCTAGAATTCTGTAGGTGCGTTAATATCAAGAACACACTAACTAGATGTGTTTAGTTATGAGCTAAACATCCCTATTTATAGGCTTGGTTTGGTTTCCCAAACGTCTTAGGAATCTATTTCCTTTTGTAAGACTAATTCTTTTTCTAGGTATATTACCTAAACTAAGAATACTGCTCAAAACAATACTCCTTCCTAAACAAGGAATCCTTCCTAATATAGGATTCTATCCTCAATTCATCTTGAGGATCACTAGTTCCCAGGTAAAGGAAGATACACATGTATCATGCGCCCCCCTCAAGAACTTGAACTCCTGTGAAAGTTATATTTGTAGGTTAGGGAACTCGTGAGTTCCTTTCACCTTGCTGAACCGTTTCTCCTTGCTGGGAACTTGACTTTGACTTCCAATTAGAAAAGCGTCCTTATCTTCTTGTCTTTTCTTAGTCACTCTTCGCTCCGTAATGCAATACTCCTCGAGTGGTTCTTCTCTATCAAACCACAAGTCTTCCGCATGTGGCAAGATCGTCTTGTCATCTCCATCATCATCTAGTAATGGTGGTTCAAACATCTTCAACCTTCCTAGATATTCTTCTTTTTGTTTGGTTAGAACCTCCAAACAAACTCTACTCGGCTTCTCGTCAAGAGAACGCATCACAAGGAGAATGAACTTTGTACTATCATTCACCAACCATTTAGCCTGAGTGGCTGTAATCAAGCTTGCTCCCTCAAGAGGAGAGTCAATAGCTCGTATTACAAAAGTTCTCCCATCTTTGGTAAAGATATACTTCTGCTCCCTCCTATGTAAAACCGCATCTCGATCCCACAAGTAAGGACTACCAAGTAAAACTTGACAAACATCCAATGGAACCACGTCGCATGTAACCTCGTCAATGTATGACTCATCAAAAGCAAACTTGAACGTGCACTGCCATGCAACCTGTAGACCACCTTCCTTTTGAAGCCACCCTAAAGGATAGGGTTTCGGATGTTTTAAAGTTTTCAAACCCAACTTCTGTACCAAAGAATGTGAAAGTAAATTCTTCTGACTTCCCGGGTCAATAAAAACATCTATTAGTGTTGTCTTAATCTGCATCTTAACCGTGAAGAGTCGTTCCCTAGGATCGTCCTCCATAAGTTCTTCTACGCCTCCTGCCATTAGAGAGAGCTTTTGATTAGGTTCTGTTAGTCCTTTGACTTCTTTTGGAACTTGTGCGACTAGTATTTCCATTATGGCTTCTTTCTTCTACAACCCTTTTGGTTTTAGATTAGGATACTTCATCCAACACTTATCAACAACATGCCCTGTTTGTTTGCAATGTTTACAAACTAAACCTCCTCGGTCGTTAGACTTCCCTTTCTCTTTGCTCCTTTTATCTCCTTTAGCAACGAAACTTCCAGACTTTCCCTTGACGTTTCCCTCAACATCAGTTTTCTTCAGCCTGCCTTCGATGGCATTAGCTTTTATACTTGCTTTGGAGATAGTATCCACCGAAAACATCTTAAACTCCTTTCGTATATACTCATGGAACCCGGAAATATATTTCATATAGATAACATAATCTCCCAAGTCTAAATCCAAAATCATAGCTTGATTCTGAAATCCTGAAGTATATTCTTGCACGGTTTGGTTGTAGGTTTGCTTCAAGTTGTACCACTTGAACCATCTCTCCTCAAGGTAGCCAACCGGATAAAACTGTTTCCTTACAACTGCCTTGAATCTTTTCCACGACAATACTCCCTTACCTAGGTTTTGTCTTTGATAAGCTTTCCACCAGGTTAGAGCATGCTTTTGTAGCTTCAATTCCGCGAAAGCAATCTTTTCCTTTGAACCATATTCAAAAAAAGAAAAAATACGTCTCTAGACGTTCAATCCAATCATCAAATTTTTCGACATCGACACTCCCATTGTAAAGTGGAATATCAACACGAAAATCAATTTTCAGATTCTTACCATGAGGTTTAGTTGATGTAGGACTTTTAAGAAACTCTTTCTTCTTTTCTTCCTCCTCATCTTCTTCCTCTTCTTCTTCCTCTTCTTCTTCTTCTTCTTCTTCTTCTTCTTCATCTTCTTCCGAATCATCTTTTTCCGAAGCTTCAGGTGAAGGTGTAATCTTTTTCTTCGTCTTTGGCTTGGGTGTATGAGAACGAATACATTCAGTCAGTTCCTTAAGGGTAACTTGAATTGACTTCATGTCTGTTTGCAACGTAGCCGCCTTTTCTTCCATAGTTTGTGCTTCGGTTCCTTATGTTCGTCATCTGATTTTGTCATCCTTGATCCTCTTGTTTTCTTAACGTCTTCTAACTTCTCGAGTACCTCACCAAGCTTTATGTAGAGAGATCTAGTGAAAACCATAAACCACAGGAATCTTCCCTAAAAGAAACGAACCTTGCTCTGATACCAACTTGATACGTATTGATCTCTGTACCTTGCTAGCTATTACTATTAAGGCGGAATTCAGAATAATAATAGACGAGAAACTTAGAAAACAGAACACAAGTAGTTATTCGAAGAAAATATCTTCTCTAGATCATGAACAAGAAAACGATTACAATTCTCTTTTTGTTACGCTCACAATCTTCTCTAAACAGTGGATTAACCTTAAGCTGTTTGATAAGCTTGCACAAGTATTGCTCCAAGCTTTCTCTAGGTTTTTTGTGCCTAGAATTCTGTAGGTGCGTCAATATCAAGAACACACTAACTATATGAGTTTAGTTATGAGCTAAACATCCCTATTTATAGGCTTGGTTTGGTTTCCCAAACGTCTTAGGAATCTATTTCCTTTTGTAGGACTAATTCCTTTTTTAGGTATATTACCTAAACTAAGAATACTGCTCAAAAAAATACTCCTTCCTAAACTAGGAATTTATCCTAAACAAGGAATCCTTCCTAATATAGGATTTTATCCTCAATTCATCTTGAGGATCACTAGTTCCCAGGGAAAGGAAGATACACATGTATCAACGATTCCAGTACATTAAATTAAACTAACTCCTTATTTACCATATGCCCCTAAATTCTTTACAAATATATCATTTTTTTTATCACAATTTAATCCTTTCATTTTGATTTTTAACACAAAACACCCTAGGCAAAAACCTAAATTTTTCTGCCCATAGTGTCGTGCTGTCCCAAAGTCAACCTTCGTTGACCTTCCCTCAGGGTTGGCCCTGATCATGCTGTGTTGGAGGCGATATGTTGGGCAAAGAAGCTGAATATACATCACTTAAAAGTTGCAAACAAATTCAAAGACAAATTCAAAGAATGGCGTTGTTGTTGCAGGGCCGTTCCTGAGTTGTTTTTGCCCTGAAGCGTACAATTTTTTGTTGCCCCCATAATTACATCAATGATCATTTTTTTCTACAATGATCGAACAATAACAATAGCGAACTATCAAGATAATGAACATATACAAGCATACAAAATAAGAATGAGAGATTAAAGATGAGAATTAGAAAACCTTTACAACTTCACTCTTAAATCCTAATAGCTTAGATTGTTCTTTTTTCTTTTGTAATTCCGGCCCGCCAGTAATGATTATCAGATGGAATGGGGAAAACACTTCCGTTTTAGCACTGACTATTCAATACACAAAATTGGTTAAAAAGACCAAAATCAACAAATCCTGGGTGAAAAAGACATTTAGATTTTGATACTGTTTAAATGGACAAAAATACAAAAATAGCCAGGATGTAAACAGTTTCATCCTGCCAATTTTCAAATACTTTTTGTTTTTTTAATTTACATCAGGATGCATCCAGTTTCATCCTTGCTATTTTTTAAGTTTAAGTCAGGATGAATCCAGTTTCATCCTTGCTATTTTTTTTGTCCATTTCACCCATACTAATTTTTACTCGTCCATTTGAACCAGGTTTTAAAAATATTTGGACAAATGACCTATTTTTCGTATTCAATATTCTTTCCAGATACAACACAATTATGAATAAACCCCTAAAATATTTTTATTTTTAACAAAAACCCAAATAGCAGAACAACTATTTTGTTGCCCCCTGGGCCTTGTTGCCCCGAAGTGGGGCTTTCCCTGCTTCCCCTATTGGCCCGGCCCTGCTGTTGTCAATGAAGTATTCACATGTCTGTCATGGAGAAACCAAAGAAAAATGATAAGCCAACTGATATATGGTTAAGCATGTTAGAAGATTTAAATTTTCTTTTTTTGACGAAAAGGGCAAATTAGATTAAAAGATGAAAACTCACAAAGCAGTGAGCTTCAAAGATTGAGCTAACAAGGCTAGCTCATACCAATTACGGCATCCCAATTATAAATGAGAGTTGACAGAGAATAATCCTCAAATAATTTAGTGTGCAAAGACCAATTGAAAAGCGTACACTTAACAGCGATAATAAGTTGATTAGTATGCCTATACCGTTAGAGTACATTTATGATTGTTCCTTTCGCTCCAAATTGTCCACCAGATGGCAAAGGGTAATAAACCCCAAAGCTTTTTAAACATTTTCCTTCCTTTCTTATTCCTCCACTCCCAAATAGTAGCTTTCACGCCTTCCGCAAAGTTCCAACTAATACCAAAACTATTTAAAAAATAGTTCCAAACTTTAGCGACTTCCTTGCAATGAATAAACAAATGATCGTTCGACTCAACAAAAACAAACAAAACAGACGATTCGGATTATCCACCTTCCCAAATCTGAATAGAAAGTCTAAAGTAGGCGCGCCTTTGTGACAAAGAGTCCAAACTAAAAAAGAGACTTTTAGAGGGACTTTAGGATTCCAGATCTGCTTATGCGGGAAAGAGAGGTAGCCATCAATGTCCAGAGAAGTATAACAATTAGCCACCGAGAAACCTTTGTCATGATTCCGAATCCACTGATCACTACCTTCAGAAAGAAGGTTAATTGGTTCGTCCAGCAACTGTAATAGTTGAGCAATCTTGCCTACCTCAGCCTCATTCAAGTGTCTTTTGAAGTCCAAAGCCCAAGCACCTTACGAACTAATCATTTCTCGAATGGTTACATTCTTTTTTAGACAACTTATAAAGAGAAGGAAATGTATATTGAAGAGATTGCCCACCAATCCAATTATCTTTCCAAAATAATATTTCATCCCCATTCTTGACGACAAACTTAGTGTCTTGTTTCATGTGATCTTTAGCCTTTAAAATGCCGGGCCCATAAGCTTGAACCAACGATTTAGACCAAGAATTAGGAAGAAAAGAATCAAAATTACCTCCAAATTTTTCATGGATAATTCGCCTCCATAAAGCTCTCTTTTCATTCCCATATCTCCACACCCATTTGCGGTGCAAGGCATGATTTACCAACTTCACTTTTTAATTCCAATACCTCCTCTGCGTTTAGGCAAAACTGCTTTAGACCATTTCACCCAACTTCTTTTCCTCACCGAAATAGTAGAACCCCAAAGGAGTCTAAAGATTTGGAGGGAGTCTAATACAGTTCCTGTTTTTGTCTCTAATCATGTAAGCAGAGAAATGGTATCTTCTTGAGTTTAATATATCTTTCCTTGAACCAAAACAAAAAAACACCCGTGTAATCGTCGTACTCCTAGTTCGTCAAATAATTCCACGCTGCTTCCGGAAAAAAACGGAATAACTTTTAAACAAAAAACTAGTACCAACATCGAATTTGACTTTAGTCAGAAGTAGATGACTAATTTTGTCCCCTAGTTAATAAATACAGGTCCTTCGCATAGCAATTATCAACAAAATCTATGAAGGACATCAACACACGTGCTACAACAACAACTAGAGAAACAACATTGAATGAAAGTGAAACTCCAGAAAAGAAGAGGAACTTTTGAACACAGTTCTGTCATCTCTCCCTTCCTGTTTCCTCTGTAAACCCTAATTTCCCAACTGTCTTTCACTTTCTCCCACTTATCGTAAACATGCTTAAATATTTTATTTTTGTGCATTTTTTACGACTTTGAAGAACGGTGGATAGCAATATTTAGGGTTTAAGAAAGATCAATTAGTCCATCATCACTATCTTTTCATCCTCAAATTGCTCAATTTGGATATCCATAAAGGTAATTTTCTCTTTTTCTTTTGGTTTGTATTATTAGGTCTTATTTGCGATTCAATTATATGTATATCCAATACCATGCCATTTTTTCTGGAGAAATCGGAAATTTGAATAAGGGGGATATTATGCTGTTACTTAAATTTCTAGGGCTATCAAAAAATTACTTTATCCCTATATTAAATTGAGTTTCATTTATTTTGAGTGAAATGAAGCCTTGTTCTGTTGTATCCCTAATTTTGATTATCTTTCTGTTGTTCTTTTGGGGGAGATAAAACCCTAGGTTACTGACTCATTAAGCTTTTTTTCTTCATAAGTTAGTGTTAGGACTATTAATACCTGTATTGATAAGTGCAATTTATCTTATGTATGATAATTGAAACTAGACTGGTTATATGTATCAACTGGTGCTTTTTTTTTTAAGCCAGAAATGCTGTTGTCATTTGACAGGTGAAAGGGTTAGCCTGTTATGCTGAAACTGTGAGGAGGATTGTTTCTGTGGAGAGAATGTGGTGGTGAATTTCTAATTTATGCAACTTGTACTGATTGCAACTGTTAATCACATACATTGCATGTGACTCACCTTTAGACAAAAGGGGAAACGATTGTTATGCTCCTCCATGGCATCACTAGAGCAACCACTAAAGAAGCAAAAGCTCTGTGAGACAGAGGATTGCTCTGTCTCTTTGTTATCCCAGGAAGAAATTGTGAGAAAGAAACAAAACAAAGAGGAGATCAGGAGTCTGTATGAGTGCTACAGGCGAATTAAGTTTTGTATCACTCATAAAGATACACGTTTCATGCCCGACTTTGAACAGGCATATCTCTCATTCATTACTGCTTCTAGAGGTCAGTTATATACTTGTATTCTCCTTGTTGCTATTCCCGACCTGTGTGGTGTCTATCCTTTTATGTTATTCTCCTTATTTTTCTGTATGGCTAATAGTGTAATACTATTCTATCAATTAGCTAAGTTCTCCATGTTTTAATGTGTTAATGCGAGTACAATAGTTGACGGTAGTTCTCATCTCTACAAATGAGGTTACCCACGACTTTTGAGGACTGCTCAACCTTTTGAAGTACCCTCTTCCTACATTGTATACTTAACGTGATATACGTAGGCAATACGTCATTTAACTACACTGAATCAACTTTATGGATGTTTCAACAATTTGGGCATGTTCAATATGGTAGTCAATTTGCCCCTATATTGTGCACCAATAATGTGTCCGTTGAAGGAATTTGTTGAGCTTTTACTTCTTGTGACTCTTAGACTGCACATTTCACCTACTGTAAGAGATCCTGGATCTTAACTAGTATCTTGCTAAGTCTGAAGCAAGAATTTGCAAAATGGCTAAGGGTGTACATAGACGTAATTGGAGATATCATGCCAGTCGAATGTTAGTGCAGTATGCGATTTTATCAAAGCAAAATTGGTATATCTCAAGGTTCCTAACATTTCTTATGTTACACTTCTGACATGTAGGGTGTACAAGTGTACAGCGTATTGTTGCTGAACTCATCCCTCGCTATGCGTTGTTCTGCCCAACTGCTCTTGAAGCTGCCACAAGAGTTTCTATTAATATGTATAATTGGAGCTTATCCGTGATTCAAAAAGAAGAAGATTATGATGGTGTTGCATTTCATACTGCCAAATCCTGTATTTTTGGGCTGGTAGATATTTGTTGTGCTGCTTCGTCGGAGACACCAGCATCATCTGTTATCGGAGGCATCTGCTCTGCAGTTTTCCTAAATGCCCTGACTTTCCTCATCAACTCGTTTGAGGGGAAGAACATCTTTGAAATTGGTGGCGAGGGCATTGTAAAGGTGCAAGACAATTTGGAGTTCTTCTCTAAATTGCGGCAAAATGTAGCAGATGAAGATGAGTCGACCTTGGATTCACTATTTAAGTTCCGAGCATTTAGTCTGCTAAGAATTTTCTTTTGTCGTCCAAAGAATATACTTGCAGCTTGTTTTGAGCTCTTCAGATCCAGTGGAACAGATGCAGATGCTTTTAGAGGAGGTTCATACTTTCTAAGGCAAGTTACCACCCAGATTGTTGCTGCTGATCAAACTCATGCAAGAGAGAACACAACTGAATTGGCTCGCTCATCTACAGGTTCGATTAAGGAAGGTAGTGAAAGAATTGGGATCAATGAAGATAGGTTGGTTTCTGATGAAAAACTTGAATCAAAAGGCCCATCTCTTACGAAAAACTGCTTCTTGGGAATGGTAAGACATGGATTTTCGCTTGTTTAGGTTACTGATTCAATATATTGTGCTTGCGGTAGGCGTCTATTCTGGTCTTTGAAATCTTCCTCATCTGCATTATATTAGTCTTTTTCTTCTACAAGTAAAATTATTGGAATGAAAGAATAAAGAAAGGTAATTAAAATCTCTTACCAATGGAGCAACACACCTGCAAATTGACGTCCTTGAATTTGAACAATTCACTATGCTATGGTGCCAAAGAGTCTTCCAGTGACAAGACAAGCATCTATTCATTGTTAATAAATCCTTTCTGTCATACAACTTGTTTTTCTCTCTGGTGAATGTCATCTTCTTACGATGAATTCTGTTCAAAAGGTGTTTGGCAGTTACAATTTGCTGATAAATCTAGAAATTAGGAAGGGTAAGATACAAAGACCTTTGACTTCATGCTTTTGTCTTCTTCCTCGTTCAGGTAAAGCATTTCCTTATATGTTCGAAAGTAAAAATCTTCCAAGATGTTCATTGGAGATGATCTGGAAATATTTTAACAGGTTTGTTTCTAGTGGTCATATCAAGATCCCTGTAAAACCTCTTACGAAAGAGCTTATCCTCTCTGTATACCACTGATTGTCACTGAATAGAGCCATTCTGTTGGAGCTACCGATAGTAGCATTTAGTAATGATGTGAATTAAAACGTATGAACCTTAAAGATGTGATTGGTTATGTGCAAACTCATAAATTTGAATAACATTATTTACAGACTGTAAACATCATGGCTCGTATTCATAAAATTAGATGATTATATATTTATATATTAATAATTTCTTCGCTTCATGGTATCCTTAAGTATTCAACTTTTGCATCACAAATTTCATTTGACAAGTCTGCTGTCTTCAACTCGTGATGCATGATTATGTCTTACAACCTATTCTCATTTTCATTATGTATCGCATCATATGTTTCAGCTAGCTTCCTTGTGTGCATTTTTAAGTTCTGTGGTTTATAGCTCATAAGTTTACGAGAGTTCACTTCACAGGATTTGTATTTGGGTTATGCAGGCACTTGACAATGACCCGTCCTTGAGGGATTGGATTTTCTCAAATTATAATAAGATATGTAAGTCTGTGTCTTCTGAGGTTGCATCAGAGATTGCTGATGCTTTTGAAGGAATCTTTGGATCTTTCTCCAAACTTGTCAAGGAAGTAGTTCGTAAAGAAGACAGTGATGAAAATTCTAAGTTATCAAACAATAACAGAAAGTGTGTCGTTCCTGCGATTTCGAATCAACACGAGGATTCTGTTGAACAATCTCGAACTGGAAGGGATTCAAGAATTCATGAAACATATGCTGGCAGCACACTTGCTGAGTATAGGGAGCAAGCTAATGCTGTTTCAAGTCAGCCTCTGAAGTCCGGCAACTCAGTAGTTACATCTGAGCCTGATATCAAATTAATGAATGAGTACTCAGATTATGATTGTCAAGGCTTGAAAGCCACAACAGGTATTGAGATGCGAGATAGCAGTGATAGGCCTTACATGCAAAACAACTTAGTTGGCCAAGATTTGCCCTCACCTGCAAAGGGGAAGCCATTAAACATCGGGAATGAGGGATTTGAAGCCGGTAATCATCTTTGTCAAGTTGACATTCAGCGCTCAAATTCAGACCTAGGTTTTACACTGACCAGATCAAATGTTTTATCTTCTGCAGAACAGTATTCAGCTGTACAATCTTCAACTGGGCACAATGCTTGGTACTATGATGGGGATCCCACAGCCATGGATGTGTTCTCAGCTTCTGCCCAACTTTGGTTGGGTTCTCTTGGTCCTGATGCATCAGAATCTGCTGTCAGGTTTCAATTAGAGCAGTTTGGTCCTATAGAAAGATTTTTGTTCTATCCTATCAAAGATTTTGCTTTAGTAGAGTATAGGGGCATTATAGATGCTATAAAAGCTCGAGAATATATGCGTGGATCTTCCCCCTGGGGTAATTTTTTGCGAGTTAAGTTCTTAGATGTAGGATTAGGGAGTAGGGGTTCTATCAATGGTGTGGCAGTTGGTGCTTGTTGCCATGTTTATATTGGAAAGGTTAGCCAGTGGACCAAAGACGAGATTTTGCATGAGTTAGCAAGAGTTGGTTTCAGGATTCCTTGCATGGTTACGGATCTGACCAGTGAAAGCGCCCTGCTGATGGAGTTTGAGACTGCCGAGGAAGCCGCTGCTGTGATGGTACATTTAAGACAGTACCGTAAGGAAAGTGGGCTCCATGGACAAATGAACCAAGATGTTACAGGGTCTCATATGGATGTTCGATATGCTCCAACTCCTATTCATGAAGAATTTAGAAACAGTAATCCAGGAAGCATGGTTAGTAACATGAGTGTGTCACCCCATGTTGCAACTGTTCATGATAGCCCAAGGATGTCTCAGTTATCTTCACTGCTTTCATCTCTATCTTCCAAGTACAATATCAGTCAGAGTTCAAATCCATTTGGTGGTCATATCCCCGGAAACCGTGTTGCAACTGGAGCAAGGGATGAAGATGCATTTCCATCAAACACCATCTGGATCAGCTCGTCAGATGGTAATTCCCGGTACTTGCCAGATGATGAGTTAATGTCTGTTTGCCGTCATGCTGTTGGAAGTTTTGGGTCTGTTATTAGAGTGACAAGAACAAGTGTGCAGATTGGTTCTTGTTGGTTTGTTGAACTCAGCAGCGTAGATGCAGCGGTTACTGCTTTGAAAACTCTTCGAGGTTGTCCAGTATCGCTCTTTCAAATAGAGTTCAGGTATGAGTTCACTATAAAGGATTGTTCTCTCATTTCTTAACCAGAGTGCTCGTAAGTTTTGTTGCAGGTTTAGTTGATCTGACTGTGTATACTTTTTATAATATGATATGATGGGGCACTAGTTTCCAACTCAATTCTGGCAGTATCAGAAAAATATGTACAGACACAGTAGTGTCTTCTCCATCTTGAGTTAGCTTACCTGATCAAACCATTTCTTAGAGAATATCAGAATATACTATTTGTTTTCATGTTAGGGAACCATTACCTAATGTATTAACTGTGGAACAGTTAAGCCGATTATGCATTGTTAGGTTAATCATCTACAGGATGTGTCAGTTTTGCGGCTTTTGCCCAATCACTTTTCCTGTTTGACGTTGTGGATAATTAAGCTTATGGAGTTCAAAATGCTACTCAGTTTTCCTTTTACGTAGTGAGGTCTATTGCTGGGAGATAAGTAGTTAACCCCTTCTTTGCACCTAGTTCTGTGGTAGATCTGCAGTTTGCTTTTGAGAAAATTTATAATATGTCTGTGTTTTATATTTATTTTGCTGGCGTTGTGCACATGTTCCGAAGTAGTTCTCTAAGTATTAGCGAGTGTGTTAGTATAACTACTGGAAAAATATGATGCTCGGATACTGTCTCAAGGATACATATTAATCTGTTATTTATAAAGCATTTGTACCTGTTTGTATTGGCTGGACACCGGAGCATGCTAGAAGAACTGATTCTACAGCTTATTTTAGCTCATTTTTCTGACTTTTGCCTTATACTTTAATGACAGTCAACCAGGGCATCACCATCCAACATCTTTCTTTAGTCAGTCTGAGAACTCAGGTCATGAAGTTGTATCCTCAAGTATTCAACTGGATAATCATGGAACAATGTTGCAGAGTGGACATCCATTTCAGTCTAACTGGACAGCTTCTGGATATACAGACACTCTGGATAATAGGATGGCTGTGGAATTTTCACACCCAGGTATGTGCCAAATCAAGTGATTAATTATGAGTTTATCTTTTCACCGAAATATTTGCATCTTAATGGGCTATGTTTGTGAAATTTTCAGAACATCGAGGTGTCTCCCATGCCAATAATGAGCAGGTCTGGATGTACAACAAACCTGAATCTGGACCCCAGCAGTTTTCGGGACAAGGGATGACGTATCCACAGGCGCCCATAATTATGCAACCTCCTCATGTTCCAGCGTCTCCGTTCGTGCGATCAATTTATCCCATTCCTAACAATTCCTGGGACCCACATGGTTTAAACAGTCCTTTGCCATTGGCTCACATGTCAGCTGGCACACTCCCCTCCCCATTTTTACCTGCTTCTGTGACTCCTCTTGCACATATATCTGGAAACTCACTGCAGCATTTTGATCAGGCAGTTGGCATGCCTACTGCACCACCTTTATCATCACCGCCCCCTCCCCCTCCTGATGTGCCACCTCCATCTCCCCCTCCCTTGCCAGTTGCTCAGCCTCCCCCAAGCTCCCCACCTCCTGTTCAGCCTTCTTTTGAGGCTTCAATTGAGAACAGTACACAGTGCTTGGAATATCAGTGGCAGGGTGTCATATGTAAAAGTGGCGTTCATTATTGCACAGTCTATGCAGTTACAGAAGACTTGGATGCTTGCAAGTACTCAAATGGCGTAAATGAGCCTGCCGAGTATGAAATTTCTTTTTTCTTGTCTTTTCCTTCTGTGCTAGTTTGTCGTTATAATCATACTTCGATTTATTTGATGTTATAATCGTACTTCGATTTATTTGATGCAGATGGCCAGCTAAATTAGATGTGACAAAACGTACAGATTTTCAGCATGTAAAATCGACGTTTTCTAGCACCCCTCCTCATAAAGTGAGCCTTGAATACTCTTTTTTATGATATTTTTTTTGCCATGCTTCTTGGTTTTGTACCATTTTACCTGCTATAGGACCTGTAATAGATTTTAAGAACTAAGTTATGATTGTTTGACTGTTGTTTATGTTACCTGAAATGCACCTCACATATCTATGTTTGATGTGTAGCGTGAGGTCTGTCGGTTGTTTCCAGTCTCCACGAGCGATTATAAGGGTGTAAGTTGTTACTTTCTCCAAATTAGATGTGGTTTTCTCTATCACTATAAGTATATCAACTCCGTACTATGTATTTCTAGAGGTTAAAATATGGTTCGCTCCCTATGTATTCTTTTCTTCTCGTAGTTTTGATATTTATTTGTCTTGATCGTATCATTGCAGTTCCAGGATTTCGTAACCTACTTGAAGCAGAGGGAATGTGCAGGTGTCATCAAGATTCCAGCTGTAAAATCAATGTGGGCAAGATTACTCTTCATTCTTCCTTACTCGCCTGAAACATGCTCCTTGGTTGGCATGTCCCCTCATCCAACCGAATGCCTAATTGCTCTTACTTTGCCCAAGGAAACAAATTTTGAATGGGTATGAACACTTCCGGTGGAGAACGTAATGCCTATATGCTCTTCCTTGCTAAACGAAGCAAGTTTTGGATGGGTATCAAATACTTCTTCAATGGAAAATGAGAGAGAACATAGAAATGTATATAGTTCTACACAATAGGATGTAAGATTGTACAAATAAATTGACTAGTTTGGAAGCACATTTGTCATACTTATAATTAAATTGCATCCTCGTTTGATCAAGCGGAAATGATGAGCCTGTAACTATTATATGACATTGTTTTGAAAATTAGGACGAACTGCAATCCTGTAAGATAGTCTTTTTTGTAGCTATGTCAAGCGCTACAGCCAAAGAATTGGCAATGCAGGATTCATTCACATAGTGGGAAGGAGATAGAAACTGCACTTCATCTTATGTTAAAAGTGTTTATTTGCAAGAGCAGTTTGGTTTGGTATTTCTGAGTATTTATGGTATCATATATTCCAGTTAACTTACAAGAGTGGTTCCTATAGGTAGGTTCCTACCATGGACTCAAAAGCAGAATCCAATCTCATTTTGGGCAGCTCACTTCTCCAATTTGGCGGTGCCCGTTGCTCTTTGGTTTTCCAGGGTTCATTAAACCTAACCCAATTAGCACTATCAGAGGCATACATCACTACTGTCAGCAGGTCTATATAGATATTCATCTAGATAATCATGCATCATTACACAACACCAGGCCATTACATTTGCTGGTTGATGCATCATTTGGTTTCCTCCACCCCAAGGATAGATCTCCATCACTCAATGCTTTCATGATTAATAATCATAACTCTGCTGGTTTGGGCCTTGTTATACGTAATGATGCAGGAGTTTTCTTAGCTGCCAAAGCCATCTCCCAGAACTGCACCTGATATCGATCAAGTAGAAGCCCTTGCAGTCTTGGAAGGTTAGAAATGGGCTCAACAAAAGCATTGTAAAAAACTACTTGTACAAACTGACAATAAAGAAGTGGCGGAAGCTATTTCCAGGCTTGATTTGTGCTGCAAAAGAGAAGATGTGCATCTCATCAAGTACATAAGAGATATGCGTTCTTTGTTTGAGTGCATTGTAAATTAATATCAATAGTCGTCCTGCAGATGTATTGGCCAGTTTGCTCGACAAATATGTGTAATGCTGTGTGGTGCAACTCTCCTACTGTAATTAAACAGAAGCTTCTGCAAGACAACTGCAGAAGCTAACTATTTTAGTTAATGCACATAAGGCACAGAACGGATTCATTCACACAAGGCACAGAACGGAGAGCTAGTTTTTTCTCCTCATGCTTGCAAATTTGGCCTTCCCTCAATTTCGTGGTCAAGATCACAGACAATAATACGGCGCCTGTGCTCATGTCCTCAAGATTATTTGCCCTGTTCCCATAATAACAAGTTCAAGTTCGAATCCTAAGTTGCTTCAAGGACCAAGAGCATACTATTTTTTTTTTGCTCCAACATTCAACCAATCCACTCAAAAGTCTTTAACTTTCATCAACTGGATTTAGCAAAGAAACCAAAACAGACAATTCTCCTCAAAAGCATAAAGTTGCAGTCAAATATGGTCCCAAGAAGAGAATCACAAATTTCATTTACATATCTTTTCTTTTTAAAGTAATTAAACTATTAATAATCAGATTCACCAACATCACTCAAAAGATAGAATAACTAACTACTACTATTTCTCCTGCCTTAAATAAATTTCATTCTTTTTGAGATAATCCTAATTTACTAGTACTGCTACTACTACAATGAATCGGAATGCAGAATGTTGATGCTTAATAGTTTCTTCCAAAAAACTGTTCTTCACAAGTTCACCACAACTTAGTCCATCACCAAGAATCTACATTGCAAAAAACCTGCAAAAAAGAAAGAAACATGAATCAGAATTACAGAAAATACCAAGAACTAAAGCAATTAAAAATAAGT
Source organism: Papaver armeniacum (assembly GCA_023531295.1). Taxonomy (NCBI): domain Eukaryota; kingdom Viridiplantae; phylum Streptophyta; class Magnoliopsida; order Ranunculales; family Papaveraceae; genus Papaver; species Papaver armeniacum. The sequence continues at coordinate 305,741 of JAJJWW010007221.1, read as the reverse complement.
AATGAAATAGTTGAGAGACCAAAAACATACTTGGGTCAGTACTGATAATCATGGCAGTTCCACCAAAGCTGCAAGTTCCCCCATTGTTTTTGTTTTTTTGCCAATAACTATTAAAAGCATACGAGGCATGGGCAACCACTGTATCTGGATTATAACAACTTCCATCAGGTTTGATTTCATCACAATCAGCACCACCTACTCCACAAGCATAATCTATGGCTTCTTGCAAATCATCAGCAGGAACACTAGGTTTTGCTACACACCAAAGCTTTTTCTCCACAGATGATGACCCAGGTGGTGGAGGTGATGTTATTGATATCGGTGTTGGTGCTGCATCTGCTGGTGGTGAATGAACACAAGGTGGGTATGCAAAAGAATCTGATGGAGGACTTGCTGGTCCAGGGAGTACAAATGGTAATGGAGGAGATGACATCAATGGTGGATAAGAGTATGATACTGGAGGAGATGGAGGTGTGTATGAATAAGACACTGGAGATGGAGCCATTGATGGAGTAGGTGGTGGAGCTACTAATGGCAAAGCTGGGGTGACTACTGGTGAAGGTGGATACATTGAAGGTGAAGGTGGGTTTTTAGTTACATATGCAGGAACTGAGTAACCAATGGAAGAGTGGATTGGCATTGGAGTTGGTCTTGCTGGAAATGGGTCTACCACTTCAGAACTACTCATAGATGAGAGTTTCCTTTTGATGGGTTTTTTTCTCTTCTGGACCATAGACAACATTCATGTCAATTGCATCTAAAAACCCCAACTTTTTCATGGAAACTTTATGAGACTCTACAACCAGCTTAGTAGTTTTTCCTGACAGAGTAGAGAAATCTGAAGCTGGGTTTACTGAATAAGTAGAATTTGAGTAGTAAAGAAAATCCAAAACTGGTTTAATCAAAGAATCAGACATATCATCTTTGTAGCTGTTAAAGAGTGGATGTAAACAAGCTTTTGAAACACCAGCTGAGACTTTGATTTGTTTCTCTAAACCCCACCTAACAAGAGAGTGATAGATGTTTTTCATAGAAGGAAGAACTAAACCCCAAATCTTTTCATGGTCTTTGTTGCAGAGAATGTTGTTAGTTACAACGATGGTAGTGATTTTAGTAGCAGGATAGTGAGTTAAGACATGGGTTCTGAGCCAACTTTCTGCCATTAAAATACTAGAAGAGATCTCTTTAAGTTCTTCATTACTCACAGAAACTGCAACAGGGATTCCACTGCCAGAGACTGATTGAAACACCATGGGTGTTTTTGGGTCATGGAGCTTTAATATGGTAAATGATTCTTGACCTGCATCTGCATTAAACATAGAACAACAAACTTAAGTCAGTCAAAGTAACAGAAAGAAATTAAATTAAACTCTGAGATATAAATGAAATGATGCTCGAGTCTTACCAGTAAGCCCCAAGGAGAAAGAACAGTAAAGAAGAGCAAAACAACAGATGAACTTCAACATTTCTTCACTGGAGGAGCTCTTGAAAGAAATGGAGAAGAGAAACTGAGGAACAGCCAAAACCCTTATCAGAAAATGTTTTAAGCAAGAGGACGGTGGGTTTCGGAGTGTGTCAAGCAAAGTATATGTTGGTTAAAGAGAGATTTTTGTTCTCATTGAAAATAAAAAAGAGAGATTTTTGTTGGGGAGTAATTTTGGGACATGTGTCGAATACAAAGCAGATGTCTGAAAAGTGTGAAGTTCAAGACCCTAGACCTAGAGAGAGAGAGATCATTGTAGGTCTCTCCTCTAGTGTCTACTCTGTCTTTAACCTTCAATACGGAGGTCATGGTTTTTTGTTTGCAAGGTGAATAGTAGCAGTTGGTCACGAGAAATTTTCTTACAGTTACAGCTGCTACTGCCAAGTAATAAAAGAGACATGAAAGAAAAAATTGAAAGCAATGGATGGGAAATATCGTCCGGACTCGGGTACTTTTTTGACTAGGAGAAATCATGATCAGTCGATTTTTACACCAGCTTAGCTGGGTTCCACTTTTGGATGACTAAAAAGTCCTAAGAGTGCAGCCGCCGTAGGGATGCCGATTATCGGCCAACAGTGCAACAGATTACAGCTCAGGATCAATAGATCTTTTATTGGTACAATCTTCATAGCTGTGGCACTGCAAGCCCGTATAGGACCTCAAAATCATTAAGATTGAATTACGGAAAAATTAGCTTTTGGTTTCACATAATTTCATCCATGGTGGTAGAACATAGATTATATGGACTTTCAGCAATTATCCTCCATAATTGCTCCAACGAAAAACACCAGAGATCCAACTTCCTCCCGCTCAGATCGGCTCCTTTGGAGCGGATATGAGCAGTTCAACCCCCTCTCATCCTGGTTCTCTAATCTCTGTTCCGGCTCTTTGTTTTTCAGTTTGAGTTTGTTTTTCTAGATCAAATCTAAACGTTTTTTCGGTTTAATTTTAGGGTTCTTAGTTATTTCATCTTATTGTTTCACTATTAGATCCGTTTTTTATTGGGTTTTTCTTATGGATTTGCAATCTCTTTTGTTAATGTTGATCAAGATAAACGATTTAGTTCTTTCCAAGAGAACCCATAGCACAACAACATTTGCAAATAAATCTACAACTCCAAGAAAATCAGCAAGAACTTTTATAAAGACACCAGCAACAACAATCACTCAAAAGACACCTGCATCAACAATTACTCAAAATACACCAGTAGGGAATATTAACAGAACACTGATCCAGAGGATATTAACAGAACACCGATCCATAGGAAGGTTAAGACCTATTCAAACCGATTCCGTCACTTATGTTACTTTGATTTTGAAAAATCTGTTAGCAAATGGTTGGATCTATGGATTCCGTTATATCTTTGTTAACTTTGTTATTATGATTCTGATAAAACCCTTGAGAAATGGTTGGATCTATGGATCCTAACATCTTTACTGTTAGTGGGCATGTTAATTGGATGTGTTACTCTCTATCCAAACCAGACCATTTAAACCAGTTCTGTTGGGGTGAAATTAGCAATATTGAATAGGGTCCAATACAAACAATACATTATAGCTCGTCTCAGTAAACTGAGTTAACTTAGTTTCTCAAAATCTCTCTTTTCTAAGCCATGAATTCAATCTTTTAACTTCTAAAACTTCTTCTAAACTTCCTTTAACCTTTAAGTTTTCTTTCATCATTCTTTTATATGTCTGATAATACTCTTATTTGGTGTAACTTCATATACGCTTGTTGAGGTTTTGAAGTTTTGTTTTTTAAAAATATAACTTTCTCATTTCTCTCTTTATGGTTTCTAATAATCCCCAACAATTCTAATACTATGTTGTTTTAATCTGTTTTGCAAGTTTCCATAGTCGATTCATGTGTAGTTTCCAGTGGTGGTAATCAGTAGTGATTATATCTAGTTCTGATCATCTGTTGTTTGTCACGGTAGTGTTTGCCTTATTGTAACGTTGGTGTTATTGTGATATCATCAACACTTCAGTTGATTTCAAAGTTCGTTTGAAATATGGTATTCCAGTCCTCAGAACTTCGTCACCAGAGATTCCATTTTCAGTCTCCAATTCCTATTCATCATGCTCACGTTAAGATCTATCTTGCTCAACCTATTTTCCAAGCCAATCAACTCATTTGAACTGGTAACAATTTCATGCCGAGAATGCAGCGTATTCAAAGGGAAAGTTTCTTCCCATTAAAAATTCAAAATTCCAAATCAAAAATCTTTGCTAATATCATGCTTCAAATCCAAGAAACTAAATTATCCTCATCAACACAAATATTTTCACAATCCAATAAGGTATCCAGCTTATAAACCAAACCCTAATACCCTCAACATTATTAGAAAAATACAGTATCCTCACAAGAATCTTTATGAAACTATGTCTTCCCAAAACAACAACCAGCTGGAAAATCTCAATACAAGTATGCAAATGACTAATATTGGTTCTATCCCTCCTAGACTAATAAGAAAAATCATTGCTACTGCTCAAATAGCCTTACAAGATACTTGATGAATTCACCTTCAACTTGCTAGGACAAATCATGTTAAAAAACCTTTGGATCATGAGGATGTTAAGAAAGAAATCAATGATCGATGGAGAAGCTACAGAAGGTATGAGATTATTACAAAAGGCACAAACCTATTTCTTTTCAGATTCCAGAGGAAAGATGCTTATGATAGGATCCGATTAAAATTATGGGATATTATAGGTCATTTGTTATCTCTAATTCAGTATGAACCTAACTTTGTTATTAAGGAACATAAGTTTGAGCACCATACTTGGAGTATCAAACTGAGAAATCTTGGAAATATTATTCTTAATGAGAGGTTAGTCAATGAAATTTGCAAGGATATTGGTAAAAAAGTTGCGCCAGAGGGAAGGAAAAGATTGCCAAGAGGAAGTGTAACAAATACTGTCTATGTTGAACTCAAGCTCAATGAACCATTGAGAAGATGAGGGTGGTTTGATACAACAAATGTCCAAAGGCAATGAGTCATTTACCATTTCAAAATGCAGCCTTATAAGATTTGTAAAGATTGTTGGGTTGTTGATCATGTAGACTCTAACTGCAAAGGACTTGCACAAGAGCAGAATGTTGAAGCTATGACTGATATTGAATATGTTGCATGGAGTTAGACTGAAGAAGGAAAACATTTTCTAGCTGCCTATATAACTAGCTCGGATGCCAACATAATGGACGACGGGGATGAATCATCCATGGGTGCAACTAATAACTCTACATCAAACTCTTCATTATCCCTTTCTCAAAATGATAACAACTTAGATCTCGAGTTAGAGGATGCTGAGGTGAGGAAAAATAAGCGAACCAGAGATGAAAGTCTTCTGAATAATCCCTTACCTTTTAATCTCAATACTTCCAACACCCATAACAATCCCATTTTCCAAAGTGCTAATAATGGAGCTTGAAAAAGCGGGGGTCTAACAACCACACCCAATAATTCGCTTAGCAATCTGTATGGACTAACTCCAAAATACTTTTAAGAGAATCAACTAGACAGTCAGACTCAATCTTAATAAAAAGTATATCAAAGAGTTATATCTCAATTTCTCAATTCAATACTTACTCAAGCAAATAGAAATCTGCGAGTCTAATTGAATACAAGAGAAATCACTTGAAAGGTACCAAAGACCAATGTTCAAGGATCAATCACTTTCAATCAACAACCAAAGGTTGGATTTCCCAATTGATCGATTCAACGCACAACCTGTGATATTTCAATTATATAACAAAATAAAATACGGAAAAGAAATAACACAGACACCAGAAGTTTTGTTAATGAGGAAACTGCAAATGCAGAAAAACCCCGGGACCTAGTCCAGATTGAACACACATTGTATTAAGCCGCTACATACGCTAGCCTACTACAAACTAACTTCGGTCTGGACTGTAGTGAAACCCAATCAATCTCACACTGATCCAAGGTACAGTTGCGCTCCATACGTCTCTGATCCCAGCAGGATACTACGCACTTGATTCCCTTAGCTGATCTCACCCACAACTAAGAGTTGCTACGACCCAAATTCGAAGACTTTAATAAACAAATCAGATCACACGAGAAAAGTCTACAAGAATAGATAAATCTGTCTCCCACATAAATACCTACTAGTTTTGTTCCGTCTTTTGATAAATCAAGGTGAACATGAACCAATTGATATACCAGACTTATATTCCCTAAGAACAACCTAGAAATATCAATCACCTCACAATAATCTTAATCGACTAGCGAAACAAGATATTGTGGAATCACAAACGATGAGACGAAGATGTTTGTGACTACTTTTCTATCTTGCCTATCGGCGAAATTAATCTCAAGCCAATCCTTACGATTGTACTCAAATACGATAAAAACAAAGAAGATCGCATCACACAACTATATAGAAGATAGTCGGTCTGGTTTCACAATCCCAATGAAGTCTTTAAGTCATTAACATACATGGTCTCGATAGAAACCTAAGGTTAAAGGAGAATCGACTCTAGCTTACAACTAGTATCACACAGGAGGTGTGGGGATTAGGTTTCCCAGTTGTTAGAGTTCTCCTTTATATAGTCTTCAAATCAGGGTTTGCAATCTAAGTTACCTTGGTAACAAAGCATTCAATATTCACCGTTAGATGAAAACCTGATTAGATTCAGGCTAATATCTTTCAATCGTTAGATCGAACTTAGCTTCTTATACACATATGAAATGTAACTTCATTTAGGTTTGAGTAACCATACCTAAACTTGTACAAGTTGTTGGTTCAACAGTAGTTAACCATAGGTTAGCCATATGAGCACTTGCATATCAACCTTATTCTTCTTTACCACAACTAGTTCAAATGACTCAAATGAACTAGTTAGAGAGTTGTTCAATTGCTTAGATCTCATAGAAGTATACAAGACACAATCGAAACAAAAATAGTTTTGATTCACTCGAATCGATTCATGAACATTATAGCCACGGTTTGCAAAGATTACATTCCTTAATATATAAATGTCTTAGTTCACGAATTAAGCTGTTTTTAGAAAATAACCTACTTAAGAACGCATACCGGTACGCGGACTTAAGTACCCGCATTAAGTTTGTTTTCAGTTCACAAACTCCAGCAGAAATTCACGGGATGTGAACTTACGGCAGTGCGCGTACTTGGTACGCGGACTTTTGTTCCGGTTATCTTGAGCAGCAAAGTACGCATACTTTGGTTCAAGGATATTGGACTTACACAAGTATGAGTTGCCTCACACTGTTTATATCCAACCGAGGTTATATATTCTAAACTCTCATTTCAATCATTGAAACATTCTAAGAGGACGTTATATAGTTGTTGTTCACAAACTATTTTTCGTCAAAGCGATTTTCAAGTGATTGAAACTAATATGACTTTCGTCACTAGTAAAGATGAACTTGTCCAAAGCGAAAGCTTACCAACACATATTTCGAAAAACAAATAAGCGAGATAAACTCAGCTCGAAATAGTACATGTGTATAATCATAGTCTATATAGCAATACGACTTTTGTCTCAAGATAGGAGATAAAGTAGACTTTTGAGTGATAGATTAGTTCAAGTCTCCACATACCTGTTTGTCGATGAAGTTCCACCAGTTCCTTGAGTAGTTCTTCGTCTTTGCATGATGAACACCGTGGAGTCTAGAGCTCAACTACACTTTCTATCCTAGTCCGAGACTTAGCTATTAGTATACTAGAAATCAAGACTTATAGTTTTGGCAACTAAACTTGACAAACAAGCTTGAGATAGCAACGCTTGCGTGTTCGATCGAGTGGTGCTCTAACAGAGCTGAAGAATCAATTGATTATGGTGATCTCCTCGCTGAAAACATGATGGAATACCAACACAATCCAGTTGATGATAATCGGTCAATATCATTTGATAGCGTAGAATCTGAACCTAATGGAACATTTGCACGGAATCAATGTGGAAATGTTGGGACTTTTAATCAGTTTTTTTTTATCGAAACCCTAATTTTGCTTATATCTGTTATTTTCTCAGTAGTTTCTGTTGTGGTTTGCATAAAGGTAAATTAGGGTTTCTAATTAGGAATTTTGTGCATGATAAATCATCCCCCCTCCCAATTACACCCAGAGCTCTTGTTCTCTAAATATGTAATCTGATTACTTCAATTATCTGTTCTGCTTTGTTACTTACTGTTTCGGTGACTACTATTTGTATGATTTTTCAATCACTACCAGTGTTGTGACTTGGTATATCTCTAGATACTTAAATAGTTGGTTGAACAGTCCTAGATATCAAAGGTTCCATAAAACTTCTGGTATTTGCTTTTTAATCTCAATTATGAGAATTTTGTCGTGGAATTGTCAGGGCTTCGACAAACCTGATACCAGAAATAGTCTGTGGAACCAAATTAGAAGTCAAAACCCTGATGTTATCTTCTTATGTGAAACCAAAAATGACTCCACAAAAATGAGACAGTACCTTAAGAGATTCAACTATCCCAATAATTGGATATGTCCTTCTATGGGTCTCTCAGGTGGTATTTCTCTCTTGTGGAAGAGTGGTTTCACTTAAAACATTGTCCATTCCACTGACAAGATGATCCACATAATCATCTCTTCTGATCCCAGTAAACCTGAGTTTCTTGCTACTTTTATCTATGGTTATACTTACCATGATGAGAAAATATAACTATAGAACCACATTAATAGTATTGGAACCACTACTAATCATCCATGGTTTTTAATTGGTGACCTAAATATAACTATGTTTTCCCATGAAAGATCTTCCAATACTAGACCAACTACTGATGAGTATCCTATTATACAACAAGTCATCGATAGATCTGATTTAAGTGATTTAGGTTATATAGGATCTCAGTTTACTTGGTCCAATAGGCAATCTGGGTCTGATAATGTGAAAGCTAGACTTGACAGGGCTTTGGTGAATGGTCATTGGCTGCATCACTATAATAACTCCAAACTGTTTCATATTGATGCAATAGGCTATGACCATTTCCTATTCTCTTGGTTACCAATTTCAATGATCACCAAGGTAAAAGTCCCTGCAGATATTTTAAATGTTGGTTTAAGGACCCTACTTGCCAACAAGTAATTAGAAATGCCTACAAAACAATTGTAAGAGGGTCTCATGCTTTCAAAATGGTCAACTGTATTAGAAATGTTAAATATGAACTTAAGAAAGGGAATGTCTACCATTATGGTAATATTGATCAAAAAGTTTTCTCTTTAACTGATCAACTCAAGCAGCTGAATAATAATCCTTATTATATTCAGAACAATGAGGCCATAAGGGATGTAGAACAAAATCTTGAGCTGGCAAAAAAAGCTCAAGAATCTTTTTATGCTCAAAAATATAGAGTTGATATTATCAAGAATTATGATAGAAATACCTCTTACTACCATACAAATGTGAATAGGAGGAGACATTTCAATCATATCAATTCTCTAAAACTTGCAAATGGTCGTTGGTCTGAGGATAGAGATACTCTTAAAGACCATGTTGTTTCTCATTTTAAGAGCATCTCTACTACCACCAATCCTATCCTAAATGATGACTTTTTGAGTTGCATTGAGAGATGTATCACTAATGAGGATAATGAAAAACTTTTGAGTCTCATTACTCTTGATGAGATTAGGAATACAATCAAGCAAATGGCCCCATGGATTGCTCCAGGTCCAGATGAGTTTCCTCCATGATTCTACAAACAAAATATGAACTTGCTTGAACAGGATGTTTGGAAAACTGTTAAAAGTTTCTTTGACTCTAAACATCTTTTAAAAGAAATGAACTACACTTTCATTTCTTTGATTCCTAAGGTGAACAAGCCTAGTTGTCCTGCTGACTTTAGGCCTATCTTTCTTTGCAATTCGAACTATAAAATCATGTCTAAGATTCTAGTTAATAAAATGAAACCATTGCTAGGAAAACTTATATCTCCATATCAGGCTGCTTATGTTCCTAGTAGAAACATTCAAAACAATGTGGTGATTGCCCATGAGCTATTTCATACAATGAAGAAGAAAAATGATAGATGTGGTATCATGAGCCTTAAACTTGATATGTCTAAGGCTTTTGATAAAATAGAATGGCCATTCTTAATTGTTATTCTTAAAAAATTTGGTTTCTCTGACCACTGGTGTCAGTTAATTTTTCAGTGCATTAGCACCACTAATATCTCCATACTCTTGAATGGATCTCCTTGTTTTTCTTTTACTCCCACGAGAGGATTGAGACAAGGAGATCTCTTGTCTCCATACCTGTTTATACTGTGTATGGAGTCTTTTTCAAGGTATCCCAATCATGCTATAAAGTCCAACCTTATCCATGGCTTGAAAGTTACTAAAGAGGCCCCTAGTATTTCTCATCTACTTTTTGCAGATGATTTCCTGCTTTTTACCAAAGCTACCCACACTGAGTCAAGTAACCTCATGTCTTTGATCAAGGACTTTAGCAGTATCTCAGGTCAAATGATAAACTTTGAAAAGTCTGCTTGTTTTTTCAGCAAAAATGTTCACCCTGAACATTGTGTGTCTCTTATCAGATCTATGAATATTAGGAAAATTGAGCTAAATGAAAAATACCTTGGCATACCACTCTTTATCAGTAGAAATAGAACTGAGAGCATGTCCCATTTAAACACTCATCATGACTTTAGAGTGTCTAATTGGAAATGTAAACAAATAGCTCAATCTGGAAGGTCTATACTTGTTCAACACACTTTAAAATCTTCCTATAACTATCATATGAATTCTTTCCTCCTCCCAGACACCATAATTGACAAAATGGAACAGTCCCAAAGGGACTTCTGGTGGGGGAAAGAATGACCATAATTGTTACTATTTTAAAAAGTGGGAAAAGGTTTGTACTCATAAGTTGCAGGGGGGACTAAGCTTTAGAAATCTCAAAAAAAAAAAGAATTTATCCCTTTTGACTGAAACTGATTGGCTTTTAATTCATTCTCCTAACTGTGGGTAAAAATTATGAAGTGCAAGTACTTTAAAGATTGTCATCCTCTCCATTACAAAAAGGCATGGTGCATGTCTTGGGTTTGGTATAGTATTTGTCATGGATTAGACATTTTAAAACAACATGCTTACAGGGATATTAGAGATGGTAGTATTGTTAATGCATTTTCTGATAACTGGATCTTAAATCCAACCCAACCTCTATGTGCTAGTTTCCCAAACCCCATTTATAAGGTTTCAGATTTCTTGAATCATGATACTAAGACTTGGAATGTTGCTTTAGTAGAGTATTTCTTTTCTAGAGAAAATAGTCAAAAAAATATGCAGCATGAGAATCCCAATTTCAGGATGTGATACTCTAATATGGCCATATAATAGGAATGGCATTTTAACTGTCAAATCTGTTTACAAACTTCTGGCTAATGAACTTCCTCATAATCTTGACTTAGAAACTCATAAGGCTCCGTGGAAGTCCCCTCTGTTGCCTAGAACTCAACTGTTTCTATGGAAGTGTGTTGGTAATATTCTCCTTACATGCAGTAAATTAGCTAGATACAACAATAATCATGATGAAAGGGGTAAATTGTGTAATTTCGGTGCTAGTGAAACTCCAAACATATGTTGCTTCATTGCTCTTTTGCTAAAAATGTTTAGTCCAATCTCCCTGTTGCCAGTCAGTTTGTTTCGTAGGATATGGACACCAATATTAGTATTAAGAATTGGATTTCCAAATGGCTCACATTAAAACATCTACAAGATAAATTAGCTATTATACTGACTGCTACTTGGTGCATCTGGAAAGACAGATGCTCTAAAGTTTTTGATAATAAATCCTTAAACCCACAGATTACAGCCAGAACTGCCCTAAGAATCACTGAAAAAACTGTCAGTACTTTAGCTTCTTCATATGTTCCCAATATCACTTATGCAGTATCTGATGAGGAGCCTAATTTTCTTGAAACTATCTCTCAAGACATGTCTTCTTATATTTTGCGATGCATCATTTAATAAAGATACTAACAAATCTGGTGTGGGAATTGTGGCAATAAAACCTGCAGGTGATTTCAAAGGCTGCAAACTAGTCTCAGGAAGGGATGTGTGTTCTGAAGGAGCTGAAAGTATGGCAATACTAGAGGCTGCAAAATGGATAAAAGAAAAGACCTTTCAAGACTTTTATTTAATTAGTGTTTAGTGATGCCAAAAATGTGATGGCTTATCTTAATAATTACAAAGGGAAAACTAGTTAGACCTCTTGCTCTGTTTTAGATGATTGTTTGTTTCTTTTAAAAGATATTTGTTAGAGCATTGCTCGGTCGAACTCGCATGCGTTGCTATCTTAAGTATGTTTGTCAATGTTAGTGATCAAAACTATAAGTCTTGATTTCTAGACTATTTATAGATGTCTCGGACTAAGACATAGATTGTGTAATTGAGCTTAGACTTCACGGCGTTCATCATTTGAAGACGAAGACCTACTAAGGGGAGCTTGTGGAACTTCATCGACAAAAGGTATGTGGAGACTGAAACTCATCTATCACTTGGAAAGTTTATTTCTACTCTATATCCTATATTGAGACATAAGTCGTATTACGATATAGTTTTCTATATACACATTTGAGATTTCGAGCTGAGTTTATCGCGCTTATGTATTTCTCGAAATGTGTGTTGACAAGCTTTCTCTTCGACCAATTTATATCATGTGACAATTGCCGAGTAACATCTTACATGGTTTGTGTGATACAATCATTTGGTGTAGTCTTGGAATGTTTCGTTATGATTATTTCAATAACTTGAAAATTGCTTTGATGCTAATAGTATGTGAAAACGAATGTTGTCATCCTCTAAGAAAGTTTCAATGATTGAAATAAGAGTTTAGAACACTTAACCATTATTGGATATGTCATGTTGTGCACTCTTGCACATATGTAATCCATGTCCGGGAATCATGGTATGCGCACCCGTTTGCGTACCTGTTGGTTTGAGAAATCCGGGAACCTAAGTATGCGTACACGTTTGCGAAATGGCGTACATGTTCATGTCCGAGAATTTTTGCCGGGATTGAAAGTTCGCGTACCCGTTTGCGTACTGGCGAAACCCAATCTTAGTCAGGGTATTTCAAGTATGCGTACACGTTTGCATACTTGAAGGTTAAAGTTCTAAAATCGGTTATGAACATGAACATAAACATTTATATAATAAGGAATGCAATATTTGCAAACCGTGGCTATAATTTTCATGATTGATTCGAGTGAATCAAACCGATTTTGCTTCAATTGTGTTCTTGTATAATTCTATGAGAATATAGCAATTGAACAACTCTTTAACTAGTTTCATTTGAGTCATTTGAACTAGTTATGGTTAAGGTGAATAAGGTTGATATGAGAGTAATCATATGGCTAAGCTTGGTTAAATATTTGTGAACCAACATGGTGTAATTGTTTGGGTACGGTTACATAAACCTAAATGAGGGTACATTTTATTTGTGTGTACAAGCTAAGTTCGATATAACGGTTGAAAGATATTAGCTTGGTTGAATCAGGTTTTTCATCTAACGGTGAATATTGGATGCTTTGTTACCAAGGTAACTTGGATTGCAAACCCTGATTTGAAAACTATATAAAGGAGAACTCTAGCAACTGGGAAAACTAATCCCCACACCTCTTGTGTGTTACTAGTTGCATAAACTAGAGTCGATTCTCCTTTAACCTTAGGTTTCTATCGAGACCATATAGGTTAACGACTTGAAAGACTTCATTGGGATTGTGAAGCCAGACCCAACTATTTTCTTTGTAGTTGCGTGTTCTGATCTTGCCCGATTCTATCGTATTGACTACAATTGAAATAATTGACTCGAGATTAATTTCTCCGATAGGCAAGATAAAAGTAATCACAAACATCTTCGTCTCATCGTTTGTGATTCCATAATATCTTGTTTCTCTAGTCGATTAAGATTATTATGAGGTGATTGATAATACTAGGATGTTCTTCGGGAATATAAGTCCGGTTTATCAATTAGTTCCTGTTCACCTTGATTTATCAAAAGACGGAACGAAAACTGTTGGGTATTTCTGTGGAAGATAAATTTATTCAATCTATAGACTTTTCTGTGTGAGACAGATTTGTTTATCAAGTCTTCGACTTAGGGTCGTAGCAACTCTTGGTTGTGGGTGAGATCAACTAAGGGAATCAAGTGCGTAGTATCCTGCTGGGATCAGAGACGTAAGGAAGCAACTGTACCTTGAATCAATGTGAGATTGATTAGGGTTCAACTACAGTCCAGTCCGAAGTTAATTGGTAGTAGGCTAGAGTCCAGAGCGGCTTAATACGGTGTGGTGTTCAAACTGGACTAGGTCCCAGGGTTTTTCTGTATTTGCGGTTTTCCTCGTTAACAAAATTCTGGTGTCTGTGTTATTTCATTTCCGCATTATATTTTGTTATATAATTGAAATATCACAGGTTATGCGTTAAGTTCAATCTATTAGAATATCCGACCTTGGGTTGTTGATTTAAATTGATTGACACTTGAACATTGGTCTTTGGTACCGTTCAAGTTACTCCTCTTATATTCAATCGGGCTCGCAGATTTCTATTTGCTGATTGCAGATTGAATTAAGAGTTAGAGATATTAAACTCTTTGATATACTTTTCTCTAGATTGAGTCTTGACTGTCTAGTTGATTCTCTAGAAAGTATATTGGAGTAAGTCCTATCAGATTGCCAAACGAATTGTTGGGTGTGGTTGTTAGACCCCCGCATTTTCAATTGATATCAGAGCAGGAAAACACATTAAAGACCTTATAAGTCTGTGTTTGTAGCGATCTGATATGGACAAAGGTGCTATCTCTATAAATGTACCACTAGTCATCGATGGCTCAAATTACTTGTGGTGGAAAATATCTATGTGTGCCTTTCTTCAAGCGCGTGATTTTCAATCATGGGTTTATGTAGTTAATGGCTATGATGCTCCCGTTGTTACAATAGGAAATGCGACCGTTCCAAAGGATATTGGTGCATATGACGCTGCCGAGATACTTGCTGTAAAGCGAAATTCCGACGGTTTGAATGCCATCATACATGCCATTACCCCAGGTCTTCAGTACCATGTGACTATGTGCACTCGGTCTAAAGATGCTTGGGATATCTTAGAAACCGTATTTGAAGGGAATACCAGTGAAAAGGAAGCTAATTTTCAAAACCTAAATTCTGATCGGGAAAACCTTTGTATGGCAGATGAAGATTCATTTGATGAGTTTAATCACAAAGTGTCTGAAATTGTTAATGCATCCTTTGCATTGGGTAAGACTATTCCTGAAAAGGACATTGTGATGAAAATTCTCAGATCGCTGCCATCTAGGTACGATTCTAAGAAGCATGCCATCATTGAAGGAAATAACCTTGATACTCTTTCCAGAAATACTCTTGTTGGAAAGCTTAAGCTTTTCGATCTTGAACTCGATCAAAGAGAAAAACGTCACTAGTTAAGCAACCATGTTGCTACAAATGATAGAAAGTCTTGACGTCCTAAACTGATTGATACAAGGGATGAGAATTACTTTAATTCAACTCTGTCACTGTTTATACAACAGCTTAAGAAAACTATTAGACAGAATAAAAGAAAGTCTCAAAAGAAAGCCCAGTCAGTCAAAAAAGGGGATAGAAAAGTTCAGAAAAACTATGATCATGAAGCATGTTATAAGTGCTATAGAAGTATCCATGATACATCTGAAGGTTCTGATGAGAAGTTAAGTGAGTTAACTAAAGCATGGATGGCTACTCTTGACTACTGTCTTGAGGACGATATCTATGAAAGTTCTCTTAACCTCCTTGCTGATAATCACACATGTCCTCCTAAAAGTCTTAATGATTCCATGATACACAATCTTACTTCTCCAGAAGTGTTTCAACTGGAAAAGGAAATCTTGATTAAAAAGATTGAAGATCTGGAATGCCAACTATTTAAATTAAGACAGGAAGTTGCTATCACTCATAGTTGTGATACTAATAAGAAACATCGAACTTCTTCGATTAATTTTTTTGAGCATTATCAGCAAATTACTCCTGACTCTATGTCATTCTCAAATCACTCTGAAAAGTATGATGAGGAGAAATACAAGGACTTACCAAAAGGTCTGGTTTCCTTGTGTGGAAATCAGGATCATCTAGAAATTGTATGTACTAAAGACCAAGAATATTTCTCTTCTGTTAAACCGTGTTTTCAGGAGATGAAGAGAAAATTTCCCATGAAATCCTTTTTTGTCTCAAAAAGTATTTCCAAAGCTATTCATAGTTTGCGAAAATAAAAAAACAGGGTATTCGAAACTATGTTAAAAAGGGGAAAGAATGATGTGCACAACTCTTCTTTCTTGAAGGAAAAACAGAAACAAGGAATAACAAATACTTCATCCCCTCGTAAGAAATCACTCAGTCCTGTTATGGATTGAAGGAATTACATTCTGTAATTTTGTTTAAGATGATTCTTGTTTATCTCTCTTGGACAAGAATCATAATCGTCAAGAGGGTTGATGAAATATTTCTGTTAATTTCCTAGTTTGAGTTTGTTTATTTTGGTTGCCTTCCTCTTTTTTTTGTCAGGAACCTGTTGAGGCCGAGAACGGTTTTTCTGTAAAGACTCTTGTCTTAAGGATAACCAAATCCTGTTAGGGTTTTGGTCAAAGGTCGTTTTGGAAATTTATCCCATATCTCTATTCCTTTTTAAGATGAAGATTTCTTCTTGATGTGAGCATTTCATTTTTTTTTCTCTTCTTCTACCATGTCCTCATCGAAACTTTCAAGCAAAGAAAGTGATGTCTGGACTGTTCTTTTTCCCTCTAAGAATGTTCGTTTTGACTCTTCTGATAGTGAGATGTTCTTTGATGTGCTTTAATCATATTATTTTCACAAAAAAAAAGAGTTATATGCCCAATATTTTTTTTCCTATAAGCAAAGGTCTTAAAAAGTGTTTAAGTTTGATTGGAGGTACAATTAGCACAATTAATTTTAGCCCATTGAGCTAAAAAGTAAAAATACAAGAAACCCAACTAGAAGAGTTAATTAGAATGTCTTTAAAAATAGCATACAGTCTTTGATCTCCCTCGAACTTCCCAGTTAAAAATTGGTCGATTAGATCCTTTGCATCACTCTCGATAATGACATGAGTAAGCTTTTTTTCCACAACTTTCTTAAGAACAGGAAAGATAACTCTGGCTTCAGCATCAACAACAGATTCAACATCAAACACCATTGAAGCACAAAATGAGGCTGTGAAACCCCTCATTATATACCCTGCACCATTATCCATAGATGTTTCATCAAAGGAACCATAAATATTAAATTTTATCCAACCAAACCGGGGGGCTTGATGAGGGGTGGGGTGGGGTGTGTGTGTGGCGGGGGTGGGGGGGGGGTGGCATCCATTTATCATGACTACTAATAGAAATACTGGTAGGGATTTGTAACGTAAGTTTTTTAGTCATCAACATAGCTCCCGCTCTTTGTATAACTGCAAATTGCGTCCCCTTCTTATCATTAAAGACTGGATTATTTATCTTACTCCAAATATACCATAAGATAGAAGTAAATAAATAGGGACATTCATCAGGTAACCTAGTAGTAGGATCCAAAAACCAGAACATAAGCCAAAGCCAATCAGGCAAAGATTTATCCAAAAAGGCAGAAGTATTCACACAAAGGGAAGGCAAAAACCAAACATGAATAGCAAAAAGACAGACCACCAGGGCATGCATAACAGATTCATGAGGACCAGAACATCTAGAGCAAGCAACAGAATCCATAGACATTCGGGGTATGAAAAATAGTTCTAGCAAGAATGACATTCTTAGCTGTTTTTCAAATAAATATCTGAATACGGTGTATAACTATAATTTTTCAAATGCACTTCCAAAGTTAACTACATGGGGAGGGTCTAGGCACTCTTAGTCCCAAGTAGGCAATTTTTTTTATTTATTTTTGTCATTCTTTGAAAGCTCTCAAGTCCTCCTATCAGGAGAGAAAAAATGGATTAAGAGAATCATAACAATCTTCTTAACTATCAAAGGGTGTGTTTGGTCTACTAATATTCGAGGTTCTAGTATCATGATTAATGAATTAAGAGATGGACCAAAGGGTTAGGAGTAGCATAATCCAAATTTGGTATTCACTTATCACACCAAGGATCAATGAATTGTCCTCCATCTCCCATTATCAAAGAGATAAAAGGTTTTAAATGTTCCTTTATAGCATGCAAACATCTCCAAGTCGACCAAGAGCGGCTTTTAAGGAATAGATACAGCTCGAAAATCAGGCTCGGGATTTCTATCTGTTCGATTTGCTGATTGAATCGAGAAAGAGATAAATCTCTTTAATATCTTTCTTGATTGAGCTCACTTTTAAGTTGGTGCTCTCGGAATTATGTTGGACTTTAGTCCATAACAAACTGCCGAACGAATTATTAATTGGGTATGGTTGTTATACCCCGCTTTTTCAATATTTATCTAATCCCAGCTAATTTGAGGCCAACCAATTTTTTTCCCAATCCTATAGAAGGTGATATGGGGTGTCTAAAAAGGATAAAAATACTAACTTACCCTCACTAGTTAGATACTAAATAAAAAAATTTTATTTAGTATTTTTTTTGTTTTTTGTTTTTTTGTTTTAGTATTATTTAGTATTTTTTTTGTTTTTTGTTATTTTTCCCGCTTGATATCTACTCCTATTTCCCTAAAACAAATAGATGAAAAAGTGAAAAATAAAATTAAAACCAATTTTTTTGATTTTTTTTATAAAAAAAATTGGGTTCAAGAACAATCGACGCATACGATAATTTGATATCTCTAATGTTCCTAGTCTAACTTAATGAAGTTCACTCTAGTGATCTAATCAAGCAGCGTCGATTTGTGTAGCTAAAATATGATACCAAACTTGACATTCCAGCACTTGGTGGGTTCAACCGAGCAATGCTCTAACAATGTTGAACCTCATTTTCTTCATATTCTTGGCTTGATCCTTCAAGAATGTCAAGTCATACTCAAGTACAAAACTAATGTTATTGGTGGTGGGATAGAAACTGTGATATTATTGGTGAAGCTGGCGGTGGTAAGGCAAGTTAGTAAATGCGATAGTGGTAACATTAAGGAAAGTTGGTGAAGGTGGCGGTGGTGGTAACCGTGATCAAAGTTGGTTAGGGTGATGGTACCTACAAGGGAGTTAATAATGGTGGTGATAGGGACATGAGTTGATGTAGGTGGTGGTGACTGCAAGGTGAGATGATGACGGTTGTGTTAGGTTGTGGTAAATACATTTTTTTTTGAAACATGCATTTTTTTTTGAAACATGATAAATAATTTGACTGATAAAATTGGGGAATGTCTGGTCCCAAATTTTGGTCGACATATTTCCCATTTGACTTCCATCTACCGCTTGATTGGCCAAACCATTTCTTTTGATTTCCCTCTGTAGTTGTGTCGGATAGTAGCCGTGGAATCTGTCGCATCCTATTCTTTATTTCTTCAATCATCCCTGATATGTGTCAAGGGGGTGAAGTAGGGGATGTGATGAAGCGCAAAAGGTCTTCCGAGTCCGTCTCAAAGAGAACTCTTGGCCATGGCCTTTCAGCTGCTGTTCTCGATGCCAGAAGTAGAGCCCAAGTTTCTGCAATTAAGGAAGTCATAATTCCCAAAGGTTGAGCTAGAGATATTATTGTTCGCGCGTCGGAGTACCTGCAAATGAAACCTGCACCCGCAAAACCAGGATGACCCCTGGCCGCCCCATCAATGTTAATCTTAACCCAACTCATGTTCAGGTGAACCATCCTACCGATATTGTTGAGATCTTTTTAATGCTTCTTGAGTGGTTAACTGTCGGTGAATCTCCTGGTAGGACGGGAGGTAAATATTGTAACGCCGCAGAATATTCTTGTTGTTGTTTTTGAGCCCACGCAAAAATTCTGTATATTATTTCATTCCTAGCTAACCATAAGGTCTGGAATAAAAAACAGAAGGAAGAGATGACAAATATTTGTGTTGTTTGTTGGAGGATTTGGGAGATGGTTGTCTGAGGCGTTAAAGAAAATGTGGTGGTATTGTTGGAATTTGGTGTGCTTGAGGGTTGATTGAGTAAAGTGTTCCAAGTTGTGGTTGTCGTTGGATTGTGAATTAGTAGGTGATTCGTTGTTTCTGTATCAGCATTGCATCTGGGGAAAATGTTAGAGTTAAGGGTGCACACGGTACGGTTCGGCTCGGTTCTTGCCGAGGCCGAGTACCTGTACCTCCCTAGCCTCGGTTCCCATTTTTTGAACCGGTACCTGTACCTTGTACCTCGGTTCCGGTACCATTCGAGACTAGTACGGTACTAGGGACGGTTCTGGTACTAATCTCGGTCCTAAGAATAAGAAAAATACATAGTTGTTGATTTTGTACAGACTAGTCAAAGACACAAGCACCCAATCCTCCCGTTAATTAAGGCTTCATGACCTGCTTCAAATCTGTTGCCAGATCATATCAGAAGAAGAATGCCAACCATTTTAAAGAAAAGGGATTGGAAGATGCTCCTCATCTTTTAAAATGGGCAGTCATTATACAACAACTTTTTAGAACATCAAATGTAAATGCACAGATTATACCTAGCGCACTGCTTAAATGGAAGCCTCATTTAGAGATAAATGTAACCGATTACAAAGCGCCAAGAACAAAGCAGCTACGATTCTATCCAATACACCGTTGTTGATAGTATTACAAAAGAAGAGTGAGGGGAATCCCACAAAGTCAAAACTTGAATCATTTGCACTCCCCATTCGGCTTAAATATTGTCAAATGTAATTTTATTACCTGCGGTTGGATAGCGACGACTTCCGACTTTTCTTAGCTAGGCTAGCACCGTCATAACCTCTGAAGCAAGAATTTTCAGAAATTTGTCTAGGACCGGTTCCTCCAACAAAACACACTGGCACATAATTCTTAACTGTTAAGGAGGTACAATCGGTACGGGACGGCACGGGATATGGTTAGGGCCGAGTACCTGTACCTCCCTAGCCTCGGTTCCTATTTTTTGGACCGGTACCTGTACCCCCTTCCTCGGTTCGGTACAAAAACAGGTACGGTTCCACCAGTTCCGGGACGGTCCGGTTTTTCGGCTCGATTCCTGTGCACCCTTAGTTAGAGTTGGTTAAATGCATGTGATGAAGGAAAGAGAAGGTTGGTAGACCTTCATTGATTGCTTTCCACAAGAAAAGCTGAATTTTTGGTGGACATGTTAAGGTCCACGGGGATTTGGTGGGTGGGAGGGGGGTATGATTAGGTTGACTATGGGCTAGACATTTGTATTGTTGCTAGAGACCAGGATGGTAACTGCTTGGGATGTGGGTCTAAATGATCTGATCATAGAAATCCTTATCGGTTGAAGTTTAGGGAATTTTTATTGTTCAAATGGGTAAAAAGAGCAGGGTTCTGGAGGTGCATTTTTTTTTAAACTGAATATCAAGTGGTTATCAAAATCTTAAGAAATCACAGCAAGTTCATTCCTTGGTGCATTGCTAGAACCGTTCAGGATATCAAGGCCTTAGCAGCTGGTTTTTCTTTCATTGAGGGATATCAAATAATGTTGTATCAGTAAAATAAATGTCAGCCACAAAACAAAAAGCCTCAGCCTCAAGCCATCTTTATATATACGTCGTGGTGGCCTGAGAGGCTTAACACTTGAGTCATGGTTTCAAGGGATCCAAATGAAGACTCATTTCTCGTTGAGATGAACAATGTCCATAAAATCATTGTATAAGTGTTGGTGGTGGTTTTTAGCCTAGGGTTAAAATTGTAAAACCTTGCATCTGATGTGATGTCACTCTGCGAGGAAACGGAGCCGTGAGTGTTAACCTCTCCACTGGCATATTTATTGAGCCATTCAATATATTTACATGAAATTTATCCACACTGGCGCATGTAGCAACCATCCCAGATGTTCTGTAAATTTCGGCGCATTGCCCATATTCACTTAATATAAGTTTCTTTGAACTTTCTATGCTATGTTCCCCGGCTGAACCCTTAAGGTTGGTATGGCATGACAATTTGTGTTCACTCGCAGCAGAGTAACACGAATTTCAAAATATCAAGGATAAGGTCTTTGCATAAGGTATTCAATCAGAAAGCATGCTGCTCTCTGGCAATGAACTTAAAAGAACTTTGTGTCAACACATAGAATTCAATCGATTACCCTGGCTAACTTACATAAGTTAGGGTTTTGCGCCTTGCGCAGTATATCATACCTTGCTTGTCGAAATTTAAGCCTAGGAAAACTAGGTAATTAATCCGCCATGGATTAGTAGACGCAAAATCTTGCCCAGATCAGAAAACAGGGAGCCGCAGAATAGGAGCAGCAAAAAGGGAGGCGTGGCCATGCCTTAGGCCAGCCGGCGCCATTTTCCATTGGCCACGCCCCATCCTGAACCGGCCCTATTTCCCTCTACCAATCAGGTCGCCTTAAACTCGCCACGCCCACATAAGTTGTGGTTGGGCCCACACTTGCCGGCCCCTTTTTCCATCGACCAATCAGGTCGCTCTAAAGCCGCCACACTCACACCAGAAGTGTAGCCACACCCATGCTTGGCCGGCCCCTCTCATTCCTACCGACCAATTATGTCACTTTAAATGCACCACGAGCACTAGAGGTTCGGCCGCGCCTCATGTTTGGCCGGCCCCTTTTCTTGACCAATCAAGTCGCTCTAAAGTCGCCACCAAACATTAAAGGCCAAACACACCCTGCCGCGCCACCATACTAACTGGCAAGCCAAACGCGCCCTGCCACAACAACATGCCAACATGCCACTCTGCCACAGTAACATACCACTAGCCACTTTAGCCTTGGCCATGCCGCCAAGCCCTAACTTTGGTAACGACGCCAAATCCTATCCTTGGCCACGCCGCCAAGCCCTAACTTTGGCCACGACGTCAAATCCTAGCCTTGGCCACACCGCCAAGCCCTAACTTTGGCCACAACGTCAAATCCTAGCCTTGGACACGCCGCCAATCCCTAACTTTGGACACGGCACCAAATCCTAGCCTTGGCCATGTCGCAAAACCCTAACTTTGTCCACGACGCCAAATCCTAGCCTTGGCCACGCCGCCAAGCCCTAACTTTGTCCACGACGCCAAATCCTAGCCTTGGCCACGCCGCCAAGCCCTAACTTTGGCCACGACGCCAAATCCTAGCCTTGGCCACGCTGCCAAGCCCTAACTTTGGCCACGATGCCAAATCTTAGCCTTGGCCATGCCGCCAAGCCCTAACTTTGGCCACTGAGTCAAGTCCTAGCTTTTGCCATGCCACAACGCCACCATGCCGCAGCCATGCCACACGCACTAATTAGGGTTTCGACATGCCAAACCCTAATTTGGGCAAAATTACTACGCCAACCAAGCCAAATAACGTTTCCCAGAGCGTTGGGATCGATGTGGCAACATGGCCAATGTTGCCAGAGCCATATTTGGGTTTAACACCAATATGCCAAAATAGCTGCCACGGCTACGCCACTGGCATGCCGCTATGCCACGGCTACGCCACTAGCATGCCACTATGCCACGGCTATGCCAGGCACCACTTTGCTACACAATAAAGATGTGGCCATAATCAACGGCTACCCTTCTTCATGAGATGCAATCTCAGCCATTCAAGTTCGCCACCAAACTGACGGACTTGTGGCAAGTTTTAGGTGGTCGGCCAAGGCAAGCCTAATAGCATCACATGCTATTTTCGTATGGCAAGTCTCTTGACTTTGACTTGCCACACATAGCAACCTGCTACACGTTTTCCACGAAAACACTCGAGACATCAAACATGTCACAAACTGGGGGATACTCATCAGGGTATTGGTCTGGCGGTTTAGAGCATGCGGCGTGCAATACGCCCGTTATAATAAAGTGTCATGAAGTGGGACAATTAGTGGTGATGAAAGTAACGGTGTAAACTAATTCACTTCCTTCATCATGGAAGCATAATGCCCGACGGTTACACGTTACTCTATTCTTCCACCACTCAATTGTTTCCATTTCCTACGAGACCATGGTACGTTTCAATATGACTTGTATAAATAGGTTCCACCTATTTACCACAAAACAACAAGTTTTTGGTCGGCAACAACACATTATCTAGATTTCACCTGGTATCTTTCCATTCGGCTAGCCAGTTCCACTTTCAGATACAAGTCATAAACAACCACACCATCAGAATTAACGATTATGGTCTCAACACTCTTTTCGCTTCCCTCCCAAAGACCAACCCTTCTCCTTCACTTTGTGACCAAAGCAAGCCTGGAACGGCCATTTCTTGGTTTAGGCCAGGATTGTACAGATTGATCTCTCGAATCAAAAGTACTCCCATGCAGTGCATTATTTAGGGTTTAGATTCGTTTCTCATCCACACACCCGAAATTACCAAAATCAGCAGAAACGGTTTTCACCCATAAACAATTGGCGACCACAGTGAGAGGTTAATCTCTCGGTTGAAAATTCAACTCTCAATTCCATCATCCTACCAGTAAATGCAATGCTTCGAAGCGCATCGTCCAAGAAAAGATGGATTCAGGAAAATTACGTCTGGGGACTAGAGATTCTCCGCCTTACCGCGGATCGACATGAAGATGTTTGACAGACAATAAAGAATGACTGGGGACTTTTCGCGGCAAGAAGGGCGTCACATAAAGACTCGGATTTACTCCCTGAAGATTCAGTTTTGGTGAAAAGCTCTAAAGTGAGTAAGTTTTTTCAGACAATGTTTACACGATCTACTGTTTGGGTTTTCACATTTGCAATGGAAGCCGATAACCCAATCATCCAAAGATTTCATATATTTCCTTTTCTCATGCAACATTCACGGTTTCACAATTCTCTCGAATGACTTTGCTACCTACATTCGCAATTCAGATTTTGACATGTTGATTGATCAAAGGGCCATAATTCTAAAATAATCCAAAAACTCTTATAAGAAACAATCATCTATCAATCCAAAAACCAGAAAACCAAAACATAAACTAGGCGTTTCTTTTGCCTTTCGAAAAAAAAAAACCTAAGAAAAGGAAGTTCAGAAAATAAAAACATTCAAGGAAAATTGCCTAACAACGACTCGTTCTTCTTGGAGAAAATGTCCTTCATGCTTTGAAGAGCCGCCTGTTTCAGCTTCAACTCTTGGGATAACTTCTCGAATTCTGCCTCCTTTTGATTAATCAAATCCGCGTAAGGGCCATCAACCGCTTCAGCCTGCAGCCTTTGGATCTCGGAAAATCCCTCACAGAACCAGGAGGCGTTAAACTCAAAGTTTACACACATATCCCGATGGAATTCCCAGCTTTTGACTACATCTCCAGAAACAGTGTGTCCAGTCACGCCACACATGTCATGGATTGAAGATAAGGTTTCCTCCATGCGCTTAACCAATGTAAAGCGACTATCAACCTTCCTGGTCGTGGCGATGTGCCCATACCTTTTCCATATATTGGTATATAGCTCCGCATACTTCACTGGCACACTCAATCCTCCAATCAACACGTGACCTTCAAAAGGAGCCTCAAATGGAGGATCAAAAACGACACCTGGGGCTGGATGTGCGACTAGCAAAGACTCTTTGGGAGCAATCACGCCTGTCGTCATGACAGCGTTTTCCGCCATGGGAGATACAACAACATCTTCATGATGATCAACCTCCATCTCCACATCACCATCGGGTACGGTTTCCATGACTGGAGACACTGTTACACCTTTATTGTCGTGGATCTCCATCTCAGAGTTATTTTCAGAAGCAGCCTCTTCCTGTAAATATCACCAATTAAACATTTATTCGGTATAAAATAAATAATCCAAGAGAGAAGTATGGAAAACTCACCGACTCATTTGTGGGCCCACTGGAAGAAGACTCGTTGTTATATTCATAAGTGCTCCTCTCGTCACCATATTTCGAGCTTTCTTCCTCTTCGGATTCTTCTTCAAGAGACTCAGTCTCATCGCCTCCTTTCTCAAGAGGCGTCGTCTTTTGGCTGTGGGCAAGTATGGAAAGATATTGGAGTTTTCAAGACCCTGAGACCAAAAGAAAAGAAAAGGAGGAGTCAGTGACGAAATGGAAAATTAGTGTAATTCAGCCAAGTCAGTGAGGAAACCATACACACCTGTGTGTTGAAAGAACTGAAAGTCACAAGAGCCGTCGAACCAGATTGAAAGCCACCTGCACGGTTTTTCGACCTTTGCTCCTTTTTCCGGGGACTGTCTACATCCGGACTAGAGGATTTTTGCTTGCCCGAAGGAAGCTGTTTCAAAAATTTATGCTTTGCTAGAACCGCAAAGGAAGGTTTTCCACGTGGATTTGTCACAACATCTTGCATGAACTGATGAATGGTGAGGAACTCATCTTGCCTAAAGATATTATATTTGGGGTTGTCACGGGTTTTCGTTCTCAGAGCAAGAAGGGAAGACTTTTATCCGGTGCAAAGACGTTGTAATCAAGAATAGCGGGTAACGATTCATCTGGAGCTGTCAGTGGGCGACGGAATGGGACTCCCTGATCAAAGCCCATATATCGAGCAGCCCTGTCAATGTTGTAAGAGACTACTCCACAAGATCCTCTGGAAAAAAATGGCACATACCCAGGTATGCAGCTTCGCAAGAACATATTTTCTCCAATGCTCATAGTCCCGTCAGCTGAATGCAATATCACCTTCGGCGCGGAAGCAAAAGTGTCTAGTTGAACTATAGAGGCGTGGATCGGAGCCCACGGACTAAAGTTAACTGCATGTGCATTGTCAAGAAAATCAATGAGCTTTGAGCCAGGCCTTGGATGCCTATCCAACCAACGGAGTATCCTAGAGCCACCATATGTATCAGGAAATGAGGTTTTCGGGTTAGGAGCATAATGCTTGAAATGCTCCCACAACCATGCTTGGAGAAAGGCGACATGGATGTACGAGTCTACTTTCATGTACCCATTGGAGATGTACATGTCCGCCACTAAACGATCCAGATGGGTGTACAAAGAGCCAAGAAACAAACTGCCGATGGGAAGGGCAACGCCTTTCGCTAGTTTGATAGCAAATTTGATGAGCTTATGCCTTTCTCTTTCTTGCCGGAACCATCATCAAAAATGTCTCTGGATAACCATAGAACTAAAAATGCAGCAACGTGAAGTGTATCATCCAACACTTGTTCCAACTTCGGCTCATCAGGGAACCACTCAGACACCCACCAGTTATAGAAGCACTTTTCCTCATAATTCTTTCGAACATATCCCGCTGCTTTTGTGACCAAAGTGGCGTGTATTTCTTCTTCTTCCTCAGACATGACAACATCAAGTTTCCCAATTATTGGAAGACTCAACAGAACGGCTACGCTTTCCAAAGAAATATTCATCTCACCCCATCTACATATAGACGTGTGAGTTTCGGACACCATCTGGAGATGAAAGTGATCAAGCCCGCATCATCTTTTTTGATTTGAAGTGCCGCAGACGCCATAACAGCATGCATGATTTGTGCCTCAATTAAGTTGGCCTTTACATGGACGCGGAATCATAAATTTCATCCACTTATCATAAGAGCGCAATGGACTATGACAGATTTTGAAGTCAATTGGAGAATCTGAGTACTCTTTCTTCTGAAGACAAAATCTCATTATACACCCTGGACAGACTGATTGGACTTCTCCATCATTCTCTGAATCAGTCAGAAGAGTTGCCACGAATTTGGGATGAGTTCTTGTAACCGTAACAGACTTCGTAAAGAACTCATCATCCGTGTTCGGCTTGGAGTTGTTAGCACTTCTCGATGCGGCGTCAGAACTACTTTCAGGTGACATCTTAACAAGATTCCTTATGCTTTTGAAGTAACTACAATGAAGCAAAACAGAAAAGTTACTACTTTGGGGGAAACCATACATGAAGATTTTGTCGAAAATTGGGTACAATGATTAAGGGCCGACAACAAATTTTCTACGAGAAGTATTCTTTGGCCACATATCATGACGCTCGCGGCCAAAAAAGAATGGCACTAATGCCCGATCCAACAAACACATGTGATGCCACGGAAATTGTGTTCGTGGCCAAAACCTAAGGCTAAGTTTTACGGAAGGAAGATCAAACAGTGGTCATTCATACATAGATTTCTCCCGCCTTACTGGAAACGCTAACGGTGTTGGGTTCATTATCATTAATGTCATTTTTGATGTCACTATGGTGCTGCTAGCGTGTGGTAAGTTTTGCAAGTCCAAGGAAACCGCTGGCTAGGGTTTCATGCCGACACGGAATAATAAGCAAGTTCCAAAGAAAAAGAAGAGACGTTGAACTACATACCTGAGTTACACCCGAGCTCTCGTACTGTTGCTATCACTCCTGCTGGTGGGTTCTCAATCGATACACCTTTACTGCTAGAAGTTGCAAAAAAGAAACCGAAGCCAACAAATACAAAAAAAAAAAAAAAAAAAAAAAATGGGAGCGTCTTTTATATATAGCGTTTTGGAGTTCGAGTAGAAGAAGGTTTCCTTTTTGGGCCATGAGCAGAAGAAGGAAACTTGGCCCGTGGCGCCACAATGCTCCGAACGCCAACCTTTGCGGCCCAGCTGAACCAGCGCCAATGTCTCGCGCCATCAACACCGTGGCCAAAGCACCACGCCAAACGCTCCGCGCCATCCACCATTCCAAGGTAGCTCACGCCATCCACCATTCCAAGGTAGCCACGCACCATCCAAGGTAGCCGCACCATCCACTATTCCAAGGTAGCAGCGCCATCATCACCACTCATGACAAACATCAAACCCATGGCGTAAGTTGGCACCAGCGTTCCGGGAAGCAAATCTCTACGCCAACACCCCATGGCCAAGCCAAATTTGTACCAAGCCTCCGATGCAAGGATCACAGATTCCTCATGCCTCCTGACAAAGGTTAGCCAAATCTTCCTGACAATCTCTTAACGTCTTGCCCTTTCGATTTTACTCCTGTCTGTCACCATCTCATGCTTACCCCGCAACAACGCCATTGTTACGTGCTAAGCAGGGGACTTAATATTGATGGTGGTTTTTAGCTTAGGGTTAAAATTGTAAAACCTTTCATCTGATGTGACGTCACTCTGCGAGGAAACGTAGCCGTGAGTGTTAACCTCTCTACCGGCATATTTATTGAGCCATTCAATATATTTACATGAAATTTATCCAGAATGGCGCATGTAGCAACCATCCCAGATGCTCTGTAAATTTCGTCGCCTCGCCCATATTCACTTAATATAAGTTTCTTTGAATACTTTCTATGCTATGTTCCCCGGCTGAACCCTTAAGGTTGGTATGGCATGACAATTTGTGTTCACTCGCAGCAAAGTAGCATAAATTTCCAATATCAAGTATAAGGTCTTTGCATAAGGTATTCAATCAGAAAGCATGTTGCTCTCTGGCAATGAAATTAAAAGAACTCTATGTCAACACATAGAATTCAATCGATTACCCTGGCTAACTTGCAAAAGTTAGGGTTTTGCGCCTTGCGCAGTATATCAGACCTTGCTTGTCAAAATTTAAGCCTATGAAAACTAGGTAATTAATCCGCCATGGATTAGTAGACGCAAAATCTTGCCCAGAATCAGAAAACAAGGAGCCGCAGGATAGGAGCAGCAGAAAGGGAGGCGTGGCCATGCCTTAGGCCAGCCGGCGCCATTTGTCATTGGCCACGCCCCATCCTAAACCGGCCCTATTTACCTCGACCAATCAGGTCTCCTTAAACTCGCCACGCGCATATAAGTTTTGGATGGGCCCACACTTGTTGGCCCCCTTTTTCCATCGACCAATCAGGTCGCTCTAAAGCCACCACACTCACACCAGAAGTGTAGCCACACCCATGCTTGGACGGCCCCTCTCATTCCTACCGACCAATTAGGTCAATTTAAATGCACCACGAGCACTAGAGGTGCGGCCGTGCCTCATGTTTGTCCGGCCCCTTTTCTTGACCAATCAAGTCGCTCTAAACTCGCCACCATACATTAAAGGCCAAACGCACCCTGCCGCGCCACCATACTAATTGGCAAGCCAAACACGCCCTGCCACAACAACATGCCACTCTGCCACAGTAACATGCCACGAGCCACTTTAGCCTTGGCCAGGCCGCCAAGCCCTAAATTTGGCCACGGCGCCAAATCCTAGCCTTGGCCACGCCGCCAAGCCCTAACTTTGGCCACGACGCCAAATCCTAGCCTTGGCCACGCCGCCAAGCCCTAACTTTGGCCACGACGCCAAATACTAGCCTTGGCCATGCCGCCAAGCCCTAACTTTGGCCACAGCACCAAATCCTAGCCTTGGCCACGTCGCCAAGCCCTAACTTTGGCCACATCGCCAAATCCTAGCCTTGGCCACGCTGCCAAGCCCTAACTTTGGCCACAACGCCAAATTTTAGCCTTGACCATGCCGCCAAGCCCTAACTTTGGCCACGGAGTCAAGTCCTAGATTTGGCCATGCCACAACGCCACCATGCCGCAGCCATGCCACACGCACTAATTAGGGTTTCGACATGCCAAACCCTAATTTGGGAAAAATTACTACGCCAACCAAGCCAAATAACGTTTCCCAAAGCGTTGCGATCGATGTGGCAACAAGGCCAATGTTGCCAGAGCCATATTTGGGTCTAACACCAATATGCCTCAACAGCTGCCACGGCTACGCACTGGCATGCCGTTATGCCACGGCTACGCCACTAGCATGCCGCTATGCCACGGCTACGCCAGGCGCCACCATGCTAATGGCGCCACTTTGCTACACAACAAAGATGTGACCATAATCAACGACTACCCTTCTTCATGAGATGCAATCTCAGCCATTCAAGTTCGCCACCAAACTGACGGACTTGTGGCAAGTTTTAGGCAGTGTTTTAAAAACTGGACCGGACCGGCCGGTTGAACCAGTAAACCGGTGAACCAGTACTAAAAACGGTCCGGTTTGACATTGACCCACTAACATGCAGAAAAAACCAGTGAACCTGGTGAACCGGCCGGTTAGACGCAGTCTGGTTTAAAACCGGTTTGACCCAGACATATTAAATTAGGGAAAAAAAATTTAATTACGAAGAAACTGATGAACAGATTTGGGATTTTTTTTTAAGAAAAAAAAAAGAAGAATTGGATCAAGATAATTTTTTTTTTTAAGCTAATCCCTTTTGTTTTAGATCTCAAAAACAAGGAATTATAGTATTCATACAAAAATTATAGAATTAAAATATAAAAGGAACCATGAAAGTAAAGCAAAATCAACCCTACATGGCTAGATCTCTAAAATAGTTAATCGAATAGTTAATCATAGAACAAAGACATTATCAAAAAATACAAATCCATGATGAACAAGGCTTAGAGATGGAAAGAAAAGAGAAGTTTGTATCAAATAAAAAAAGCGAGTAACTAGTATTGCAAACAGATCTTTCTTAGAACAAATATTCACAAAAATTGTTTTGATCCATGGAGATGGAGATTGTGGTAGGCGTGATTGTAACAGAGGCACAAAG
Source organism: Papaver armeniacum (assembly GCA_023531295.1). NCBI lineage: Eukaryota > Viridiplantae > Streptophyta > Magnoliopsida > Ranunculales > Papaveraceae > Papaver > Papaver armeniacum. The sequence continues at coordinate 274,809 of JAJJWW010007221.1, read as the reverse complement.
AGGGGGGAATAACCAGGTTAGGAGAAAGAGATGAGGTGCAGTGGGGGTAATAGGAGAGAGTGTTTCCTAACTTACTCGTACAAGTTAACTTTCACAACAGTAGGAGTTAGATATATTAACAAAGACATAACCCAGTAACCCACTGGTTGAACCACTAGTTAAACCAGATGATCCTGACTCAGTAATTTTTTTGGTTCGATATCCGGTCCGGTTATTAGAACATTGGTTTTAGGCGGCCGGCCAAGGCAAGCCTAATAGCATCACATGCTATTTTCCTATGGCAAGTCTCTTGACTTTGACTTGCCACACATAACAACCTGCTACACGTTTTCCACGAAAACACTCGAGACATCAAACATGTCACAAACTGGGGGATACTCATCAGGGTATTGGTCTGGCGGTTCACAACGTGCGGCGTGCAATACGCCCGTTATAAGAAAGTGTCATGAAGTGGGATAATTAGTGGTGATAAAAGTAACGGTGTAAACTAATTCACTTCCTTCATCATGGAAGCATAATGCCTGACGGTTACACGTTACTCTATTCTTCCACCACTCAATCGTTTCCATTTCCTACGAGACCATGGTACGTTTCAATACGACTTGTATAAATAGGTTCCACCTATTTACCACAAAACAACAAGTTTTTGGTCGGCAACAACACATTATCTAGAAATCACCTGGTAGCTTTCCATTTGGATAGCCAGTTCCACTTTCAGATACAAGTCATAAACAACCACACCATCAGAATTAACGATTCTGGTCTCAACACTCTCTTCGCTTCCCTCCCTAAGACCAACCCTTCTCCTTCACTTTGTGACCAAAGCAAGCCTGGGACGTCCATTTCTTGGTTTAGTCCAGGATTGTACAGATTGATCTCTCGAATCAAAAGTACTCCCGTGCAGTGCATTGTTTAGGGTTTAGATTCGTTTCTCATCCACACACCCGAAATTACCAAAATCAGCAGAAACGGTTTTCACCCATAAACAATAAGGAAGTCGATATAATGACTTGCTGATAGAAGAATCTAGCGTTCGTTTGGATACAAATCTACTTCTGATTTCTGCTTTTCCAGAAATCGTAGTCAGAAGCAAAACTATTTTGCTTCAAGAAAAGTTAACTATTCGACTTCTATAAGTCGTTTTGAAATCTGACAGCCAAATAACTTCTGACTTTCGAATTCTAGAAATAAAAAAGCTACTTCTGATATGTTTTCCAAACAGCATGTAAGACTTTGAATCATCCTATAAAATTCATAGCTTTTGCTCTTACCAGACATTAGATAGAGTGATACTGTAGAATTTAGATGGATGTGGTGGGTAATTTGGGTAAATGGGGTTTTCATGAGTAATTTACCTTGCCGTTTTTAAAGTTGTTTTCCTTTGGTTTCCACGAGGGTCTGCTATTTTTAGGTAAAGTCTCATCTGTTTCGGGGACAGTACACGGATGTCCAGAAAGATCAGAATAACTTACGAGATCATCAATGAGGCGTTTTAGGTTGAAGAATCATCTAAATAATAGGTGAATCATGTTGGGGGAGACTTATAAATCCGAGTCACTATGCGCAATACGAAACCTACACAAGCAATGAAATATAAATGCGGAAATAGCACAACTACGCAATATAGAAGCAATCACACAACACCGGCAATTACGTGGAAAAATCCCTTCAAGGTGAAGGGTAAAAAACCACGGGAAAATCTTCCACTATAATCAAACAATGGGTTACACACAATCCTCCCAATTTGGGGATAACAACAACTTCAAGGTGCATATAGCACTTGGATACCTATTTGCCTAATTACACTCACCCTTAAGGATGGATCAACAATTCATTCACCAATAAGATGAGTTTCACTATCAATTTGACAATAGCAAGAGTAAGATTACTTACTACTAAAGTTTGAGCCAACCCTAGATTTTCACCCTTTGAAGAGATGTGGAAATTGATGGAATAATCTTCACCACAACGAACTAAACGGATCTTTACAAGAACCTTTTCTTCTTCCCTTCAAGATAACTTCAAAATCTCACCAAAACGGTGGCTTCACCTTTCTCCCTCGCTCACTTTCTTTCTCTACTGCCTCTACCTCTTTTCTTCACGACAAGTGAAGAAGATAAACATCTCCTGGATGTTTCACTTGTTATATCTTAACAAGGCACTGCTAACTAGCTCCCCCCCCCCCATTTGATAAGGGGACACTTGGACTGTTGGGTCCATAAGGAGTAAACCCAACAATCTCCCCCTTATGACTTATGGCAAGGTACCCATCACCACCAAACCTGCCCTGCTGCAGAGATGCACATGTTTGTACTTCGGCAACGACTTTGTCATCATATCAGGATCGTTGTCATCTGTATGGATCTTCTCAATATACAAGACCTTCTCATCGAGAACTTCTTGTATTCACTGGTACCTAATATTGATGTGCTTGGACCTCGAGTGAAAACTCGAATCTTGCTGAGATGGATGACACTCTGGCTGTCACAGTAAACGATGAACCTTTGTTGCTTCACACCGAGTTCTCTAACAAACCTCTTCATCCATATCATCTCCTTGCAACTCTCCGTAGCTGCAATGTACTCTGCCTTTGTAGTAGACAATGCCACACATTTTTGTAACTTGGATTGCCAAGAAACAGCTCCCCCTGCATAGGTAAATAAGTAACCCGATGTCGACTTAAGACTGTCTTGAGCACCTGCCAAATCTGAATCCGTGTAACCAACTAACTCTGGCTTGTCACCACCATAGCACAAACACATATTAGAAGTACCCCTTAGATATCGTAGTATCCATTTCATTGCTTCCCAATGCTCCGGACCAGGATTTGATAGAAATCTACTTACCACTCCAACTGCATGAGCTATATCTGTCCTTGTACACACCATTGCATACATCAAACTACCAATTGCGGATGCATAAGGAATATTCTCCATCTTCCATTTCTCAACATCATTCACAGGACATTGATCACGAGTTAACTTAAAATGGTTTGCAAGTGGACAACTTACCGGCTCAACCTTGTCCATGTTGAATCTTTGCAATACCTTCTGAATGTAGCTTTCTTGTGATAGACACAGCTTCCGTGCTTTCCTATCGCGAGTGATTTCCATGCCAAGAATACGCTTTGCTGCACCCAAGTCTTTCATAGCAAAAGACTTGCTCAAATCGACTTCAACTTTGTCAATTTTCTTCTTATCTTTTCCAACAATAAGCATGTCATCAACATATAGCAAAAGAATAAGAAAATCACCATCAACAAATTTTTGAATGAATACACAATGATCTGAAGTTGTTCTCTTGTACCCATGTTCCTTCATGAACGATTCAAACTTCTTGTACTATCTTCTAGGAGCTTGCTTCAAACCATATAGACTCTTCTTTAGCTTGCACACCATGTGTTCTTTGCCTTTGACTTCAAAACCCTCGGGTTGCGCCATATACACATCTTCCTCCAACTCACCGTGAAGAAATATTGTCTTGACATCTAGTTGTTTTATCTCAAGATCCAAACTAGCGGCTATTGCCAAGATAACCCGAATAGAAGGAAATCTCACCACCGGTGAGAAAATCTCGTCAAAGTCAACACGATTTCTCTGCTCACAACCCTTCACAATTAAGCGTGTTTTGTACCTTGGTTGTGAGTTACCATCTTCAGTCTTGATTCTATACACCCACTTGTTCTTCAGAATTTTCTGGTTCTCTGGCTTGTCAACCAAATCAAAAGTTTCATTCTCATCTAAAGAGTCAACCTCTTCTTTCATGGATTTCAACCACTTCTGACTTTCAGGAACACTAAGAGCTTCTTCATAAGACTCTGGTTCACCTGCATCTATGAGCATTACATACTCATGTGGTGTATACTTTGTTGAAGGTAATCTGGTCCTGCTGGATCTTCTCAACTCAGCTTCTGGTTGTTGTTAATGCACTTCTTTCTCAACATCACCCACTGGAACATCTTCATGAGCTTCATCTTCATGATTGTGTTCTTCTTCTTCATTACCATTACCATCAACATCATCATCATGTTGTTCAAGAGAAGGAACAACTGGATTTGGATCCAAGGTCATGTCATCTTGAAGCTTTGGCATTTCAATCTTCTCAAAGTCTTCAATAGTATGGTCTTCAAGGAATACTGCATCCCTACTTCTGATAACCTTCTTCTCAACTGGATCCCAAAATCTGTAACCAAACTTCTATGTTCCATATCCTAGGAACACACACTGCTTTGCTTTGTCATCAAGCTTTGATCTCTGATCTTTTGGGATATGAACAAATACCCTACAACCAAACACTCTCAAGTGATCATAAGTAGGCTATTTGTCTCTCCATACCTTCTCTGCTAATTCTCCATCTAGCGGTCTTGAAGGACATCGATTGATCAAGTACACGGCAGTATTCATTGCTTCACCCTAGAAATGCTTATGCAACTTGGAATGAGATAACATGCACCTGATTCTCTCAAGAATAGTGTGGTTCATCCTCTCTGCAACACCATTATGTTGTGGAGTCTTCGGTACTGATTGATAATGACGTATAACCATTCTCTTGCAATACACTTCAAGTGGTCCAATGTACTCTCACACGTTGTCATAACGAAGGCACTTCAAGGTTCTACCTATCTCTCTTTCAACCATACTGTGAAACATCTTGAACACAGGAACAACATCATCTTTGGTCTTGATTGCATATGACCAAACCTTCCTTGAAGCATCATCTTTGACATTTGGAAAAACTTATCTTTTGGTGAGGATTTGAATTCCCTTCTCACTAAGATGACCATGTCTCCTATACCACAGCTTGGAGGTTGAATCTTTGTCAGCAACATTCAACTCACCTTTCAACACCTTCACTTGTGTCTTATACAATGTGCCATATTTCTTGCCTCTTGCAATAACCATGGAGCCCTTGGTTAGCTTCCATTTTCCATCACCTAAGTGATTGTTGTACCCTTCATCATCTAACACTCCCGGTGACATTAGATTCAAATGAAGATCTAGTATATGTCGCACATTTCTGAGAACCAATGTGCAACCAACACTGGTCTCAACCTTCACATCACCCATTCCTACAATCTTCGCAACACCACTGTTTCCCATTCTGGACTGACCCAAAGTCACCAGCCTTGTAGGAGGTAAATACATCTTCATGAGGAGTGGCATGATAAGATGCACCTGAATCAACTATCCACTCTGAATCAGAACCTGCAAAACTCACACAAACATCATTACAATCTGAGAATAAAATGATATCACCATCAGTTGCAATAGCTGCAACATCATTTTCTTGTTTATCATTTCCTTTCCCCTTCTTCTGTTCTTGCTTCGGCTTCCTGCATTCATTTGAATAATGACCTCTCATACGACAATTCCAACATTCAACGCCCTTTCTGGACTTTGATTTACCCATTGACTTGCTACGGCCAACTTGTCTTCTATCTTTTCTTCTACCCCAATTTTATGTAACAAGAGCTTCTGAATGAGATGAGTCTAATGACCTTCTTCTAACTTCTTCATTCAGAAAACTGTTTGTTACAACGATCATGTTCAACTTCCATGCAGGAGCGAATAACTAAGGCAGGTTCCTTAATGGCTCCCAAATGTCTGGTAAAGTATTTAACAACAAATAAGCTTGTATCTCTTCAGGAATTTTCATCTCCAATTCATAATACCCTTCATTTCATTTAAATGTTGCGCCATTGAACTTCATTCCTTGTAGCACATCTTTCCAAGCCTTTTGAATAGAGGAGTGTGGATGGGGAAAAACGGTTTGCTGGTTTTTTTCGGAAAATGAAGAATCGAGCGTGTTTTCAAGACTCCTCGACCGAGCAAACTGTTGAACCTCACACAGATGCACTGTAAAGGGAGTGCTTACATTCGAGAGATCAATCTATAGGACTCCGGCCTAAACCAAGACAATGGCCATTCCAAAGTCAATTCGGTCACAAAGAAGGAGATGGTTTGATCTGTAGGAGGGATGCTGAGAATTGTGTGGGATCAATGATGATCAAGGATTACGGATGTGTTGAAGGTTTCTGCAAATTGATGAACTGCTGAAGTTGAGTTCTGCGAATAAGTTTTAATCGAGTTGTTGACGAATGATGATCATCTGTTGTCCTCGATCGGGACTTATTTATATTGCAAGAATGATGAACACCCTGATCCCTGTAAGTGTGACAATTTCTTGAGTGAAAGAGTGGGAAAGTGAAAGATCGTGGTTAAACCAGTTCCAAGTTGTGCGGAGACTTGGTTAACCGTCCACCCACTACTTTGCTAACTCCTTCAACCGTTGCACGACTTACTCACATTCTCATCGTGAATGAATCCACGTGCCGTAGGCCGCTAGACCAAAACCCTAATTGATATCCCCTATTTGTGACGTGATTGATGTCTCATGATCGTGGAGTCTGCAGGGCAGACGTGTATCTAATTAGTCAGTTGTTAACTGATTAGACAATGAGTCTAGGTTTTGCTGAATTGAGCATTATTGGCGAATGCTCAGTGATTCATGAATTTGGACGTGTTAGTCCTTATGTTGATATTTCTCGTGTATAGTTATTGTAAATTCGGGCGTATGAGCAAGTATTGCTCGATTCGACGAATTATTGATAGTTGGATGAGCAATTGAGCAAGTATTGCTCAATTCGACAATTAATGATAAATTCTCGAATATTGATAGTGGATCAATATTAGAAAATCGAGCAAGTATTGCTCAATTCGAAATTATTTTAATAAATTACTGAATATTGATAGTGGATCAATATTCGAGCAACTGAGCAAGTATTGCTCAATTCGACGAATTATTTATTTATTGGTGACACGACTCAATAAAATATTAATTAAAATATTGGTAGATTACTGAATATTATATGATTAATCCGCGTGTTGTTTCTTTGGATCAACATAAATTTATTTAGTGTTTGAACTTGCTATAATGATGATTTGTTGAGCGTTTGTTCGAAACCCTAATTTTTGATCAATTGCTCATTAATTGACGAATTGCTGAAAATAGGTCATGAGCGAAGGAGGGACCGACCACATGGGACTATGGACGTCCATGTGATTCCCAATTGCTCGAGTGAGCATACGCCAGGGTCCTGAGTTGACCGGTTGGTGAAGGAATGACGATTAAATGACGGTTTCCTCATTTATTGAAATAATGCTCGATTGAGCATTAGGTGATAAAACCTAATTATGGAAAAGTGAGGACCGACCAAGAGGGTGTGAAACCGGCCCTTGGTAGTCATGGGACCAGATGATGGTTATTTGAGCAAATTCCAAGTTGGTTGGAAATAGTCTGGACCCAATATGAGCAATCGCGCAAATTAGGTCAAAATTATGAAACCCTTGGTCGGTCAAGGGAGCATGCCCGTGTCTCCATAATGAGTTTCGGTATTTTTTGATGCGCGTTTGAGCAATATCTTGGATTTTCAGAAGAGTTCGGTCTTTGACTGAAATCCTCGATTTTGCTCGAATGAGCAAGTATGCCCGTTTGATCAATATTTCGTGAATATTAAAATAATAATATTTTAACATATTTTTCATGAGTAGCCTAGTCGGTCATGTGACCATGTTGACTTTTGGCTTTTTCATGGTTTGAGCAATATTTGAGAAGATATGGAGAAAACATGATTTTTGCTGAAACAGGGAAGTTTCCCAAGATGAGAGAAATAACAATTTATGAAAGATTAGGGATTGCAAGGTGTGGGACCGGCCACGGCTAGGGCATGGTCGGCCGGCTAAGTTGCCGGTCTCATGACACCTTTCCCTATTTTATATTATTATTTTTCATGAAACCATGAAAATATGGAGAAACCATGAGTTTTGCTCAAATAAGGAAAGTTTTTAGAATGGAGGAGTCTTCATGAGTTCATGAAAATAACAAAAATAAAGAATATATTGGAGGAAGCATGGGACCGGCCACGGCCGGCCGGCCGGTGGGCCCGGCCCATGGGCACTTCTCCATTATTTTAATGTTATTATTTCCTCTCTCCTATTTTATGCAGGATTCCTCATTTGTCCATATTTTCGGATGCTCGTTCGTGCATTTGGGTGCTCATTCGTGCATCATTGTCGAGTACACTTGCACTATTTTATGGGGCTTACTCAGTGGTAGTTCAGATGCCCGATTATTGAGTATTTATTACTAATTTATGAAATTCAGTGGAGAATGATTCATGAAATTGAGCAATAAAAGTGAGTAGTTTATTATTATCAATCCATAGGATCAGCCGTGGATTCGACCATGAATTCAGAATAATAATAAAATAAGTATTACCATTCCATGGGATCGTGGATTCGACCACATAATCAGAGTAATGAAAGTAGTTATTACCATCCCATGAGATCAGCCGTGGATTCGATCATGAAATCGGAGTAATGAGATTATCTATTACCATTCCATAAGATCAGCCGTGGATTCGATCATGAAATCGGAGTAATGAGATAAAATAGATTATATTCTAGGAATTCAGTGGTGAATTTCACGGTAGAATTAATCTATTACAGAAGGGATATTAGCCAGTTAAAGCGGCGTACCCATTCTGAGGTGCATAGTCAGGTTACAACGAGTGTTGCCGAAGTCCTGAAGACGTTATTGCTCCCAATCTTACGGATAACCTCCTGGGTCTATACACGGTCTATCTACATAGTTAAAGAATAGTGAGTGTCACCGACGTCCTGAAGGCGTTATTGCTCTCAATCTTACGGAGAACCGCCCAATCGTTCTTCTATGTAGAGGTGGGTCTCTCTCATGTAGTCAGGAAACAACGAGTCACCGACGTCCTGAAGGCGTTGTTGCTCTCAATCTTACAGAGAACCGCCCAATTATGTTATTCTACATAGAGGTCATGATGAAATGCGAGGTATCGAACGCTCAGCTAGTGGGGTCCTTTTGAAAACAAATTCACCATGGATCATAAAATATGAATCATCACATGCCTGAAAGTCGTGTCAGAAACATGCAGTATCATGATTTTATGATTTTGTCCTTTGTTGAAAATCCACCATCTACATTAAGTCCCCTGCTTAGTGAGGGACAGTCATGTGCCGCGGTAAGCATTAAATGGTGATTTTCAGTCGACGGGATCAGTGGTTGAACTCAGTCGTACAAAGGTATTTTAAGAATCCTCAACTTGCTCCAATGGTGTTATGTACGAGCAAATGTTCGGGTGAGGACCCTGATAGTGTGATAGAGTGTGATTCCGTGAGCACGGAGAGATGAAGCATCGCTGATTTGGTCGGTCAAAAGTCCAGTTTTGGTCGATTTGGGATTTATGGGCCCGAGTCCAAAAAAAGGAAACCCATGTTTTATTAGGTTTTGGAAATAAAATTTTATATAAAAGGGAAGAAACCTTAATAATTTTTTATTCTTGACCGACCAAGCTTCTTCATCTCTTCACCACCTTCACGTGAGTATCAGCAGGAGGGGAAGATTTTCCGTCGGATTCAGCCGTCGCCGACCATCACCGATTGCCGTCCGATCAAGTTCCGGCCGGCGCCGACAGGTAAGTCCGAACTTTTTTTTGTTTTGTTTTTTGCTGTGTGTTTGGTGTTTTTCATGATTTGTTCATAACACAAAAAATTCGTGCAAGTATGTATACGTAGGTTTTATGAAATTTGTTGTTTTTCGAAAATACGTATGTTCGTTTGTTCGATAGTTTAAGAAACGAGCAAAAATCCCTAATACGGAAGAGATACATATATTATTGAATAGACATGGTCTAGTTGCAGTAGAGAAAATTTAGCTTATGAGGTTTTATGAAAACCCAAATTTGTTTTCAAAGCATGAACTTTCACAAATACTTTTAGGAACATAGGTTCGTTCGTAGTAGAAGCAATAAATAATAATCCTTAGAGTTAAAGGAATTTTGAAAAGACCTGTGGTTCATGATAAAATTTATTTGTGAACTTTCAAAACTTTGTATGGAACATATAGACTTTTACAAAAATAGTAAAGACCCCCGTTTTATAGACGAATGCTCGTTTGAGTAAAATAGTTTTTTTTTTTATATAAAAATTACGTGAGTTATCAGCTCACGATTTTTTTTTTAAAAAAATTACGTGACCTGTCCATGTTTTTGTTTAAAAGAAAAATCAAACTTCGATTTATGGAAAATCGTTGAAAGCCAACAATATTTTTATGAATTGATGAGTTCGCAGTATATGTATGAATTTGGTGATTTTATAGTGCATGTACACATAAAAAATCAACGAATGTTCATATGAAAGGTTATATGAATCATTCATGGTCTCATGAAGAGTCGGGTATTTGACTTTCAAATGATAGATTTTGCTCATCTTCACAGGTTTGAAGGAATAAGCAAGTTTTCAGGGTTTTACGTTGTTATCACTAAGTTCGTAAAAATCGTAAATAGGTAAGAGTTGAGGATTACCATTTTTTTTTTGTGAATTCGATATTAGCATCTGTAATTGTGCGTTTCTGGTTCCAGATAATGGTGACCTCCAGCAGTAGTGATTATGATTATGAGTATTCCTCCAGCTCTTCTGACGAGGATTCCAATGTTCCAGAGATGAAGATTTCTGCAGCAGAATCTCGTGCCAAGATGGACCAATCGTTGAAGGAGGCTAAGGAAGCCATAAACGACATGTCTCTTGACCAGCTGAAGGTTGCCCGCGATAGATTCTCGAAGAGGAAAGTCGGGGATGAGATAGTAGCTGAGTATCGGGAGAAAAGGCTTCGAATTCAGCACAGACGATTACCCGCCGAGGAGAAGCTTCGTTCTCGTCCTGATGGTGTAGCCTCGGATTCAGACGCTAAAGAAGAAGAACCCGCATGGGAGCACAGGGAACGCAAAATTAAGCCATACCGGCTTTCCAGGGAGATTGATCGATTAGTTGAGGCTGATCTCGAAGCTGAACGCGAAAAGGAAGAGTATTTTGATGCAATGTACAACGATCTTGATGAGAGAGACGACTTTGGTGATGTAACTAACAGTGATTCTTTGGAAGAGCTTGAAGAAGATTCCACGAAAGACGACGATGGTGATGACGAGTCCGATGAATCTGTCGATTAGTCTTGCTTGCGAATATCTCTGAGATCATTTATTTTCTGTTGAAGTAGATATTTTCCCATTATTCGAGCAGTTTGGCTGTAGAGATATTTACAGACTATTCTTTTTTCGTTATTTTCGAACAATCCCTTATCATATCTTCTTCCCAACTTTTTTCATGTTGAATTAATCCATATCCACGTGTGTAAATTCAGTTGTGATCTCCAGAAGTACAGTTGCATGACCAAACTAAGGAAACGCGTATAGTTCTTAGTGTATTGACTAGTTGAGCTGTCAGTCCCCAATATTGTTGCACTTCTGAGTTATCACATAATCCCGTTTGAGATCCTCTCAGTAGTAATCGCAACTGATTTGACCGTTCTTAGAAGATAAATACCCTCCGTCTTGAGTTTTGACTTCTAAAATTTAGGGTTTCATACTCATACGACACATCTTCTACTGTACATCATAAGAATTTTTTTTGATCATAATCATACCTCTCATCATCATGTCTGGTAGCAGCGCTTCTTCTCGAAATGGATCCTTGACGAAGCATGAACCTGGGACGCCCATCCCGGTGAGTATAGCGTGTTTTTCGTCATTTTCATGTGATCAGAAATCCTGATCAAAGAAAGTGATCTGTTGCATGGAAATCAGGAGAATCAATCCTGTCTGAGACCTAAGCGGACTGTTAGGGATCCTGCGCGTTATAGGTCTGTTCATGAAGCTGGGACTGGGACATCTGTAAGTCTTCGACCGAAGGTTTCCCTTGATCGAGCATCGTACAGACTTTCTGAATGTTTTGTCATTGCAGGTTGACGTTCATGTTATTGTCGAAGCCAGGAATAAGAAGAATGGAAAATCCATGGTTGCAGCTAATAGTGATGGCGCCATTCATGTTGAGGACTCGGAGGACTCCGTAGATCTTTGTCCCCAGTGGTCTCTCGCCGTGAATACCCAATGGCTGGACTCCCGTTCGATACTCCCATGATCAATGCTTGTCCAGATAATCAACTGGTTGGTGGTTTCATCGTCCCTAAATGTTATGCATCTCTTTACACCAAAATCTGGAGAAGATACGGGCATATTGCTACTACCGAAGTATGGAGAGGTTTTCCACAGACTTTATTAACCACAGTCGTTGGATTATTGCCCGTCATTGATGAAATGAACAAGATAAAACTGCAGGATGTCAAGAATGAAGAGTTACACAAATGGGACGATATGATCTCGAACTGTGAGGTCTTTCGATCCAATATAAGTTGGCTCTGTCGTCGACTCGAGATCATTAAGGTAGATAGGGCGACTGCTACTGCAAATATGATTTCTGCTACGTCTGCCATCATAGAGGAGGAGAAAGCACTTACTCTGGAGTCGGCGAGGGTTGAGAAAGTTGTCCAGGATTTGAGAGTGAAGAATGAAAACTTTCAAAAGATGCTTGAAACAACCTTCAGTAAGGATCATTTGTTGTTGGATGGTTTGCTCTGAGTGAGCATTTGAGAGAAAGAGATTTTTTTTTATGTAGGTTTGAGATTTTGTTTTGAATAAAGTAGATGATTGAAAGATTCTTGTGAGATTCATAAAACACTTTGAATTTTGAATGAATGAGAATACTGCATACTCTTTTGGATAAAATGGAAATTACATTTAGAAATTTAATACTTTGATGATCGTTCAAGCATAATACGCCTTGAGCCACTTGCCATTGATGATGTTTCCTTTGACTCCTCCATTAACAGCTAAGATTTTGTAATATCCACTAAATACTGCCTTGATGAATACATAGGGCCCTTCCCATTTATGATAGAACTTGGGAGCGGACATGTCTTTTTGAATATGTTTTGCTGTTTTCAAAACCAAATCTCCTACTTGAAATGTTCGAGGTCTTACCATTTTGTTGTATGCCTTGGAAATTCCCAATTTGTAGGTTTCCACATATTTTTATACCTTGGACCTCTCGAATCAAGCATGTCTAACTCAGCAATCCTTGAATTAGATACTTCGGCTTCATCCCACTGCACTCCACTAGCCGACGCGATTCTTGCAGAGGGAATCTTGATCTCCGCTGGGAGAATAACATCAGCACCATAAACAAGAGAATACAGTGAAGTCCCAATTGAACTTCTTGGTGCAGTACGGTAGGCCCATAAAGCCATGGGAAATTCTTCATGCCACGTTCGTGGATTGTCATGAACTGTTTGACTAAGAATCCAGATCAAGGTTTTGTTGGTGCTCTCCGCTTGTCCGTTTCCTTGGGGATAGTATGGTGTGGAGAAGATCTGTTTGATTTCATATTCTTCGAGCAATTCTGCAACATGTTTGTTGGCAAAAGGAGTTCCATTATATGTGATGATATGTTTCGGAACGCCGAATCTGCATATGATATATTCTTTGATGAAAGCTGCAATTGTGACTCCAGTGGTGCTTCGAAGAGGAATATATTCAAACCACTTGGTGAAATACTCAGTTGTTGTAATGATGTATTCATGTTGCTTCGAAGACGCTGGATTGATTTTCCCGATAATATCCAGTCCCCAGCTGTAGAAGGGACATGAACTGCTCACGGGATTTAATGGGAAACAAGGAGTGTGAATGAGGTTACCGTGTGATCGAATTTTATATAGTGGTAAATAGAGTTATCGTTCACTCGGACTTGATGAGATTGATTTTAAGAATTGATAAACTAAAATAAAAGAAAAAATACATACAAAATATTGTCACAGGATGAAGAGAGTTACTGGGACTAGGATTTCGTCGAATTCATAATATAGGGTTCAATTTATTTATTCTCAACAATTAAAGCTCAATAAATAAAATTAACATGGACTCTAATTTTGCCAAGGTATATTCTCAAAAGATTGGTTGTAAATCCTAAGCATGATGTATCAAAACATTTAAGCTAAGTATACCTCATCAAATTAAATGACAACCAATTAATTCAAATCACATTTCAATTAAAATTAATGCAAAAGTCTTAAAAAGAATTAAATAATTTTACCCATGTATGAAATTCGTCTTCCTCCGTCGTCCCACTGTAGGGATTTAGCTTCTCATGTTGTAGACACTCTCAAAAGAATTTTTTTATTGCTCAAAAAGTGTGTACAAAGGTAGAAAGGAGAGAAAATAATTAAATCCAGAATTTCGCAACGTTTATAGGCGTTACAGAAACACTGTTACAATGTAAGCTTAATTCAAAATCTGTTGCGAAGCTCAGAACAAGTGTTACGAAAAACTGTCGCGGACACTGTTGAGAAACGACAGTTCTCGGCAGCACTATGTTCTTCGTCCTCTTCTTCACTAGCAGAATTGGTTCTTCTCTGCAACTTGATTTCTCTTGATCCTAAACCCTCTGTTGGCTCCCCTATCACTCCCTCCTTCTCTGTGACTCCATCAGCCTATATATACCCACACATGCCTTCGAATATCACCCCATTACTCCAAATCATCTCTTCATAACTCGGGCAGTAAAGAAAAATATTCTCGGAATATTTTCTTTCCCTTCTTGCCTTCCCATGCGTTAAAATGCTGCAGACACTCTCTAAACATGCTGGTACACGCATATGATTGAGTCAACAGGCTGTTGAAACACACAAACTTCCCAAATATCACCACAGAGTCCGAGTTTCTCTCTTGCACGTGAATGCCCTGTTTTGTTGAGATTGATATGAAACCTTCACACACGTCTTATGCATCATCTAGACCCTCTAAAATATAGCACAGAATCCAAAGAGTATAATTCCTCCCAAACATCTCCACGTATTTTCCAACAGAAGCCGATAATATATCTCCTTCTCTGTTTTGGTTGAACCGAACAAAATCTCCCGGTATCTTTGAAATCACAGCTCATACCAACCCTGTTTATTCGAAACAGGGTATATCCAATCCAAAGAACCCATTGAATCCGGCCAAAGCTCCATCAAAATCTTGCCTGAAATACCCGTGAAAAGTTCACACCTCTGTTTCCTTCTAGCTCGAGTTCCAGCCAAATTCAATCGACAAAATCACTCCTACTATCCCTGTTATGCTCTAACAGATGGTTTCCATGAGTTTCAGCCATTGAGTCTCCTCGGAAGAGCACCAAAACTCGAACCCTAATTCTGTTCTTCCCTTGTCAAGATTTGCCACCAAAATAATTAATTCAAACTGAGAAGAAGATGGTCTCCCCTTAACCAGTGATGGGGTGCGGTTAGCAGTTATTGTCCTGGGGTGCAAATAGTAAAGAAGGTGCCCCTTATCCAAAGCAGGAGTCCGTTTAGCAAATGTCCTCCGAGGGTGCCTTTATCAACTTTTCGAGCCGAATTTCCCAAAAATATTTATTGCTCAAAAATACCTACAAACACACAAAACACCAAATTAGTACAAAATCGAGTGCCAACAATATATAGTATTGAGATCAAACTAGACACAAAAATATGTCTATCACCGTGAACTTGGAATTGATGACATCTCCGAACATAGGCGGCTGCATCGTCTTCCATGGTTGGCCAATAATATTTCTCATGAATTTGGAGTGTTCACATTTGTGCATCTATTTCAAGATTGTAGGAGTTTCATGTTCAGCCAAGCACCTCAGGAGATTCCCACCAAAGCTTTTGCGATACAAAATCCCTTCCAAGTAGACAAAACATTTGGCCCTCTGAATGAGTTTGATTGCTCACTTCTTCTCTGATGGAAGATCGTTGTCGCGATGATACCTTATGTAAGGTTCTCTCCAGTCCCCAGTGTGATGGATTGTTAGAATCTCCAAATGATGAGGTGGTGTCTGACAATTGGGACATGATCCTTATAGCATCCTTGACTGAGCTTCCATAGAGGGCCAATAGTATCTGAGCCTTTGAAGCCTTCTGTAAAGCGTGACCACTAGGGTTTGCCCACATATTTCTTCATGTATGCATTTGAGTTGTTCACTGGCTTCTTCATCTCCAAGCCACCGTGACAGGGATCCATCAGGATTGCGATAATATGACGCTCCGTACAGCATGAAAAAGTTTTTCCAACTCCTTGAGGCTAATTTTCCCCTCCGCAAGAGAATTGCTCAATTCATGAATGATGGGCGCTCGCCAGTCGCTCGATTGAGCATCTTCGACTTGAGTAAGCCATGTAGATGATACAGAACGTCTCTGCACAGTGATGGATTTCTCAGACCCTTTAAATTGCAGTTTGGATGCTAGAGTCGCCAGACAATCAGCATGTCTATTGTTGGTGCGGCCGGTATGGACAATTGTTGCATCAGAAAAATGAGTTAATAGTCGTTGTGCCTCGATCCTGAATGGAGCAAGTGTTATTTCTTTGAGAGAGTATACGCCATTCATTTGATTGACCAACAACTTTGAGTCTCTTCTAATATCCAGGTGCCTTGCTCCTGCTTTCTTGACCAAAGATAGCCCTGGGAGAAAAGCTTCATATTCTGCTAAATTGTTGGTGCAGCGGAAATCCAGCTTGGATGAATGTGAGAAGACTTCACCGGATAGAAATACTAGCACAATGCCCGCTCCACCAACATCATTGCTCGGAGTAGAAGATCCATCCAAATACAATAGCCATGTTTCTTCCTGAATGATTGAAATTTCTGGAAACTCACCGGGCACTTGTTCATGCAATATTGTGATGTCTTCTCCAGGGAAAGTAGCAAGTAAGTCTGCAACTGCTTGTCCCTTGATTGCTTTTGGAGGGACGCACGCTATGTCAAATTCTGACATTTGAAGTAGCCATTTTGCTGGTCTCCCGATCAAAGCAGGTTTCGACAGTAAGAATTTTATGTGATCAACTTTGGCCACCAGCACGACCCTATTTGATAGTATATAATGTCTGAACCTCTGAATTGCGTGAACCAATGCTAGACACGCCCTTTCAGCCTTTGGGTATCGGAGTTGGGCATCCCTCATTGTGCGACTGAAGTAATAGATTGGACGTTCGATGACTTCTTCATCTGCTTGAGCGAGGAGTACTCCAATAGCGACATCACTGGAGGTTGTGTAAAGTATCAGTGGCCGCCCTTGCACTGGAGATTTCATGACAACAGGTGATAGTAATATTTGCTGTATTTTCTGAAATGCTTTTTGTTGAATGACTGTCGATGCAAAATTTGCTCATTTTTTCAACAGAGGAGTGAAAGAAGCAACGAGTTGAGCGAGTCCAGGAATGAAACGCCGGATATAATTGACTTAACCATGAAACTCTGGAGCTCTTTCACAGTTCGTGGAGGAGGTGATAGGTGTCTAAAACACCTAATTTACTATCTATTAGTTACGCTTTCTTTGCTATTTTTCTGGTGAATTATGTACTTTACGCGTGATTTTGAGTTATTAGGTACTCTGGAGTCGCACGGAGGAAAAGAAGCGGAAATCATTCAAATTGAGTCAAAAAGGCGTAATTGTCATTTCACATGCTATTAAGAGCAGAGCCAAAGTTAAGGGATAACCAAATGAGTACAAGAAAAATTGATAAAGAAAGACACCATTTGGCTCAAGGCAGCCCTTATCCATGTTTATGACCCGATTCTATTAATCCTAAAACTAGGTCGAGATTCTATTACACATTTCACATTTCAGTTTCTTCTCATCAAAAAGAAGAATTGCAGCCATGGCGTTGTTAGGTGCAATTGATCACCGCTATTGATTTTGCCAGTAGTGTATGGTTGTTTGAGAGTTTGTGAAGGAATCGGAGATGGATAAGGAGAGAATTAGGCGAAGCTTCTACCCATTGGAGTAATGGAGAATTATGAAATCAGATGGTGATGAGAACTTGAAATTGAAATTGAGATGGGTATCGTTCGAGATTCATGGTACATTTCAGAAGAACTCAGGATATAGAGGGAATGGGTTGGTGGCGCCGTTAAAGAATGAAATGGGTTTGTGTTGGAATCAAGGCTAGATCGATTAATATGGAAGTTAGGGTTTGATTGAGCTGAAATTGCTGAAGTTCGTGAAACCAGGATTAGAGAGTGTTGATTGTCATGGGTTTGTGATCTTCATAGAAGAAGATGGTGGAATTTAGATGAGAATTTGCTGTGTTGGTGTTCTTGAAGAACAAATTTAGGGTTTGCTTCTGTGACTTTGAAGAAAATTAGGTTTGCCAGGGATTGATGGTGTTAGTATGGCTGAGATGAAGCTCACAGAGGAGATGGCAGTGAGCTGATGCTGTTGGGATTATGTGATATAGTGGAGCTGTGGTTTTGGCATGAGAAGACAGGAAGGTCAGGCAGATTACAATGAAAATGGCCTGTAAGAGAATTGGAGCTACAAGGAAATATTGCAGGAAATGAGTAGCTGTTATGTGAGAGTCTAAGCATGGTTAAGCCAAAGGGCGGTTACGCAATAGCTAGAGCTGGAATTTCAGGTCATTGGCTGAGTTGCAGTTGGTGCTTATGGAATGAAGGGTCGATGTGTGATTGACGATGGAGTTACTTTGAATCAGTTGCTGGTGAACTCGAGCTGGGGTTTTGTATGAGAGTGTGTGGTATGGTAAATTACAGGTGTGAGTCGATGGTTTGTGTTGTGTATGGAGTTGCAGCTGCGATTGGAAACTCAGATGCAGGTGCAGTGCAGGGATGTCGACTGTTGTGAGCAGCTGAGACACAAAGGAATGGAACTAGTGAAACAAAGTGCAGTGAAGGCAATGGTGGTGATTGTGTGGGTATTCTACTGATGAAGCAAGAAAAAATAACTGAGATGGGAGTGGTAGGTGGAGTTGTTTCTCCAGTGGTGCAGTGAGCTGCAGGCTAAGGTGGGTTGAAGCCAAAATGGAGATTGCAAATGTAGCATCGAGTCTGGGAGTGAACTAAGTTGCAATGGTGACCTGAGATAATGAAGCTGCAGCTATTGCAGGTACAGTTCTGATGGAGGCTGACCACAGATGGGGAATTGCAAATGATTGCCATGGATTGCTGCCATGGAAGAATGGTGGTGCTCAAGTCTGATGTGAGGTGCTGGTATTGGTATTGTAGGTGAACTGAAGGCGGTCCTGCTATTTGTGGTCATCTGCCAAGGATTGAGAGGCCGATCCCGATCTTTGGGAAAGGAATGGCTCAAGTCTTGCGAGTCGCTAAAGAAATGGTTTAGATCTTTGTTATTTACTATGGTGCTATGTGATATGGTCGGAAGCTGTGCTTTTGTTGGTTAGTGTAAGCAGGTGCTGCAGAAGGTGGAATTGAAGCTGGAGTTTAAGCAATTGCTTGACAGGTGGTCTCGCTATTGTGCGGAGATGCTTAGGTGATGCTGCTTTGCTGCCAAAATGGTCAGAGATGGAGTTTGGCTAGAGCCAGAGGCAAGGAGTCAGATGAAGCTGCTGCTGTTGCTTGATGGTTCTGTGAATGGAATTGCGGGTATGCTGAGTTGCAGGTGACTCAGGTGTTGGCTTGGGTCTGTGAGCACAATGGGTGTGCTGGTGACAATGAAGAATGACAGAGTTGTGCAGGGACTGGAGTTACGATACTCTTTGAGGCAGTGCAGGTGTTGCTGGTGGTATTGAGATTCAGGGGTGTAGTTGCAGGAAATCCCACAATACACCCCTCACTATATTTTGTATAACTAATCCATTCAAAAGATGATAGATGAACAATTATGAATGTTTATTAATAATTTTCTTGAAATGTTTACAGGAAGATGAAATTACTTAAGATCTTACAAACATTCTCTCTTTTCTCTCCTAATGACTTGCTTTTTCATTCCAAAGGAACCCCCCTACGACAGATTCACTCATCCCTTTATATAGGGTAATACATAGTGAATGACAGCTAAGCTGTCCTTTATTTTCGGGAATGTCTCGCGAAGTGTCGCAGGCGTACAAGTATTCGTATTCGCGACACTTCTTAACTTTCGCCAGATTTCATATCTTCCTATCGTCATCCAGTGCGTCATTCATATTAATCTTCTGCGACTTACTCGCAATGTTGTTATCGGTTGCCTTTGCGAATTGTTGTTGTCGCGATATTCTGATCCTACATCTTGCCTCTTTTTTCTTGAATATTGCTTGAAGAGCGATCTTTAAGAAAAAATACGTTGTTGTAATAGTCTCTGATTTTTATTGATGAAGGAACGAGCGAAAGAATCTTGGACTTGAAAAGTACGTACTTGCCTCTATTCTTTGGCGAAGTTCAAGTTTTAGAAGTATGTATGAAATATCATTTCTTGCCTCATGGGTTATGGAAAATAATGGATCTCGCAATCTCTTCTCGCGAGTTAGGAAAATAATTGAATCTCATATGATAAGAAAATATGTTGTGCAATTCCCGAATACTACATCTTCTCGCCTCTCCTTATGTTTCCTTACGTTGTGCGATATCCGAATTCTTTGTCGCAACCGTTCATTTTCCATTAAAAATCTTCTTCAGCATAGCTCCATGAATCTAGGAATGACCGTTTACACGTGTTTAAAACCATTCTTTTTACCGGTACATTTAATGTTATCCGGTCATAACACTTTCTTGCCTATTTATAGGAGAGTCTTTTGTGAAGAACATTTCTTTCCTTCTATTTCATCTCCTTTATCGTCTGCAACCTTCTTTATTATTCTTCTTCACCATTGTCTTCATCATCCTTCTGCTATTTCTTATTTGCTATCACTTCCATGGCATCCAGGTTTGTTAATCTTGCTAGATTCGATTGATTCTGTGATTGATTGATTTTATGATTAACTTCCCTTTTTGAGATTATCTTATTCCTTTTAATCTTTTTCTGCCATTTTGTTTCAGCAAGAACAAACCCATCACCAAGTTCACCGTGAAGAACCCCCTTCTTTCTTTGGATTCACAGTCGAAACCAACTTCTCAACAAGAATCCACCTTGCCACCAAAGTCCTCTTCGCAAGCTAAACATACCGTTTCTAAAAGAAAGCCTGCGAGTGATAAGGTATTTTAAGAAGCATTTACCTTTTAATAACAACGTACTTGCCTCTGTTTCTTACTTAATTTATCATTCACAGGATGACAAAACTATTGACAAAACTCCCAAAAGATCTCGCCACTCTAAACCTGTTACTCCTGATGTCCCTTTTCCCTCATTTACACCTTCTTCTCCTGCTGCGAAATCATCGCAGGATAACCTTGTCGCAAGTGACAATATTCCGATGCCTCAACTCCTCATAGATCAAGTTCCTCATAATAGTCCTACTACAAATGAACTTACTCCTTCTCCTACCATCAATGTCCCTGTCATTCCTCCCATCACTACCTTTCCTGAAATCTCCTCTTCTCATGATGTTCCTTTGGCGAAGAATGATTCGTCTCTTCCTTCTTTGCCCGAGCAAATCCCTCTTCCTGCAGAAAATTTGGAAGGAATAGACGTGGCTTTCAAAGTTCTCTCGGACCTTGTGAATGATGCCAAAAAGACTTCGTCGATCTGTCCAAGTCGATGTCTGCGAGATTTTAAGTAAACATCTCGGTTACGATAGGATCTCGCAAGCATCCTTAGTTCAAGAAATTAATGTACTGAAAAATGATCTTCAAGCTATGACTGCTAAATGCAATAATCTCCATCTTGAAAATCAAAAATATCACAACCTCTCACTAGATCGTGATAATCTTCGCAAGAAGAATGAAGAGTTAAAAGGTAAACTCTTTCCCCTTAAGCCCCCCCTTTTTTTTTTTTTTTTTTTTTTTACAACTTAAATTCTTGTTCGCCCTTCAAGCTCTAAACCAGAAACGAATAATGGAGATATATCAGTTGGAATCAATTGTTGAAGAGGTTCGAGTTGAAAGAGACGCTTGGATGGAGCAATATAACTTCTTAAATAATCTTCATACATATCTTTGTTGATCAAATAGATAATTTGTCTAAAGAAAACTTTGATTTAGCTCGGCAAGATTCATTAAGTAAAGACTTATCTCGTCTTTCTTACTCTTTGACTAAGGCTAATTTGGAGTTGGAAACTTTATCAGATGAGAATGGGACTCTTTCTCAGGAGAAGCGATCTCTGCTAAACAAGGTCGCGACTTATTATGCAAGAATATGATGCTTGTCAAAAATTACGTGAAGAACAAGAACAATTTATTCATACTTTGAAAAACCAACTTGAAGAAATTACTGCCGAGAGAGATAAACTTATTCAGGGTAGAATAACCTTGAGTCTAAAAGCAAACCAATTCAAGGATCAATGTTCCAAATTAGAAAAATCCAACTCTACCCTTGTGATTGAGAATTCCATACTTGTTTCGAATGAAAAAAGCTTGCGAGCTCGATTGAAAGGCCTAGTTGGAGATACATTTGATGATGCCATGGACTGTTTGGGGAATAATTTTGCAGCTTTAATTTAGCATCTTACTTCTCAGAAGGAAGGTAGTCATATTATTTGACTATCTTAATACATTAATTTATTCCAAAAAATCTTTAATTATCCTGAAAATTCCAAAATATTCCGTAAAAGCTTTCTATAATCTTGTGCACTTGTTATGCAGACTCTGAGAAAAAAACTTCGCTCTGTTATCTCCACCCTCAGATCAGATTATTCTAAGATTCGCAAAGAAAATGGGTTACTCGCCGCCTCTCTTGCTCGTTCTCGCGACCGTTCAGAACGAAGATTTGATTATATGTCTTACTGTAAAGACATAGATAGCAAGAATCGTCAAAGGCGTTGCTTCGTCAATTCCCCCTCAAAGCTGAAGTCCTTGTGAATGAGATTTTATTGTCTAAGTCCCTTGATCCTATTCATGTTGATCCTTTGGAAGTAAGTGATGATGAAGTCCCTGATTCTCCTGATAGTGATTATGACTATGAAAGCGGCGAAGATATCGCTAATATTGAAGTTGTCAACAAAGATCCGACTGAAAAAATTTCTGATGAAAATCCACCAGTTGGCGAAAATGAAGGTGCTGAAAACATTTGTGATGAAAATCCACCAACCGGTGAAGGTGAAGGCGATAAAGGCAGTGAAAGATCTCGACCATCCTCTATGGTTGATAATATTGATGTAGAGAATTAAACTTTCTTTGTAATTTGTCAAAACTTCTTTTTGTTTGTAAGGATTAAGTCTTTGATCGAGTAATCCCCTTATTTTCTCCCTTTTCCCTTATTTAAGGTGTTTGACCATAATCTCGCGAGCATGTTCGCTTATTGAATCTTTTATTAAGTAAAACCATCCCAATTAGGAGTTTCACTTTATTTCTTCTCATTGCGACAAGATCGCAGGCCGCCTTTACATTTTCATGTAATGACCCATTGACCTTGCCTTATCATCTTTGATGGTCTTCTAAGTTTGACCTTCCTATTTAAAGGTCTTACTCTGCCACCCTTTATTGCGACAAGGTCGCAGGACGTCTTTACACTTGCATGTAAAAACCCATTGACCTTGTCTTATCATTTTTCAAGTATTTTTGCCTCTGCAGGATATTTTGTTTGCGACAATATGACAGGCCTAAATTTTCTTGCGAAAGTAAAGCCCCATGACATTGTCGTCTTGCGGCGAAATCGCGGGACGTCTTTACACTTGCATGTAAGGACCCATTGATCTCGTCTTACCCTCGCGTTAGTATTATTGCCTCTGCAGGATCATTGCACAAATATGACAAGCCTAAGTTTCCTTGCGAAAACAAAGCCTCGTGACATTTGCGTCTTTGGCACTTATCAGCTCCCTAATGGAGGGTGCCGCCCTTATCATCTCCCCGGTTGCCCCTTCAAGGAGGCGTACATCGGCCATACAAGGCTAGCTCCTCCCATCCGGTCTTAACAACAACCAGTTGTTTTCGCACCTCTTATCCCTTATACCTATAGGGTTTATGGTTACAAGGCTGCACCCTAAGTGGAGTTTTCTTCGGGCCGAGTGCAGCATGCGCCAAGACTTGTCAAGAGTGGTAAGGAAGTTCCATGCTCCCCGCACTCTTGACTCAACCGTGTACCTCGGCGCCTTGATCATACGCTGACTCCTTGAAAGAGACCCTCGGTCGCCCAACCAGGGTATAACCTACATATATAGTTGGGAATCCAAGGTACCTCCTTCGGATAGGCTTTCATGGGCCCCAAATCTGCATGACCCAGGTTCCAGGGGCGGTGTAACCTTTTCCCTGAGCCATGTTAAGAGATACCCCCTTATATGACGCACTTTAGGTCTTACATTTGCCTCTTACGAAGTATAATTCGCGAACTAGGGTGTACGCCATAAAGGTTCGTCCCATTCATTCAATCATGTTTATTCATTCATTCATTCGTTATTTCTTGCCATTACGCTTCGCGAGACATTCGATATCTTGGTTTGTATTTTATTGAATTTTGCAAATATCTTGCATTAAAGTACTTCATCTAACCCACTTTTACGGGTAGTATTTCTTTAAGTATAACCTGTTCCACGGCCTGCCTAATCTCTGTCCCATATCTTTTCCTTCAGGATCCATCAATCTATAAGCCCCTGTACCAACTACTTCTTTGATAATGTAAGGTCCATCCCATTTTCTCGCCAACTTGCCTCCATTCTCTCGCTGATATATTGGTGTCTCTCGCAGTACCAAGTCTCCTGGTTTGAAATTCACGTATCTTCACACGTTTGTTATATTCTCTGGCCAGTCTTCGTTGATAATTCTCCATGTGTCGTAACGCCTTCTCCCTTTTCTCTTCTAATTCATCCAACTTGATTAGAATGTTACTTGCACTAAGATTTTTCTCCCAAACTTCTTTCTTAGTTGTTGGGATCATAACTTCTGTTGGGAGCACAGCTTCAACTCCATATGTTAAGCAAAAAGGTGACATTCCAGTAGCTTCTCTTCTGGTTGTATTGTATGCCCATATTTTGCACTTGGGTACTTGTTCGCACCATCCTCTATTGTGTCCTTCTAACTTCTTCTTAAATATATCGCGATTGTTTTATTTGTTGCCTCACTTTGACCGTTAGCTTGCGGATATAGTGGAGTCGATTTCCCACATTTTATTTGAAATGCATTAAGTAACAACTCTATGTTTTGCCCTTCAAATTGTTTCCCATTATCAGATACTAACTGTGCGGGGATCCCAAATCTGCATATAATATTCTCGAATATGAAAGTAAAAACGTCTTTGTCGCGAATGTGTTGTACCGCTTTACTTTACGCCCATTTGGTGAAATAATCCGTTGCGACAATTAAGTATCTTCTACCTTTGTTCCTGGTAAAAAAAGGTCCCACAATATCTAGACCCCACTTTCCAAAAGGCCACACACTTGTAGAAGAATTTAATGGTGCCCCAGGTGCATGTATTTTCTTCCCATGCCTTTGACAATCTTCGCAGCGCCTTGACATTGCTCTCGCGTCTTCATGCATATATGGCCGCAATATCCTTGCATTTTTGCTTTATATGCTAGAGATCTTCCACCGCTATGATTTCCAGCATCTCCACTATGCAACATCTTCAATATGGTTTCTCCCTCTTCCCTCGTTAAGCATCGAAGTGAAGGTCCATCAAAAGATCGTCGATAAAGTACACCATCTCTTAATTCATAATTCGTTTGCACGGCTTTTCAATTTGTGTGCTTCTAATCTATTTCTTGGTACCTCCCTTTCATCGGGTAAGCGTGAAGTTACGTTCTCCAATCTTTATCGCGACATTGTGGTATGTCTTCTACTAACATTGCATCCGCTTCTTGTTCTTCTTCTTTATTGATTGATGGTGCCAAAAGTGTTTGTATTTTGATATTCCTCGCGATGGGGTCTGTCATCATACTTGATATAAAGGCAAAAGCATCTGCCCAGTCATTATTTCTCCTTGATATATGCCTCCACCTCATTTTTGGTATCTGTGCTGACAATTCTTCGACAAGCTTTCTGTACTTTTGCAAAGATGGCTCATTCGTAGCGTATTTCTCTGTTATCTGGCGAATTGCTAATTGTGAATCACTTGGTAATCCTCACATTTTCTAACTTCATTTCTATTGCGAATCGTGAGCATGTATTATAGCTTCATACTCCGTTTCATTATTGGTGGATTCAAACTCCAATCTAAAAGAGAAAGCTAATTTATTGCCTTAAAGCGAAATCACAACAATTCCCACTCCATTACCTTCTCCATTTGATGATCCGTCTACCAATATTTCCCACCTATCTGGTTCGTTAACAAATCATTTGGGTCTCCATGCTCTTCTTCTACATCCATCATTTCATCCACTTGCTTCATCTTCTTCCAAAGGAAATTCTGCCAAAAAGTCTGCGACTACCTGACTTGGTTGAGGATAATATTTCATATTTGAGTTTATAATGGCTTATTTGGGCATTCCACCTTTCTACTCTTCCGATCTTTTTGAATTTTTCATTCTTGATTCGATTGGTACTTTTGTTACCACCACGATATGTGCTTGAAAATATATGCGAAGCTTAAATGTTGCATAGACTAACGCCGAGGATTAGTTTTCAATCTTCGAATAATTCCTTTCTGCGGCATTAAAAGTCTTCGATATAGTAAATCGGTTTTCTACTCCGGCGTCTATTCGCGACAATCTGCGCTTAACGCGTGCGACGTTGTCGCAAGATATACCAACAATTCCTCTCCACAGCTCTGCTTTTTGCATAATGGATACTTCCATTAGATGTTCTTTAATTCCACTGTAAAGCCTTTTCACATTCGTCTGTCCATTTAAACTTGATCCCTTTTCGGGATCTTTGAAAAAATGTTTACACTTATCGGATGACCGCGAAATGAATCTTCCTAGTGATGCTAATAATCCATTTAGCTTTTGAACATCCTTTATTGTCGCGAGGTGTTGGCATATCGCGAACTGCTTTCACTTTCTGGGGTCGACTTGTATTCCTTCCTTTGATACTATATAACCCAAAAATTTTCCCGATGCCACTCCGAAGGTACATTTTTCCGGATTTACTTTGATGTTGAATCGCCTCATCTGTTCAAAGATTTCTCTCAGATCTTGTACATGGTTTTCTGCTTTCTTACTTTTCACGAGCATATCATCTACGTATACTTCCAGTGTTTTATGTATCCATTCTACGAACACTTCTTCTACCATTCTTTGGTATGTTGCTCCAGCATTTCGTAAACCAAACGGCATTTTTGTATAACAATATAACCCTCTTGGAGCGAAAAAAGCAGTATGCTCTTGATCTTCCTCGGCGAGAGGAACGCGGTTGTAACCTTTATACCCCGTCCAGAGATGATATTCTTTCATTTCCTGCTGCTGATTCGACTAGTTGTGGGATATCTGGCAATGGAAAACTATCTTTAGGACAAGCTTTGTTTAAATCAGTGAAATCTATGCAAATTCTTATCCCCTTTTTCTTCTTTGGGACTATAACCATATTTGCTATCCATTCAGATACTTTGCTTTGCTTTGATGATTCCCGCATCTAGCATTTTACTGCAATTCTTCTTCTATTTGGGGGTGATAAGTTGTTGCGATTTTTCTAATTCTCTGTTGAACGGCTTCACCCTTTTATCTATTTCCCGGTTTGTGACAAGCTATCGATGGATCTATACCAGGCATATCATCCATGTTCCACGCGAAGATATCCTTATAGTCTCGCAGCAACTCTACAGTCCTTTTTCCTCATCCGCTTCCATACTAGTCCCAATCTTCAACATTTTGGGCTCTTCATTAGTTCCGACATTCACTTCTTTCGTTTGCTCTGCCGCGACGTAACTCGCTTGCGATTCTCCCATAGGGGTTGGTCCTTTCAACTCTTTCGCGAGTTCATTTTCTTCTCCCGAAATCTCGCTAGGTATCCCTTTTCCTTCCTTTGCTCTTATCATGTAAACTCTAAATTCTTCTTCTTTTTTTTGCTTTAGCTTGATTTTTCATGCGATACTTTCGCTTCTTTGCTTGCTCTTCATGATATTTTATTTCAATTTGATAACATATTCTTCCTTTATCCACATCTCCTCTAATCTCGATTCCGGTTGGTGTGGGAAATTTGATACATTGATGAAATGTTGATGCTCTTTGCTTTTATTGCATGTACCCATGGTCTCCCTAGCAATACGTTGTATGGCGATTCCATATCTACTACACACAAGGTTACTCGTGTCTCGATGTCTCCCAACAGAATTCGTATTTTTATTTCTCCTTTAACCTTTGTTATGGATTTACCAAAACCATGGATGTTGTAGGCCGTGGGAATCATTTCTTTATCTTCATATCCCATTTTCTTGTAAGCATGATAAAACATGATATTCACCAAGCTTCCCGTATCGATTAAAGTTCTATTTACTGTCCATGTTTGCGTTGCCTTTACTAATTCTTCTCCTTTGCACGCGTTTATTGTGATTACCAGTGGAGATGTGTGATTCAAATTTTCTTTAGATATTTCTGAAGCTGTGAATGTTATCCTTTGCTTTTCCCATTCTTCTAAAGGCAATGTCACCTCTCTATCTATGATTTTCTTTCCTTCAAAATCCCGCTTGTGTATTCTTCCTTTGATATTTTCATGAAACTCATCAATCATTGTCTTTGTGTCCGAACTGTACTCCATATCTTTCTCCTTTGTCTCATCTAATTTAACATCTTCTTTTTCTTTCATTTTCTTGATTTGAATGATTCTGATTGCCTTCTTTCTTTCTTCAGTTCCCTGTTTCTAGCGCCAATATGTAGTTGCAGGAAATCCCACAATACACCCCTCACTATATTTTGTATAACTAATCCATTCAAAAGATGATAGATGAACAATTATGAATGTTTATTAATAATTTTCTTGAAATGTTTACACCGGAAGATGAAATTACTTAAGATCTTACAAACATTCTCTCTGTTTCTCTCTCCTAATGACTTGCTTTTTCATTCCAAAGGAACCCCCCCTACGACAGATTCACTCATCCCTTTATATAGGGTAATACATAGTGAATGACAGCTAAGCTGTCCTTTATTTTCGGGAATGTCTCGCGAAGTGTCGCAGGCGTACAAGTATTCGTATTCGCGACACTTCTTAACTTTCGCCAGATTTCATATCTTCCTATCGTCATCCAGTGCGTCATTCATATTAATCTTCTGCGACTTACTCGCAATGTTGTTATCGGTTGCCTTTGCGAATTGTTGTTGTCGCGATATTCTGATCCTACAAGGGGGGGGGGGGGATTTGAACTGAGTTTGTTGGTGGAAGTGGTCAAGGGTAGTGATGAATTTTTGAAGCCTAGGATGAACTCAGGGAGCTGATTGAAATGCTTGAACTGAATTGAATGACATTAGATGTATGCCTAGGATATTGCAGCTGAAGTGAAACTGAATGGTAATGAGTTGCAGGCATGAACTAAAATTGGTAGCCCAGGGCCATCATGGCTGGAGTTTAAATGGTGAAGCACAATGATAGTGCAGCACAGAGCTTTGGCCAGTGCAATGGCCTTGGCCAATACCAACTCACTCAATCAGCTGAGCCAGTGACTGACTCATACTCTGACTCGGTGCTTGACCGAGTTGACCCGGCCGAGTTGGATCGTTGACTCGCTGACCCGGTGACCGGGTGGACTTTGCCGGTCACCTGAGCCGTTTTCCGATGCCGGATTCCGGCCGAATTCGGACCATAATACCAGCTTTTCGGCGACCGTTTTTGGGCAGAGTTTTCACATGGTTTTTTCTCACACATGGGCTTGGTGGACTTCTTTCTTTTGGACCTTTGAAGATTAGACCTAATTTTGGAAACAAGGGAGCTATTTAAAGGAAAGAATTCTACAACTTTTGGGATCACATATATTTTTCTTGGAACTTTGGAGAGCCGGTTTTGTTTACGCTTCTAGGGTTTGCTTTTGTTCATCTTCTTCTTTTCAATTAATATTTTATGATGAACTCCATAGCTATGAGTAGCTAAACAAATATTATTGGTTATGGGATAAAGTTGATTTCTCAATATGTTATATGATTCAATGAATTAGTTTTGTCTCAATATTTTATTGTTTGTGATTCACAATTAATAGTGTTATATGATTTGATAGTTTGTTTGGTTGAGTCCTAATCAATCCGATTTACATTCATCTCTAGAGCTATATAAGGGTTTTCAATACGAAAAAGTTGTTTATCCCTGATTCTAAGTAGCACAATTGTGGGTAGTGCTTGTAGTGATATATCCTACTAGTCACAAGTGAATCATAACTTTTGTTAAAACGATTAGTGCTTTTACACATTCGTTTGCATTGATTAGTCTTATTCCATAGAACTTATTGCTTTTAGGGAGTTAAATCTAATTGTGCTTTTACACTTTAGGTTGCTTTCTAGGAAGAATTCACATATGCATCTTTTAATGTGGTTGTGATGAAAAAACAGGAATTAACGGGATATACTTGCAATCAAGGTATCCTAGGACTATTAGTAGATGAGAGATTAAAATACCAATTCTAATCATTGATGAAAATACATGTTTGTGAATGATACTATCCCGTGACCAATATCTTCTCCTTATTGATTATTCCAATTATTTGCTTTGCTTTATTTTATTTTTACTTTAGTATTTCGTTAAAACAACAAACATCCCCCCTGGTTACCTTAGAAACTGAAAATCGCATAACAACAATTGCCTCTCTGTGAAACGAACTCTTCCTTACCTTGTACTTCATTCATATTTAGTGAGTAAGAAAGTGAAATTATTTTTGACGCTTACGACAAATGCGATCAAATTTTAGGCGCCGCCGCTCCCTAGGGAGGCATACGACTTGTTATTAAGTTTTTAGTTTCTTTTTATAATTTCTGCTTTTATCTTTGCTTTTCGGTTCTTGTCTTGTTTCTCACTTGTTTGGGAGAATTGTTTTCAGGTACCTAATCCCTGGCTTCTAAAGATTGGAACTACCCAAGGTGCGGGATATCTACTCGAAGAGGCACAATACTCCAACCAAGTCAAGACACAACAGAAAATCACGAGTTAGAAGTGGAAAAAGAGTTACAAATAGAAGGAGAACAAGAGGTTCCATTCGTAGAAGAACCACAAGGTGTAGAAGAACCACAAGTTGAAGAAGAAGAAACAATGGGTGATGCAAATCGTTCACTCAAGGACTTGTCTTCTCATAGGCTTGATACACAACAATGGGTGTATTCAAACGAACTCTACTTTTGAGATAAAGCGGGGTTGCTTAGAGAATTACCAAAATTCTATGGAATGGTGAATGAAGACCCAAACAAACATCTTATGGACTTCCACACCATTGTCACGGCCATGCTTCCAGCGGATGTTGAGGCGGATGGTGCAATGTTGAAAGTTTTCCGTTTCTCTTTAATGGATAGTGCTAAGGATTGGTTGTACTATTTACCTCCTGGAAGTGTCACAACATGGAATGGGTTAAAGAAACTCTTTTTGGAGAGATATTTTCCTGCATCAAAGGCTACTCAAATTCGAAAGGAGATTTGTAGGATGAAGCAAAATGTGGGAGAATCACTATATGAATGTTGGGAACGATACAAGAGATTGGTGGCAAGCTGCCCTCACCACCAATTCAGTGACGCTATGATCATCCAATACTTCTATGAAGGACTCCAATCAAGTGATAGGAATCTTATTGACGCTGCGGGTGGTGGTGCACTAGTTAGCAAGACGGTGGCACAAGCTAGAGAGTTGATTGAAAACATGGCGGCGAACTCCCAACAATTTTTGAGTCGTGGTTCGGATGTGCTTCTAAGAAGAGTGAATGAAGTGAGCGAGGTTGAGGAACTTCGTCAACAAATGGGTAACATGTCGGCAATGATGCAACAAGTTGCAGCCGCGGTTATACCAAGTTCTACTCGATGTTATGAAGATGAGCAAGCTAATGCGGTCTTTCCAAATCAACAAAGACGGTATGATCCCTACTCTAACACTTACAATCAGGGATGGAGAGATCACCCCAATTTTAGCTATGCCAACAAGCAAGGAGCGGTTCAACAACCTACCTTCAACTCTTCAAGTGGATTTCAACCTCAACAACAACAATTCCAGCCGAGACAACAATTTCAGCAACCACAAGCACAACAATCAATACAAATCAAGGTTCCGATATTGATTCCAAGCTTCAAACAATGATGAAAGGCATTTCTACCATGTTCAAGGAAAGTCAACAAGAAACTAAGAGTGCTATCAAGGAGTTGCAAACACAAATGGGCTCCATGGCTATTGAGTTGAACCAATTGAAGGCACAAAATAGTGGGAAACTCCCTTCTCAACCTATTAACCCAAAAGAGGTGTCAATGCTATTACGTTGAGAAGTGGTACACAACTTGTGCAACCCGAAATTACTGATTCGGGCAAGGTGGAAACACCCAAGGAACCTGTTTTGGAGGAGAATAATGAGGATTCTCCCCAAACTTCTGAGGTACCTATTCCTAACTCTAAAACTCCGGTTTCTACTTATGTTCCTCCTTTACCTTTTCCTCAGATTTGCAAGTTCTAAGAAGGCGGAACTAGAAAAGGAGATTTTGGACGTTCTAAAGAAGATCCATGTGAACATACCACTCATTGATGCTATTAAGCAAGTTCCAAAGTATGCAAAGGTGTTGAAGGACTTGTGTACCAACAAACAAAGGCTCAAAGGTAATGAAGTGCTTAGTGTGGGGAGAATGCTTCTACAATCTTACAACACAAACTCCCACTTAAGTGCAAGGATCCCGGTAGTTTTGACATTCCCGTCACAATTGGTAACACAACATTTAACAAAGCTATGTTGGATTTAGGTGCATCCGTTAATGTTATGCCGGCGTCAATGTATAATTCACTTGATCTTGGTCCTCTTAAAAAGGCTGAAATTGTATTGCAATTAGCCGATCGCTCTAATGTCTACCCAATGGGTATTGTTGAGGATGTTCTTGTGCAGGTTAATCAACTTGTATTTCCAGCTGACTTTTGTGTGTTAGAGATGGATGAAGGTTCACCGGACTCGTCTCTTCCATTGCTACTTGGGCGTCCCTTCATGAAAACGGCGAAAACCATAATTGATGTGGACAAGGGAACGCTAACCATGGAGTTTGATGGAGAAACAATACGTTTCAACATTTTCGAGACGATTAGATATCCTAGCGATGTCCACTCTTGTTTCTCCATTGATGTTATGGATACATTGGCACAACAAATGTTTGAATTAAATGGTGATGATGCTTTGGAAACCGTGTTAACTACAACCATGGATAATGGTGTTGAGTGTGGTAATGAAGTCAAGGAAGCCCTTGGTGATCTTAATTCACTACAAGGATGCCCGGAAACTCATAATATCTCTTTTATTTCTTCACCATGCAGTGATGAAAAGCTTGTACCTTCAATTGTTAAATCTCCAAAGTTAGAATTGAAACCTCTTCCCGACCACCTAAAGTACTTGTACTTGGGTGATAATGAAGAGTTACCCGTGATTGTTTCTAATGAGCTTAATGACTTACAGGAGCAAAAACTTCTAAGGGTGCTAAGGAAGTACAAGACGGCCATAGGATGGACAATTGCCTATATCAAGGGTATAAGCCCTGCCGTTTGTATGCACAAAATTCGTTTGGAGGACGATGTGAAGCCTACAAGGGAAGCGCAACGTCGTTTGAATCCTCCCATGATGGAAGTTGTGAAAAGGAGATACTCAAGCTTTTGAAGTGGGTGTTATCTATCCCATATCCGATAGCAAGTGGGTAAGCCCGGTACAAGTAGTACCAAAGAAATCAGGTGTGACAGTGGTGGAGAATGATAAGAACGAGCTTGTCCCAACTCGTGTGCAAACCGGTTGGAGGGTTTGTATTGATTACAGGAAATTGAATGCCACTACTAGAAAAGATCATTTTCCATTGCCTTTTATTGATCAAATGCTTGAACGTTTAGCTGGACACTCTTATTATTGCTTTCTTGATGGCTATTCAGGTTATAATCAGATTGTGATAGCGCCGGAGGACCAAGAGAAAACCACTTTCACTTGTCCTTTCGGTACTTTTTCTTATAGAAGGATGCCTTTTGGCTTATGCAATGCTCCAGCTACTTTTCAAAGGTGTATGGTAAGTATCTTTTCGGAATATGTTGAAAACATAATCGAAGTGTTCATGGATGACTTTAGTGTCTTTGGTGATTCATTTGACCTTTGCTTGAACAATTTGTCTCTAATCCTTGAACGATGTGTTGAAACAAATCTTGTGCTAAATTGGGAGAAGTGCCATTTTATGGTAACTCATGGCATAGTTTTAGGCCATATAATATCTTCTAAAGGCTTGGAAGTCGATAAATCTAAGATAGACCTTATTCGTGCTCTAACCCCTCCCACTACGGTGAGGGAGATACACTCTTTTCTTGGTCATGCAGGTTTCTATAGTAGATTCATCAAGGACTTTTCCAAGATAGCATCACCACTTTGTAACTTATTGCAAAAAGATGTGGTTTTTAACTTTGATGAAAAATGTATGGTGGCATTCAATCGTTTGAAAGAGCTTTTGATTTCAGCCCCTATCATTAAACCACCGGATTGGAGCAAGCCTTTTGAGCTCATGTGTGATGCAAGTGACTATGCGGTTGGTGCGGTGCTTGGGCAACGTGTGGGGAAGCTTCCTCATGTTATTTATTATGCTTCTAGAACGTTAAATGAGGCCCAACAAAACTACACAACCACTGAAAAGAGTTATTAGCCATTGTTTTTCTTTGGAAAAGTTTCGCTCTTATCTAATTGGTACAAAAGTTGTTGTCTTTTACGATCATGCAGCGCTTAAGTACTTGCTTACAAAGAAAGAGGCGAAACCGAGGCTCATACGGTGGATTTTACTCTTGCAAGAGTTTGATATTGAAATCAAGGACAAGAAAGGAATTGAGAACACCGTTGCGGATCACTTGAGCCGACTTGCGTAGATAAGGAGACTATCCCATTGCGTGAAAGTTTCCTAGGATGAGCAACTATTCTCAATTGCCTTTGGAGAACCATGGTATCTTGATATTGTTAATTACTTAGTTTCTAAACAAATTCCAAAGAACTTGTCTCGTCTTTGAGAGGGACAAACTTAAGAAGTTAGGGAACCAATACATATGGGATGATCCATACTTATGGAAACATGGTAGTGACCAAGTAATACGAAGGTGCGTTCCCGAATTTGAATTTAATTCTATCTTGTCTTTTTGTCACTCTTATGCTTGGGAGGACATTTTGGGAGTAAGAGAACCGCTCACAAGGTACTTGAAAGTGGTTTTATTGGCCAACTTTGTTTAAGGATGCACATATATTTTGTACAACTTGTGATAGGTGCCAAAGAACCGGCAATCTAGGTGCCCGAATCAAATGCCACAAACTTTTATTCAATTTATTGAAGTTTTTGATGTATGGGGTATTGATTTTATGGGGCCTTTTGTCAACTCCCATGGGAATTTTTATATCTTACTTGCGGTTGATTATGTCTCGAAATGGGTGGAAGCTAAAGCCACCCCAACTAATGATTCTAAAGTGGTTTCAGATTTTGTGCAAGCTAAGAATTCCAAGAGCCATAATTAGCGATGGGGGTTCTTGATGGTTTATTTTCAATGATGTTGTAGTAATAGGTTCGTTGAGACTTGTGAAGGAAGATTTTTAGACTTAATTTTTGTAAATAAAAATAACAAACTCAAAATTAAAAAGTGTTGTGAAAATTATGGAGAGACCGGGGTTTAGGATTTCACCATTCACCAAAATTCATGTGATTTAGTGTTAAAGTTTATCATGCAATTCTAGACATTATAACTCCAATCAAAAGGAATTGTGATTCTAATCTTTGCCTAAATTAGATTTTCAAAACATCAATTGTTAATCGCAAGCATGAAGTATCAAAAGCCCTAAACTAAGCATACTTCATCAAGATAAAACACAACTAATTAATAAAAATCATTTACTCAATTTTCATTCGATGCAAACAATCATAAAAGAATTGCATAAGTAAATTTAAATAAATTTTACCACATAACTTTTGGAAGAATGGCTTCCTCCATCGCCCCGGAGGATGGGTTTAGCTCTTCATCATAGAAATACGCTCAAAATTTGATTTCATTTATGCTCAAAGGGTTACAAATGATGAATATGGAGAAAATGATGAAAATCAAGTTTGCAACAGTTATAGATGTTGCAAACACTGTTACAAACTACGACGGAGAATAAGTGCGTACTGTCTCGTAAGTCTGCCCCCTCCAGTATTACGACGCACGGTTAAGACCGTGAGAAGAGCGACAGTCTCTGCTGGTCCGTTCTTCACGTTCTTGGTTCAGCAGCAGCAGCAGAAAAATGGTAGTTCTGCAACACGATTTTCTAAGCTCTTGTAGCGTTCCAAACCTCCCCAAACTCTCTCTCCCCCTCTTACGCATCCCCTAATACTCTTTTATACTCAACAGGGCCAAGGAATCACACGAAATAACTCCCAAATAATCTTCCATCACTCGGCAGTAAAGAAAAATATTTTCTTTCCTTTTTGTTTCCTGTGCGTATATGCAGCTGTCAATTCGTGCTTACTCACTCCAAACACGACACTGAATCATTAGAGCCCTCTCCCAACACAAGCCAACCTCTGAGTAACACGGGAAGGAGTAAAACAATCCCGTGAATACTCTCAATGCCTCTGTTCTCCTCGCGAGTTATGCAGCCAATTTAAATCGATCCAAAGACCCAAACCAGGGCTGTTAATGTCCGTGAAGTCTTCCCTTGAAAACCCACCATTGAGTCTCACTAAAACTCATCAAAAAATCCGATCAAAAATCGCCGGGCGTGAAATATATTTTCCCGCCAAAATATTTTTCAAACGAGGAAGAAAGGGTTGCCCCTTATCCCACAGCTGGGGGTGCGAATATCAACAGGGTGCCCCTTAGTAATTGGGTTACCCCTTATCCAAAGTGGGAGTCCGAATATCAAAGTCCTCCTCCGGGTGTTCCGAGCAACTTTTCGAGCCGAATTTTCCAACAAATATTTATTTCCAAAAATACCTAAAAATACATAAAAACACAATATTAGTACAAAAATCGAGTTCCAACAATAGAGACAATGAGGACAATTCAGACACAAAAATGTGTCTATCAAATACCCCCAAACTTATTATTTGCTAGTCCTCGAGCAAATTTATTCTAAAAAATAAAAATCATTTGAACCCCTAGGTGGCCCTAGTGGCGGAGTGTTGTCTCCTGAGGGTTTACCAGAGGTGTACCCACAAAACCTTTACTCCAGACCCTAGCTATCTACGCAAAACCTTGGAAGGCACTAAAGAATCTCCTTGGTTGGCATACTTATTGACTACAGGAGGAAGTACCCTGATGCGAAATTCCAATTGTTGTACACTGAGTTTGCACTCAAGCGTACTAAAATTCATATATAAGTCACAGAGCTCTACTCAGATAGTCGCACTATGGACATCAATATCCGGAGTCAAAACTAATCACATGGATAGATCAAGAAGATGGATAGAGAAAAACATAGATGGTTTTGATGTTCACTAAGTGACAGGTGTTTCCCATATCTGTCTGAAGGCCTCCGCCAAAATGAACCTATCTTAATGGACTGAGATACTAGTCTGACTAATATCAACACACTTGGCA
This sequence comes from Papaver armeniacum, assembly GCA_023531295.1. Lineage (NCBI taxonomy): Eukaryota > Viridiplantae > Streptophyta > Magnoliopsida > Ranunculales > Papaveraceae > Papaver > Papaver armeniacum. Next base: position 237,460 of record JAJJWW010007221.1, on the reverse strand, counting down.
TATACAAGGGAACCGGTGGTCGACAATCCTAATTCTAGATCAACACGTCCGGCATATACAAGGGAACCAAATGGTCGATTTATTCACCGAACATTAATATATTTTTTTAAGCGCATGATTAGATCTTTTGGATCCAAGCGCATGCTTCTTGTCGGCCAGATTACATGATAGTTCCCGTGGATCCTGCATTCCACGCTTGTTTAGGCGACGGAGACAGGGAAAACACACACATATTGCTATTCCCAAGTGTTAATTTTATTCCGTTTGGTCTAATGGTCTGGTCTCTCTTTCTTTTTTTTTTTTTTTTTTTTTTTTTTTTTTTTTTTGTCACTTTTTTTTTTTTTTTTGTATCTCAATCACTCTAATTCACCCTAGCATTGGTAACAACTTGATTCTTGGGCCCCACCTAATCACTTAGAGAAACATAGTTTAAAAAACAAAACAAAATAAAAACAGAAGTGAAAAGGACTCAACGAGATATGGTGAAACTATCATGTTATTTCTAACACCGAGCTCTGTGCTTTTATGAATAGACTCTTTAGATGTTGCCATCTAATCGATTGGTTCCTCAACTCCTACAACCAAAATGCTTCCATCCACTTTGATTGGTTAGTGCCGACCTTAATAAACATAAATTTCTAGGCTCTGGAGTTTATTTGCAACTAAAAAGTTTCTCCCATACCCCCAAACTTAAATCTAACATTGTCCTCAATGTTCTAAAGATGAAATTAAAAACATGAACAAGGAGAAACCGTTACCACTAGAAGGAAATGAGGAAAAATATTACCGTGTTGCATGAGCAAGGATACCTCCCAAGGAGTGCTAAGTTTAAAGTCTTCAGCCAGACATCAAATACCTCAAAAAGGATCTTCACCTTCCAAAGTCATACACCAATAGCCGAAATAGTTGTGGGTCCATAAGACCAAATAGAGCTAACACCAATATCAGACAACTGCACTGGTTCAGATAAATGAATAGAAGGAGCACATCCTCGTCTAAGGTTTCATCAAGACAACTAGGTTCATCCGAGTAGCATAATTGAGCTTCATATGTGTATCTTGATAAATAGATTCATCCGAAAAACGGGTCTCTAATACATGGGTTACCTCCTGGACAGTATCAGGAGGATCGGGTTGCAGAGTCTGAATAGACTCGAGTAAAATCTCAGACGCACATGGCTCGAGTCCCAAGTTAGGGACTCTAATTAGGGATATTTGACGATCACAAGAACCATCACTACCCCCAAACTTAGGGTTTTCACTACTCACAGACAAACCTCTAACTATTGCTTGAATTTCCTGATCTTGAGTCCTTAAAATACTCAAGAGATTCTTCTAGTTCTCTACCCCCAAACTTAGGGTCATCATTATTCTCAGAAAGACCTAACACTATTGCCTGGAATTCTGGGTCCGTAGAGTCTTTAAAATACTCAAGGGATTCTTCTAAAGATTGATCACATATCTGGTCTAAGAGAATGGTTTCCTCAAATTCATCTAAAGAATCTCCCAGTAAAATGTCATGCCAATTATACTGAACTAAAGTGCTAATCATATTCACTTCTTCTAAATCATCATTCTCAGAAGGTTGTCTAGTAACATTAAAGACATTTAGTTCAGTGGTCATATTACCAAAGGATATGTTCATAAGCCCAGTCCTACGATTGATGACAATAGGTACAGTGGCTAAAAATGGGCGACCTAGAATCACCGGGATTTGAGCATTTGGGTCCTGAACAGGTTGGGTGTCTAGCACAACGAAATCCACTGGATAAATAAACTTATCAACCTCAATCAGAACATCCTCTATGACACCACGAGGGACTTTTACAGACCTATCAGCTAATTGTAGTGTCATTTTCGTCGGTTTCAACTTACCAAGATCTAGCTGGGTGTATACATGATACGGGAGTAAGTTAACACTAGCTCCTAAGTCAAGTAAAGCTTTATCGACCATGTGATTACCAATCGCACAAGATATGGTGGGGCATCCAGGGTCCTTATACTTAGGGGGTGTTTGGTTCAGAAGAATGGAACTTACTTGACCAGCTAAAAAGGCTTTCTTTTGGACATTAAGCTTACGCTTTCGTGTACAAAGATCTTTAAGGAACTTGGCATAAGCAGGCATCTGCCTAATTGCTTCTAACAAAGGAATGTTAATGTTCACCTGCTTAAATGTTTCCATTATCTCGTTGAAAGTCGACTCCTTCTTTGTTGGTGCTAACAACTGCGGATATGGGGCTCTAGGCACAAAGGTAGTCCTATCAGGAATTTCTTGGGACTCCTTAGGGATTGTTTCAGTTTCCTCAGCTACGGGTTCCTCTTGGGACGTAGAAGGTGGAACTACAGTATATCCACTAGGCATGGCTACCTTGTTGTCTACCGTTTTACCGTTCCTAAGGGTTTTTATCGAGTTCACATGGTTTGATGATTCCTCACCAACTAAAGATATTTGATGGACCCCCCTAGGATTGGGTTGAGATTGACTAGGAAACTTACCTTTTTCCCTCAGAGACTCATTTATCTGACTAACCTGGGTTTTCAACTCGGAAATAGCCTGAGAGTTAGCATAACCTATACTCTTACTTTCTTCTATCCCTTGCGCAACCAGTTGGTTGATCTTTTCAGAGCTTTTAATAAACGAGGCGAGAGTCTCTTCTAAACTTGTGATCTTTTTATCCGAAGGATTCTAAACTGAGGGTTGACCTCAAGGGTTCTCGAGTATAACCAAAACCTGGGGAGAGCTGAGAATTACTAGACTGTCCTTGATTCTGGCCCTTAGACCAAGAAAAATTAGGATGGTTTCTCCAACCAGGGTTGTAGGTCTCTGAGTAGGGGTCAAACTTCTGACGGTTCTCAAACCTAGCGTTGTTATAGACAGCATGGGCTTGTTCTTCACTAACATGACCTTCCCAAAATGAGTTATCGGGCTCTATTCCACAACTAGAGACTTGAGAGGCTCTATTAGGTTCTACAAGGGACCTATTTTTAGACTGACCCATTTCCAAAGCTTCTAACCTTCTAGACAAAGCAGCAAACTTAGCATCTGACTCGAAGCTTGTACTTACCACATTGGCGCTACTTCTATTCACCAAGAGTCTTTTAGGGGGGTTCAACACAAGACTCCCATTGTTGGGATTTCTCAGCAACAACTCCTAAGAAGGTAAAGGCATCCTCAGCACTTTTACTAGTGAACTCACCAAAGACACATAGACTCGACCATGGCTTTGGTCGAATAGTCTAAACCATCATAAATAATCCCTACAAGTTTCATCTTATCAAATCCATGGTGAGGACACCGAGATAGGAGATCATTGAATCTCTCTAAAAACCTATAAAGAGACTCTCCTTCTTGTTGCATACTAGCACTAATTTTACGCCTAACAATGCAGTTTTATGCTTAGGGTAGAATTTCATATAGAAAGCACAATAAGTTCTGCCATGTTTCAATGGATCCAGGATGGCAGGTTGTTTAGCCAGGTCTTGGCTTTATCTTTTAAGGAGAATGGGAACATCTTAAGTTTCAAAACTTCATCAGTAAGGTCTTTTATTCTAACTGTCCCACAAATTTCCTCAAAGTCCCTAATATGAAAATAAGGGTTCTCATCCTCTTTTCCTAAGAATATAGGGATCATCTGAAGGATACTAGCTTTTATCTCGAAGTTAGCCGTATTGGCTGGCAATTTAATGCACGAAGCTCGGTTGGTCCCAGTTGGGAACAAGTAATCTTTCAAAGTTGCCATCGTTGGCACAACTGAAGTACTAGGGGTACTTTCCTCGCTAAGAGACAGATTTTCAAAACTGAAGTTTCCAAAAACGGGGCTCTCAAACGAAGAGTCTTCGAGTTCCCCGCCTTCACAAGAAGAACTACTAGGTTTGTCACTAATCAAACGACCTAGAGTGTTTCTTTTCCAAGCCCGTTCTTTAAAGACCTCGGGCATACACTAAAATAAAACAAAAAGAAAAAAAAAATCCTAAAAGGAAGGGAAGTTCTATGCAAACACAAACAAGGTGACTCCACCACAAAGAAATCTAATGATATCTAGCAAACAAAAAGCATGATGGCTCCACTTAGATTGTTTTCTAGACCAGCTTCTAATCGTTCGAAAGGGAATTCGTTACAATTTAAGCAAACCCCTCCGTATCAATCCGAGTCAAAGTAAGTTGAATCAAGGCGAGGGAAGCTCAGTGGAGCTTTGATACCCAAGGCCTTACCGCTATTACAAGGCGGCGCAGTCACGCATTCAACTTCACAGAGACCATCATGAACTTCAAAGTATGCTAAAAGAGTAACCAATATTTTTCTAAGACTTTCCTACTAAGCTCGTTACCCTATCGGTCTCGTTCTATTCCAGATTTTAAGGCTTAGGTTCGCGTTAAGTATTGTTTTCCTAAGGCGGGCAAGAAGAGAACGGTGATGAAATCCGAACCCTTATCTTATATGGCCAGTCCTTGCCCTTTACTAGGAATTTAAAACAGCAGTTTTCAAGTCCTCAACATATATTCACACGAAGGAAGACGGTAACTCGCTAGCAGGGGATTCGCGAGTGTTTCGACAAACTTACCTCCCGTACACCCGGACGGGGATGAACCGCCGTAGTCGACTCGGGCCACGACTCCTATGTCATGTACGAACCCGAGGGGCCGAGGTGATATCGTAATCACCGTCCTTCTCTGCAAACAGTTTGATATTTAATACTACCCTTCCGTAGGGTTTAAAAAAAATAAAGGAATGTCCGAATGTCCAAATGTCCAAGTCCAAAAAGTAAAAGAAAAAGAAAGAGAAAGTCTAAAAAAAAAATAAAAAAATAAAAATAAAAATGCCTCTCTTTTTTTTTCCTCTCTTTTTTTATAAACAAAAAAATCTTCTTCTTTCGCTCCTTTCGCTTTGCCTTTTACTCCCAGTCTTTAAGTATTCACCAAAAGGTTTGGCAAAATTTTCTTTCGCTCCGAATTCCAAATTCTGTAAGGAAAAGACAAAAACCCAAAACGTAAAGAAGAACAAATAAAATAAAAACAAATAAAAACCTAAAAAAAAAAAAAATCTAAAAACTCTAGCCTAAAGACAAGCTCCGTGTCGACGGCGCCAAAAATTGATGGTTTATTTTCAATGATGTTGTAGTAATAGGTTCGTTGAGACTTGTGAAGGAAGATTTTTAGACTTAATTTTTGTAAATAAAAATAACAAACTCAAAATTAAAAAGTGTTGTGAAAATTATGGAGAGACCGGGGTTTAGGATTTCACCATTCACCAAAATTCATGTGATTTAGTGTTAAAGTTTATCATGCAATTCTAGACATTATAACTCCAATCAAAAGGAATTGTGATTCTAATCTTTGCCTAAATTAGATTTTCAAAACATCAATTGTTAATCGCAAGCATGAAGTATCAAAAGCCCTAAACTAAGCATACTTCATCAAGATAAAACACAACTAATTAATAAAAATCATTTACTCAATTTTCATTCGATGCAAACAATCATAAAAGAATTGCATAAGTAAATTTAAATAAATTTTACCACATAACTTTTGGAAGAATGGCTTCCTCCATCGCCCGGAGGATGGGTTTAGCTCTTCATCATAGAAATACGCTCAAAATTTGATTTCATTTATGCTCAAAGGGTTACAAATGATGAATATGGAGAAAATGATGAAAATCAAGTTTGCAACAGTTATAGATGTTGCAAACACTGTTACAAACTACGACAGAGAATAAGTGCGTCTGTCTCGTAAGTCTGCCCCCTCCGTATTACGACGCACGGTTAAGACTGTAGAAGAGCGACAGTCTCTGCTGGTCCGTTCTTCACGTTCTTGGTTCAGCAGCAGCAGCAGAAAAATGGTAGTTCTGCAACACGATTTTCTAAGCTCTTGTAGCGTTCCAAACCTCCCCAAACTCTCTCTCTCTCTCGTACGCATCCCCTAATACTCTTTTATACTCAACAGGGCCAAGGAATCACACGAAATAACTCCCAAATAATCTTCCATCACTCGGCAGTAAAGAAAAATATTTTCTTTCCTTTTTGTTTCCTGTGCGTATATGCAGCTGTCAATTCGTGCTTACTCACTCCAAACACGACACTGAATCATTAGAGCCCTCTCCCAACAAAAGCCAACCTCACGAGTAACACGGGAAGGAGTAAAACAATCCCGTGAATACTCTCAATGCCTCTGTTTCTCCTCGCGAGTTATGCAGCCAATTTACGTCGATCCAAAGACCCAAACCAGCTGTTAATGTCCATGAAGTCTTCCCTTGAAAACCCAGCCATTGAGTCTCACTAAAACTCATCAAAAAATCCGATCAAAGTCGCAGGGCGTGAAATATATTTTCCCGCCAAAATATTTTTCAAACGAGGAAGAAAGGGTTGCCCCTTATCCCACAGCTGGGGTGCGAATATCAACAGGGTGCCCCTTAGTAATTGGGTTACCCCTTATCCAAAGTGGAGTCCGAATATCAAAAGTCCTCGGGGGTGTTCCGAGCAACTTTTCGAGCCGAATTTTCCAACAAATATTTATTTCCAAAAATACCTAAAAATACATAAAAACACAATATTAGTACAAAAATCGAGTTCCAACAATAGAGACAATGAGGACAATTCAGACACAAAAATGTGTCTATCGGTTCTCACTTCAAAACAGGATTTTGCAAAGCTTGTTGACGAAGTACAATGTGTCGCACAAGATTGCAACACCTTATCATCCCCAAACCAATGGACAAGCCGAGGTGTCTAACCGGGAGGTGAAATCCATTCTAGAAAAGACGGTGAACCCAACAAGGAAGGATTGGAGCAAGCGACTTAATGATGCTTTGTGGGCGTATAGAACCGCATACAAGACACCTATAGGGATGTCTCCCTTTAGGCTTGTGTATGGTAAACATTGTCATTTACCCGTTGAAATTGAGCATAAGGCGGTTTGGGCTATTAAACAATGCAACATGGAGATGGATGGCGCTGGAAAGCAAAGGAAGTTACAATTCCAAGACCTAGAGGAGCTTCGCAATGATGCATTTGAAAGCTCACGCATTTATAAGGAAAAGACGAAAGCATTTCATGATAACATGATTTCTAGGAAACAATTTTGTATTGGGCATAAAGTGCTTTTGTTTAATTCTCGCTTGCATTTATTTCCGGGTAAATTAAGGTCACGATGGATCAGACCTTTTATTGTTACTAATGTGTTTTCTCATGGTGCAGCGGAAATTCGTAGCATAGCTACAGGGAAAGAACTTAAAGTTAATGGGCACCGGTTGAAACCATATTATGAGAATTTCACTTCCGAAGTGGTGGAAGGAGTTAACTTTGTGGATGTGCTCCCTCTGGAGGAGTCATAGAAAGCAAGGAGATAGTCGGGCTGGCGACTTTAAACCAAGCGCTAATTGGGAGGCAACCCATCGGATGAGTATTTCTTGTCTTGTATTTATTTCTTGTCTTGTTTTTAGTTTTTTCTTGTCTTGTTTTTATTTTTTCTGATTTTTGTTTGAATTTCCCACCTTGACTTACTTTGGACGATTCAATTTACATTGAGGACAATGTAAAGTTTAAGTGTGGGGGAGTGGTTAAGCTTTTGGGTTGTAAATTTTTGAAAATTTTCAACTTTTGTGTAAATTAGTGAATAAGAAACCTCCAACTTGTAGTTAGTTTAGAGTCACATAGTATACATGTCGCTAAGATTACATCGAGAATCTCATAAGAGTGACTGAACTTAGAGATGACAGAGAACATGATCGGGTTTCTTAATTGTATGAGAGTTAAAGTTGGATTTAACCATGCCAAATGGCAAATAAGGTGCGAGACTGAATTCGGTATTAGAGTAGTGATCCCCTATAGTGGATACTACCCATGTTACATAATGTGAGGCACCAACCTTCAATTCTTTGTACCTGTCTAAATTTGTGCTTTTAGAGTGTGTGTCACCGTACGTAAATTCCGGGCAGAATGGTGAGCTGCCCAACCTCCCACCATAGAAGCACTATTTTGATCTCTTGAGTGCTATTTTTATCAATCATGATGGTGACATCGAATTGCTAACTTACATACCACTTGTAATCTTGTTCGCAGTTAGCACCATCCACCTTATCTCTCTCTCTACACCAACAGGTCCATAGAAACACCATCATCATCAACAAGAGGAGCATCACAAATTTGAAGGAAAGTTGAACACGTTCAAGGTTTACAAGCAACGGTACAGAATTGAGCAGATTTCAGATTCAAGTGTAGCAACAAAACGAGGAGCAGAATTTTTATAAGTTGAAGACTATTATACAAGAGTGAAAATTATTAAGATGAGAGTTCGAGAAGTTTATGATATCAAGACATATAAGTTGTGAAGAATCAAGTGGTAAAGTACTTACACCATGGCCTTTGTACTTACGTTTTTATTTTATTTGTATTTACTTTCTCTTGTCTCAAAAATAAAAATAAAAAATAGACAAAAGAATATTTCTTTAGGTTCATTACTAGTTTTATTGTTTTATTTCGTTTTTATTTTGTATTTGTTTTATTTTTATTTCTCAAAAATGAAAAAAATAAATATATTTTGGGTTTGTATAGTTCGTTTTTAGTTTTGTATTCTTTCAATAAAGCCAATGGAAGAAGGAATATCTACAAAGAAGTTTCAAGCAATAAGGAAGTAAAGGAAATAATCATATTGTCAAGATTCTACGAAATTCAAGAGTTGTCATCAAGAGTTGAAGACCGAAGACGAAGATGAAGACACCGATAGAAGACCGAAGATGTTTCTATGGATGCTGTGAGAGTGGTGCTAGATGCACGTCGAACGGATAACGAGGTAAGTAAGCATATTCCCACCTTCGTTAAATGGTTGATTTCCTTTCTTAGAGATCGTCAGAAAAATGAGTTTTCAAAAATATTAAAGATGTGGGTTTTCAAAATATTTCGGAGGGTTTTTACCTTCCTACCATTCAACGTGTCGCAGGATTCTCTCTTCATTCCTACCTGGACACATGTGTGACCCATAAAAAGCTGTTTATTATTGAGAGCAACTTCATAAAACCCTTTCTTGTGAGGCAGAGTCGAGACTTCCGATCACTCAAACCGAATTTCTTTCGAGAAGGGATGGTTATTTCTCTCAACTTTTAAGAATGAGATTGTGTTCATTTATGTGTCTAACTTCTTATGACTAGTGTGCAGAATCTCTATGTCTTCTCAGCGCGTTGGATGCTATCATTACGGAGAACTAGTAAGTTGGAAAAATAGGTTTTGTGGGTATATCTCTAGTAAACCCTCACGAGACTATAACTCGTCCACTAGGGACACCTTGGGGTTCAAAGGCTTGTTATTTATGCTAAGAGTAACCGTAGTCTCGACGACACGGAGTTGTATGTATTCTTTAGAATTGTTTTGTTTGATTTGCTCGAGGACTAACAAAGTCTAAGTGTGGGGGAATCTGATAGGTGTCTAAAACACATAATTTACTATCTAGTAGTTACGCTTTCTTTGCTATTTTTCTGGTGAATTATGTACTTTACGCGTGATTTTGAGTTATTAGGTACTCTGGAGTCGCACGGAGGAAAAGAAGCGGAAATCATTCAAATTGAGTCAAAAAGGCGTAATTGTCATTTCACATGCTATTGAGAGCAGAGCCAAAGTTAAGGGATAACCAGCTGGAGTACAAGAAAAATTGATAAAGAAATACACCATTTGGCTCAAGGCAGCCCTTATCCATGTTTCTGACCCGATTCTATTAATCCTAAAACTAGGTCGAGATTCTATTACACATTTCACATTTCAGTTTCTTCTCATCAAAAAGAAGAATTGCAGCCATGGCGTTGTTAGGTGCAATTGATCACCGCTATTGATTTTGCCAGTAGTGTATGGTTGTTTGAGAGTTTGTGAAGGAATCGGAGATGGATAAGGAGAGATCAGGCGAAGCTTCTACCCATTGGAGTAATGGAGAATTATGAAATCAGATGGTGATGAGAACTTGAAATTGAAATTGAGATGGGTATCGTTCGAGATTCATGGTACATTTCAGAAGAACTCAGGATATAGAGGGAATGGGTTGGTGGCGCCGTTGAAGAATGAAATGGGTTTGTGTTGGAATCAAGGCTAGATCGATTAATATGGAAGTTAGGGTTTGATTGAGCTGAAATTGTCAAGTTCGTGAAACCAGGATTAGAGAGTGTTGATTGTCATGGGTCTGTGATCTTCATAGAAGAAGATGGTGGAATTTAGATGGGAATTTGCTGTGTTGGTGTTCTTGAAGAACATATTTAGGGTTTGCTTCTGTGACTTTGAAGAAAATGAGGTTTGCCAGGGATTGATGGTGTTAGTATGGTTGAGATGAAGCTCACAGAGGAGATGGCAGTGAGTGATCTTTGTTGGGATTATGTGATATAGTGGAGCTGTGGTTTTGGCTTGAGAAGACGGGAAGGTCGAGGCGAGATTACAATGAAAATGGCCTATAAGAGAATTGGAGATACAAGGCAATATTGCAGAAATGAGTAGTCACATGTGAGAGTCTAAGCAAGGTTAAGCCTGTCATTTGGTTCGCAATGGCCGGAGTCGAATTTCGAGGTCATTGGTGAGTTGCGGTTGGTGCTTGTGGAATGAAGGGTCGATGTGTGATTGACGATGGAGTTACTTTGAATCGATTCTTTGGTGAACTCGAGCTGGGTTTTGTATGAGAGTGTGTGGTCTGTAAATTGCAGGTGCGAGTCGATGGCTTGTGTTGTGTATGGAGTTGCAGCTACGGTTGGAAACTCGAATGCGAAGTGCGGTCTTGGGGATGTCGGCTTGTTGTGAGCAGCTGAGACACAAAGGAATGGAACTAGTGAAACAAAGTGCAGTGAAGGCAATGGTGGTGATTGTGTGGGTATTCTACTGATGAAGCAAGAGAAAATAACTTAGATGGGAGATGGTAGGTGGAGTTGTTTCTCTAGTGGTGCAGTGAGCTGCAGGCTAAGGTGGGTTGAAGCCAAAATGGAGATTGCAAATGTAGCATCGAGTCTGGGAGTGAACTAAGTTGCAATGGTGACCTGAGATAATGAAGCTGCAGCTATTGCGGGTACAGTTCTGATGGAGGCTGACCACAGATGGGGAATTGCCATGGATTGCTGCCCTGGAAGAATGGTGGTGCTCAAGTCTGATGTGAGGTGCTGGTATTGGTATTGCAGGTGAACTGAAGGCGATGTTGCTGTTTGTGGTCGTCTGCCAAGGATTGAGAGGCCAGTCTGATGCTGGGAAAGGAATGGCTCAAGTACTGAGCTGCTAAAGAAATGGTTTAGATGCTGTTATTTACTACGGTGCTATGTGATATGGTCGAAGCTGGTGCTTTTGTTGGTTAGTGTAAGCAGGTGTTGCAGAAGGTGGAATTGAAGCTGGAGTTTAAGCAATTGCTTGACATGTGGTCTCGCTATTGTGCGGAGATGCTCAGGTGATGCTGCTTTGCTGCCAAAATGGTCAGAGATGGAGTTTGGCTAGAGCCAGAGGCAAGGAGTCAGATGAAGCTGCTGTTGTTGCTTGATGGTTCTGTGAATGGAATTGCGGGTATGCTGAGTTGCAGGTGACTCAGGTGTTGGCTTGGGTCTGTGAGCACAATGGGTGTGCTGGTGACAATGAAGAATGACAGAGTTGTGCAGGGACTGGAGTTACGATACTCTTTGAGGCAGTGCAGGTGTTGCTGGTGGTATTGAGATTCAGGGGGGGGATTTGAACTGAGTTTGTTAGTGGAAGTGGTTAAGGGTAGTGATGAATTTTTGAAGCCTAGGATGAACTCAGGGAGCTGATTGAAATGCTTGAACTGAATTGAATGACATTAGATGTATGCCTAGGATATTGCAGTTGAAGTGGCCCGAATGGTAATGAGTTGCAGGCATGAACTAAATTGGTAGCCCAGGGCCATCATGGCTGGAGTTTAAATGGTGAAGCACAATGATAGTGCGGCCTGAGCTTTGGCCGGTGCAATGGCCTTGGCCAATACCAACTCACTCAATCGGTGAGTCGATGGTCGACTCATACTCGACTTCGGTGCTTGGCCAGAGTTGACCCGGCCGAGTTGGATCGTTGACTCGCTGACCCGGTGACCGGGTGGACTTTGCCGGTCACCTGAGCCGTTTTCCGATGCCGGATTCCGGCCGAATTCCGACCATAATACCAGCTTTCCGGCGACCGTTTTTGGGCAGAGTTTTCACATGGGTTTTTCTCACACATGGGCTTGGTGGACTTCTTTTTTTGGACCTTTGAAGATTAGACCTAATTTTGGAAACAAGGGAGCTATTTAAAGGAAAGAATTCTACAACTTTTGGGATCACATATATTTTTCTTGGAACTTTGGAGAGCCGGTTTTGTTTACGCTTCTAGGGTTTGCTTTTGTTCATCTTCTTCTTTTCAATTAATATTTTTATGATGAACTCCATAGCTATGAGTAGCTAAACAAATATTATTGGTTATGGGATAAAGTTGATTTCTCAATATGTTATATGATTCAATGAATTAGTTTTGTCTCAATATTTTATTGTTTGTGATTCACAATTAATAGTGTTATATGATTTGATAGTTTGTTTGGTTGAGTCCGGAATCAATCCGATTTACATTCATTTCTAGAGCTATATTAGGGTTTTCAATACGAAAAAATTGTTTATCCCTGATTCTAAGTAGCACAATTGTGGGTAGTGCTTGTAGTGATATATCCTACTAGTCACAAGTGAATCATAACTTTTGTTAAAACGATTAGTGCTTTTACACATTCGTTTGCATTGATTAGTCTTATTCCATAGAACTTATTGCTTTTAGGGAGTTAAATCTACTTGTGCTTTTACACTTTAGGTTGCTTTCTAGGAATAATTCACATATGCATCTTTTAATGTGGTTGTGATGAAAACAGGGAATTAGCGGGATATACTTGCAATCAAGGTATCCTAGGACTATTAGTAGATGAGAGATTAAAATACCAATTCTAATCATTGATGAAAATACATGTTTGTGAATGATACTATCCCGTGACCAATATCTTCTCCTTATTGATTATTCCAATTATTTGCTTTGCTTTATTTTATTTTTACTTTAGTATTTCGTTAAAACAACAAACATCCCCCTTGGTTACCTTAGAAACGAAAATCGCATAACAACAATTGCCTCTCTGTGGAAACGAACTCTTCCTTACCTTGTACTTCATTCATATTTAGTGAGTAAGAAAGTGAAATTATTTTTGACGCTTACGACAGCGATCAGGAGGCATAGTAGTAATAGCTTTTGTCTTGTCTGGATCGACCTTGATTCCTACTGCAGTGAGCAGGAATCCAAGAAACTTTCTAGAAGAAACACCAAAAGCACATTTAGAGGATTAATCTTCAGTTTGTATTCCCTGCATCTTTCGAAGACTTGTCTTAGGATGTCTAGGTGGGATGCCCGAGTCTTCGATTTCACCACCACATCGTCAACATAGTCCTCTACTTGCTTGTGCATCATGTCATGAAATATTGCAATCATGGCTCGCTGATAAGTGGCTCCTGCATTCTTCAAGCCGAAAGGCATAACTGTGTAGTGGAAGTTTCCAATGGGAGTTCGGAATGCAGTCTTGTTAGCATCATGTTCGTACATCTTGATTTGGTTATATCCAATGTAACCGTCCATGAACGAGAACATGTCATGACCACTGGTTGCATCGACGAGCATATCAATGTTTGGCAATGGAAAGTCATCCTTCGGGCAACACTTGTTCAAGTTCCTGAAATCCACACAGCATCGGATCTGACCATTTTTCTTCTTAACTGGGACAATGTTTTCCAGCCACGTTGGATGTTGAATGGGTTTGATGAATCCTGCTGCTAGTAGTTTCTAGATCCCCACCTTGATTTGTTCCTCAACTTCGTGCCTGAATTACCTGGGCGGTTGTTTGACAGGTTTGGAACCGGGAGTGATGTGCAGATGATGAGTAACTAATTTTTCGTCCAGGCCGGGCATCTCTTCGTACGTCCAGGCGAAGATATCTTGATACTCTTTCAATAGACCTATCAATCCTTCTCGTTCCTCAGCAGAGAGAGCGGAACTGATTAAAATCGTCCTTGGGTTTTCATCTATTCCGATGTTGATAGTCTCGAGATCATCAGTTGTGGAATCCGTGCCATCTTGCAGTTGTCGTGGTGCATCTCGAATTTCTTCATCGGGCAACTGCTCACTCTGGCATGATTCTTCGCGGCGGGGAGACTTTTCATCGACCTCCCCTATTAATTGCTAATCTTTTCGACGGAGGTAAATGACTCTCCCCTTCGCATCATAATCAGTAATAAAGTTGGACTTTTTAGGAGTTGTACCTTGACCTTGACGACGCTTGAGTGGTGTGGTAGACGGTTTGGAGGATTTAACATCCGATGATGGTTTGTCAGCTTTCTTAATAGATTTCCAACTTGGGAGCGGAGTACCGCAGATCTTGCTTGGAGGTTCGGGGATGCTCATAAGGAGACACTGAGGCTGGGATGCGAACAATTTTGTTGTTGACCAAAGCTTTTATACACTGATGGTACGTCGAAGGAACAACTTTATTGTCATGAAGCCACGGTCTCCTGAGTATCATGTGATAATCAGGGTCTTTCTCAATCACATGAAACTTGACAGTGGATTGAATTGGCCCTACTTTCAAATCGACATAGGCATACCCGTATCATCAATATGGGATGATGAACAATCTTGCTTTGCGGGACTTTGGCCTCCTTGAGAGTCTTTATAGTGATGAGATTTGTAGAAGCATCTGTATCTATTAGAACTCTCCTGAATATGGAGACTTGATAGAAGCAATTACGAACAATGCTCGATTATATCCTTCCTCCGCCATTCGGTCTTCCTCAGTGAAGGTGATGTTGTTGACTAAGGTTCAGACACCATGGACACTTGTTCAACCACTGGAGATGATGGAACTATTCGTGTGTCGGATGATATTTTGTTGAGTGCAGCAAAAGTGTCCGTACGCTGATCTCTGGAGAAATGCAGGATTTCACATAGATTCTCGATTAAATGTGTGACATCCTGTTCCACCGTATTTTCATAGGTGGTGAAGCCGTTGGCTCGAGGATGATCATCGGTTGAGGAATTAGCTATCACCGTCGGAATTTCTTGAACAGGGGCGCCACTCAAATCTGATGTCATCCTGACGAGGAAATTCAATATGTTGTTCAGTGTCTCTTTCATCAGGTCCATGTTCCTTGTATGAATCTCCTGGACTCGTGCCAACTCGATCAAGGTCGGGATTTCTGTGTCGACGGTTCCATTAGATGGAGTGTTGGAAGGAGGAACATTTTCATTCGAAAGATTCTGACTGGAATTCGAAGTGATTGAGTTAGACCTAAGACCAACCATGATGTGAAAGTGTGAGATTGCAACCGAGAGATTAATCTCCTACTGTGGTCGCCAATATGTGGATGGGGAAAAACGGTTTGCTGGTTTTTTAGGAAAATGAAGAATCTAGCGTGTTGTCAAGACTCCTCGACCGAGCAAACTGCTGAACCTCACACAGATGCACTGCAAATGGAGTGCTTAGATTTGAGAGATCAATATGTAGGACTCCGGCCTAAACCAAGACAATGGCCGTTCCAGAGTCAATTCGGTCACAAAGAAGGAGATAGGTTGATCTGTAGGAGAGAAGCTGATAATTGTGTGGGAATAATGATGATCAAGGATTGCGGATGTATTGAAGGTTTATGAAAATTGATGAACTGCAAAAGTTGAGTTATGCGAATAAGTTTTAATCGAGTTGTTGACGAATGATGATCATCTGTTGTCCTCGATCGGGACTTATTGATATTGCAAGAATGATGAACACCCTGATCCCTTTAAGTGTGACGGTTTCTTGAGTGAAAGAGTGGGAAAGTGGAAGATCGTGGTAAAACCAGTTCCAGGTCGTGCGGAGACTTGGTTAACCGTCCACCCACTACTTTGCTAACTCCTTCAACCGTTGCACGACTTACTCACATTCTCATCGTGGATGAATCCACGTGCCGTAGGCCGCCATACCAAAACCCTAATTGATATCCCCTATTTGTGACGTGATTGATGTCTCACGATCGTGGAGTCTGCAGGGCAGACGTGTATCTAATTAGTCAGTTGCTGACTGATTAGACAATGAGTCTAGGTTTTGCTGAATTGAGCATTATTGGTGAATGCTTAGTGATTCATGAATTTGGACGTGTTAGTCCTTATGTTGATATTTCTCGTGTATAGTTATTGTAATTTCGAGCGTACGTATGAGCAAGTATTGCTCGATTCGACGAATTATTGATAGTTGGATGAGCAATTGAGCAAGTATTGCTCAATTCGACGAATTACTGATAAATTACTGAATATTGATAGTGGATCAATATTCGAGCAACTGAGCAAGTATTGCTTAATTCGACGAATTACTGATAAATTATTGAATATTGATAGTGGATCAATATTCGAGCAACTGAGCAAGTATTGCTCAATTCGACGAATTATTTATTTATTGGTAACATGACTCAATAAAATATTAATTAAAATATTGGTAGATTACCGAATATTATATAATTAATCTGCGTGTTGTTTGCTGGATGATAAGTGGTTTATTTACATATATTTGATGCCAATTCCATGCTAGTAATTGTTGATTTTCTTGCAGATTATTGTATATTACGCTTGTTTTCTTTTATTTGTGTTTTGTTAGATGAATCATCCAAAACAAGTGAAAATAGCTACAAAAGTGAAGTTCACAAGTGAAGAAGGGCCAAATACCCATTGGAACTCGTTCAAATACAAGATTTCTACTTTTCATTGTGTAGAGGACGAGAAGATGAAGCCAATGGCGAAAGAACGGAGTCATTCTGAGTTCGTATGAAGAAGTTATGAAGAACGAAGACCCGGGGCAAAATGGTCATTTTCCTCATTCTATTGGCAACCCCACTCTGAGCATTAGGTGATCAAAACCTCATTTCAAAGGAACCGAAAAGTCACGTCTTTTACTTGGGGAAGTCGATTCAAATGTTATCATCAGCACCGGGAAAAATACTCGGGGCACCTTCATCTTCTTCGTCTTAATCCGGCAGAAAAACCAGGTGAGGAAGAACACGACTTTGTGAATGAGCATAACAGGAAATGGAGAAGAAAGAGTTCGAAGTTGAAAGGAAGTGATGCTCGGTTGTCGTGACTGAGAACAAAGCGAAATTAAGAATGGTTAAGCAATTATTGATGGCAAATTACAACGAAGTTCGATGATCAAATAGTAAATGATGGCAGTTGATCACGATGGCGACGATGAACATTGATGCTGTTTAGGGTCCGAGCAACATAGAAGGAGGTGTTGCTGTGGTTTGATTAAAAATGGAGGTTGCTGCCATTATCGTGTGAAGAGGAGATTAGCGGGATATTCTTGCGATCAAGGTATTCTAGGGCCTTTGATAAAATTTGAGATTAAAATATCAATTCTAGTTATTGTGTTGAAAACATGTTTGTGAATGAAAACGAAATCCATGACCAATACTTTCTCATCATTGATTTGATTTGTTTACCTTTATTGTTTGCTTTTATTTAGTTTATTATATAAAAATCACAAAACCCCCGTTGTTATTTATAAGATCCGAAACAATTTGACAACCTAGACCTCTCTGTGGGAACGATCCTTTCTTGCCCTTGCTTCATTATATATTTTGAGTAGTAAGAAAGTGTAATTTATATTTGTGTCGACTGACAACCGGTCACTGGATCAACATAAATTTATTTAGTGTTTGAACTTGCTAGAATGATGATTTGTTGATCGTTTGTTCGAAACCCTAATTTTTGATCAATTGCTCATTAATTGACGAATTCTTTAGGTCATGAGCGAAGGAGGGACCGACCACATGGGACTATGGACGTCCATGTGATGCCCAATTGCTCGATTTTTCTCAAATGAGCAAGTATGCCCGTTTGATCAATATTTCGTGAATATTAAAATAATAATATTTTAACATATTTTTCGTGAGTAGCCTAGTCGGTCATGTGACCATGTTGACTTTTGGCTTTTTCGTGGTTTGAGCAATATTTGAGAAGATATGGAGAAACCATGATTTTTGCTGAAACAGGGAAGTTTCCCAAGATGAGAGAAATAACAATTTATGAAAGATTAGGGATTGCAAGGTGTGGGACCGGCCACGTCTAGGGCATGGCCGGCCAGCTAAGTTGCCCGGTCCCGCAACACCTTTCCCTATTTTATATTATTATTTTTCATGAAACCACGAAAATATGGAGAAACCATGAGTTTTGCTCAAACAAGGAAAGTTGTTAGAATGGAGGAGTCTTCATGAGTTCATGAAAATAACAAAAATAAAGAAGATAATGGAGGAAGCATGGGACCGGCCACGGCTAAGGCACGGCCGGCCGGCCGGTGGGCCCGGCCCTTGGGCACTTTTCCATTATTTTAATGTTTTAATTTCCTCTCTCCTATTTTATGCAGGATTCCTCATTTGTCCATATTTTAGCATGCTCGTTCGTGCATTTGGGTGCTCGTTCGTGCATCATTGTCGAGTACACTTGCACTATTTTATGGGGCTTACTCAGTGGTAGTCCAGATGCCCGATTGTTGAGTAATTATTACTAATTTATGAAATTCAGTGGAGAATGATTCATGAAATTGAGCAATAAAAGTGAGTAGTTTATTATTATCAATCCATAGGATCAGCCGTGGATTCGACCATGAATTCGGAATAATAATAAAATAAGTATTACCATTCCATGGGATCGTGGATTCGACCACTGAATCGGAGTAATGAAAGTAGTTATTACCATCCCATGAGATCAGCCGTGGATTCAATCATGAAATCGGAGTAATGAGATTATCTATTACCATTCCATGAGATCAGGCGTGGATTCGATCATGAAATCGGAGTAATGAGATAAAATAGATTATCTTCTAGGAATTCAGTAGTGAATGTCATGGTAGAATTAATCTATTGCAGAAGGAATATTAGCCAGTTAAAGCGTCGTACCCATTCTGAGGTGCATAGTCAGGAAACAACGAGTGTTGCCGAAGTCCTGAAGACGTTATTGCTCTCAATCTTACGGAGAACCGCCTGGGTATATACATGGTCTCTCTACATAGTCAGGGAACAGTGAGTGTCACCGACGTCCTGAAGGCGTTATTGCTTTCAATCTTAAGGAGAACCACCCAATCGTTCTTCTATGTAGAGGTGGGTCTCTCTCATGTAGTCTGGGAACAATGAGTCACCGACGTCCTGAAGGCGTTGTTGCTCTCAATCTTACGGAGAACCGCCTAATTATGTTATTCTACATAGAGGTCATGATGAAATGCGAGGTATCGAACGCTCAGCTAGTGGAGGCCTTTCGAAAACAAATTCACCATGGATCATAAAATATGAATCATCACATGCCTGAAAGCCGTGTCAGAAACATGCAGTATCATGATTTTACGATTTTGTCCTTTGTTGAAAATCCACCATCTACAAAGAGCTTTTGCACAACGAGACTGCCGATCATACATCTCCTCCAACTTGGTCCACAAAGAATATGCTAGTGTCTCACTAGCCACATGATTAAAGATACCATCATCAATCCACTGACGAATAAAACCAACTGCTTTACGGTTAGTAACACGCCATACTTCTTCATCTGTCTCCTCAGGCTTCACTTCCTTACTCTCTATTGGACCATAAATATATTTACAATATAACTAGTCTTCCATCTCCGCTTTCCATATCACAAAGTTCCCACCGGTCAAATTGACCATTCTATTACTAGTGCTAGCTTCCGTCATTGCACAAGATTAGCTCAACCCAAAAGCTCCGATACCACTTTTTGGGGGAGACTTATAAATCCGAGCCGCTATGCGCAATGCGAAATCTACACAAGCAATGAAATACAAATGCGAAAATAACACAACTATGCAATATAGAAGCAATCACACAACACCGGCAATTACATGGAAAAACCCCTCCAAGTTGAAGGGTAAAAAATCACGGGCAAATCTTCCACTATAATCAAACAATGGGTTACACAAAATCCTCCCAATTTGGGGATAACAACAACTTCAAGGTGCATATAACACTTGGATACCTATTTTCCTAATTACACTCACCCTTAAGGATGGATCAACAATTCATTCACCAATAAGATGAGATTCACTATCAATTTGACAATAGCAAGAGTAAGATTACTTACTACTAGAGTTTGAGCAAACCCTAGATTTTCACCCTTTGAAGAGATGTGGAAATTGATGGAACAATCTTCACCACAACGAACTAAACGGATCTTTGACAAGAACTCTTTCTTCTTCCCTTCAAGATAACTTCAAAATCTCACCAAAACGGTGGTTCACCTTCTCCCTCCCTCGCTCACTCTCTTTCTCTACTGCCTCTCTCTCTCTTCTCCACGACATGTAAAGAAGATAAACATCTCTTGGACGTTTCACTTGTTATATCTTAACAAGGCACTGCTAACTAGCTCCCCCCATTTGATAAGGGACACCTGGACTGTTGGGTCCATAAGGAGTTAACCCAACAAATCAAAATATAGAAATTGTGAAATGCAGAGAAATTGGGGACCATCAAGAATCTTCAATTAGCATTAGAAGAGTACAAATTTAGGTGATTCTTATTTATAATTAAATAAAGGTTGTAGTTATTTGATTATTAAGCGGAGGAGCACTATAAGTTTCGTTATGCTCTTATCTGATTTATAAATTGCTTGTCTTTAACTTTTTATATGTTGGTATTCTTGATCTTTCTAGAACATGTGATGCGCCAATAGTTATTTATTCGCTTAATTGATGTGATTACTGTTAGTTATATCTCTATATGGCTCTGGAGTGTCTAAATTTGTGGTAGTCATGATCATCTACAGGATATGGCTCGTCGAGGTTTTGAATTTGTGTAACATAATTATTGCATGTAGGTCTTTTGTGATATCTGAGTGTCTTTGTGGTGTGTGTGTAGGCTCAAGGAGAAGCTAGTTATACACCTGAAGGGTTTGAGATATAACAAAGTCGTGAAAGGGGGCATTAAGGACAAGTCGTTGAAGCTAATGCTAAAGGAGAAGCGACAAACATATAAGTAGAAGGAAGAACAAGCAATGAAATAACCCAATCCAATCAAGCATGTCCTGAATTGACAAAGATGATTAATGTTTAGCAGGTGAAGATTTCATGCTAATATTACTTTGATGTTAATGTTATGTTTGAGAGATTTATATAAACAGTGTAGTTGAAAAAACAAAGTCTTACCCCATGGACTAAAGGGAACTGTTGACCTCTCTTGGAAACCTAATATACAAGAGTCGCTTAGTAATTTCTCTGTTCATCTTTTGCCCATCCCTTTTATGGAGTCAATTGAATTACTCTCGTTCTTTTTGTATGAACTACTGAGAAATCATCATTCACAAGTGATTCAAAATGCATCATAGTTGATACTGGTCCTTTAAGGCTCTTTATACAAGTATAGTCGAATGTGTTATTTTGTTGGTTTCTGGTCCATTACTAATTTTGCAGTCGAAAAGTTCTTGCATATGTTATACATTGACAAAAACATATTAGGAATTGTATGAATAGTCCTTACCAAAGTCGTTCATTTCTTGTAGTTGAGTATTGATTTGTTTGGTTGGTCTTAAGCTTTTCTCCATAATGTGTTATTTTGTCAATTTTCCATATCATTGTTGAATTTTGTGTGGATTGTGTTACATAGCAAACTTCGTATATTTGACTAATAAATGTGAAACTAAACAAATCTCACATGTGAAACTAAACAAAATTTATATTTATTAGGTATTGTCTAGGTACATTGTGTTGCATAACAAACTTCCTATATTTAACATGTGAAACTAAACAAAATTTAACTAATATTTGTATTGACTAGGTAC
The DNA here is from genome assembly GCA_023531295.1 of Papaver armeniacum. Classification (NCBI taxonomy): domain Eukaryota; kingdom Viridiplantae; phylum Streptophyta; class Magnoliopsida; order Ranunculales; family Papaveraceae; genus Papaver; species Papaver armeniacum. Next base: position 215,655 of record JAJJWW010007221.1, on the reverse strand, counting down.
ATTGTGATGTTTGTTGTGCGTAATTATGTTTTCTCCTAGATACATATATAAAAAAATTATTGATCGTTTCAAGGTAGACCTTTATATAAGAATAACCTCCATATAAGAATAATTTCTTATGGTCCCTAGGATATTCTTATATAGAGGTTCTACCGTATATTAGGATTTTAAAATTATGCTTGAAAAAATAGGCAAGCCAAAGTGGAATTAACAACCTCATGTCAAGGCTCTTATTTCCCACTGATCATTAATGTCATGGACCAACCCTGTTTACCCATAACAATTAGAATGTTGACTCTCATGTATAAAATATGAGTACAAATCACCTTCTCTAAAAACTCCAAACCGATTTCAACAAACCTTGTTTCCCATAAAATATCCCTTTAAGTTAACCAATATGCTTTTACATTATTTCCACTTCTCTTTCTGATACCTTCTCTACAAACTCCGATCAAATTTCAAGAAACCTTGTTTCCGATTAAATATCCCTTTAAATTAGCCGATATGCTTTTACATTCTTTCCACTTCTCTTTCTGATTTATTCTTAAGTCTATCACCAATATCCTTGCACCAATGAAGTTGTAAAACCTTGTTTGTGATCAAAAAATCCAATTAGTTTAGCATGACGAGAAACTTGACATATTTTATATTTTTTTTACTTCTCTTTCTATGTTCTCCCACCGTCTCTTACCAAAAATGCTTGCACCAATTAATCTGTGAGAATGTTACATTTTTGTGACACGTCTTTGTCTCACAGGGACAGACCTAGCGACCTTGTTTCACGCCTCACGCAGTCACCCTTCAAGAAAAGGCTCATCGACTCACAAATGCCGAAAATGCAGGGAGACCCGCATTAATACACCAAAGAAATACACCAGTACGTGGCGCCCACGTGGCATAGAAGGCCCCACAAAGAGTAAATGCTAGTGGCCGATTAAATCGGTAGAGATGAAGAAAAAAAGAAACTTTATTATTTTCTCTTCTCTTTTAACTGAGTAATACCTGTGTAGATAGGGAAAGTTATTTACTGTTTAGATCTAGAAAATTTCTTCACCAAAATCCCTAAATTTCTCTCTTCTGCAAACATGGAAGAAAATCCTCAAGAATCTTATCATAATGGTAAGTTACATTTGATTAACTTAATTAGTTTAATTTTTAAATAATTGCAGTATTTTTTTACTAATTGAATAAAAAGTATGTTTACATATTTGTTACTTTACTGATTTGTGATGTTTCAATCCAATTCGGCTAGGATGATAATAGTAAAAAATAAGGATGATCGTCTTTACTAGTTTGATAATATCTGTTAAATCATAAGCATTTTCAGTGCATAATCCTTATTAAATATATTCACTATCCACACTGCATATTATTCTTTTAATCCATGTTAAATACTTACATCTTCATAATATATTTGTTTGACAGATTAGTTAAATAGTTAAAATCACAGGAGAACTTTTTTGTTTATTGTCATTTTTGGGACCACTTAAATTTCATTTTTGTCTGTTTTTATTTGTGAACTACCATTTATCTTTTTTAAGTTTCTAACTGAACATATATTTTAATTTTTTAGAGGATGAAGAGGACAATAGTTTCAATGGAAGTGATGAAATAAAACCTCCTTTGCTAGGGATGACTTTTGATGGACATGAAGAAATGTTTCAATTTTACAAAGTGTATGCCAGAAAAGTTGGATTTCCAGTGCGAAAAAGATCAAAAAGGACTAATGTTGATGGCACTACAAGAAGTGTGACTTTTGTTTGTTCAAAACAGGTGAACATGAAAGCCGAACTCAAAATCAAACTAAGCCAAAGGGGACTGTCAAAAGTGGGTGTAATGCTTATGTTACTGGGAGAATGCAAGCAACTAATAATAAATGGTGTATTTCAGTAGTACATCTTAAGCATAATCACGAGTCCAACTCCGATGATGCTCGTTTTTGGAGGTGTTTCCACAAGGTCAGTGGATCATTAAGACGACAAGTTGACCTTAATGATCGAGCTGGGATTTCAATCAAGAAAAACTTTAACGCGGCTGTTCTTGGAGCTGGTGGGTATGAAAAGAAGCTAGGGCAATGTATGATGTGGGTCTTGCCGGATTAACCTACTGGAGTTCTAATGTGAACATTTTTAGGGATCCTAGATGGGGCAACATGCAAGAGACTAGAGGTGAGGATCCATTCGTTGTGTCCAGGTTCGGCGTAAATTATGTTAGTGGACTTCAAGAGATAGGTGAAAAAGAGAATGTCACAAGTGCACTTAAGGTTTCAAGTTGTTGCAAGCATTACACTGCATACGATTTTGATCATTGGAGCCTTTACTTTGATGCAAAGGTAATGTTGCAAGTTAATTTGTTACACGCTGTATGGGCTTGGGGATAAAAACCCAACAACGTACTTATCTTTATAGGCTTGGGGATAAAAACCCAATAACGTACTCATCTGTATGGGCTTGGGATTTTTTTTTGATAAGAGCATCACTTTTGCAGGTGACATTACAAGATTTGGAAGATATCTATCAGCCACCATTTCGGAGCTGTGTAATTGAAGGACATGTTAGCAGCATAATGTGCTCATACAATATGGTGAACGGTGTTCCTAGTTGTGCTGCTCCAGATTTTCTCAAAGGAATTGTAAGAGATCAGGGGGGTCTTGATGGGTAAGTTCCCTAATTTTGTTTAAGATTTTCGAAAGAATTAGGGTTAAATAAAAGACAATCAATTTTTGTCTTAAAATTTTTCAAAAGAATTAGGTCTAAATAAAACTTAAGCTTAACCAGCAAGACCACGATGAACAGATGAACACTAAACACAAGTAAAATTCCATGTGTAACTATACTAAACAAAATCTGTATATGCTGTAGTTGAAGAACATGAAGTAACTAGAGGAAATAGAAGTAGATTGTTGGAATTTCAGCTTAATAATCAACAATTCTTTTATGCTAAACATGATTATAAGTACCCTTATACTGAAATAAACTATACTCTAGTATTAACATGTTCTTTAGATCATAATACAACACATATCTAAGCATATTCCATTCATAATAGCTCACATGAAACCATATGTATATACAAAAGCTTCAATACAATGTAAAAGAACTAGATTAAAAGGAAACAAAAGCATCATGAAACATACAGTTTATGACTTAGCTTCTACTTTTATTCCTCTCGTTTCTCAATGATGGATTACCAGAAAAATGGATATGTATAAAAGAGGCTATAAGAGAGCTTAGTCACAGCCGATGTGTCAACCAACCTGTCCATCATTAATTGGTTGACACCTCACTAGGTGAGTCATATGATAACTAAGCAGCTGGGTGTAATCCTAGTTAGCACTAATCAAGATTAAACAAAACAGGATTAGCTTAAGCAAAATAGGATTACCTTAAACAAACCAACATTAATTGCTAAACCAACATTAAGTCTAACAGTTCCATTTTGGGTGGTACTTATTTTTGTACCCCTTCTTTTTTGTTCAATGCATTCTTCTTTATCGATAAAAAAAAAACAAAAAAAAACCTGAATCAGGTTATTTAACAGAGGAGTTTGTAGGAAAATACTTGCCAATTAACAAAGAATAACTTTCTGTAATTAGTTAGGATGAAATACGGTAGAATATAAGCGGTTAGGAATGGTAAAACAGGCAGGACAGGTGGAATTAATTCATTGGAGGGTATAGAGGGCACATGGGAGTCTTGGCACAGACGATATGGACCCACTGGTCAATACAAGTTTGTTGTTGTTATTGTTGCTAGGGACCAGGATGGTAACTGCTTGGGATGTTGGTCTAAATGATTTGGTTATACAAATTCTTTAGTGGTTGAAGCTCAAGGGGTACTCTTTGCCATTCCGATGGGAAAAGAGACAGTGTTCTCGAGGTGCATTTTTTAAAGTGACAATCAAGTGGTCATCAAAATCTTAAGGAATGACAACAAGTCCATTCCTTGGTGCATTGCTAAAACCATTCAGGAATCAGGATATAAAGGCCTTGCTGCTAGCTTTTCTTTTTTTGAGGGATAGCAAATAATGTTGTAGGAGTAAAATAAAGGTCAACCATAAAACAACAAAGCCTCGTCCTCCACCATCTTTACTTACACGCTGTGGTAGCCCGAGATGCTTAGCAGTTGGGTCATGGTTTTGAGGGATCCAAATGAAGACACATTTCTCGCTGAGACGAGCAATACCCATAAAATCATTGTATAAGGAAGTCAATATTACGACTTGCTGATAGAAGAATAAGACTTTGACTCATCTACAAAATTGATTGCTTTTGCTTTTACCAAACAAAAATATTAGATAGAATTAGATGGTTTTCCTTTGGTTTCCATGAGGGTCTGTTGTTTTTATGGAAAGTCTCATCTGCTTCGGGGACTATACACAGATGTCCTGAAAGATCACAAGAACTTACGAGATCATCAATGAGGCGTTTTAGGTTCAAGAATCATCTAAATAATAGGTGAATCAAAATGTAGAAATTGTGAAATACATACAAATTGGGGACCATCAAGGATCTTCAATCAGCATGGGAAGAGTACAAATTTAGGTGATTCTTCTTTATAATTATTAAAGGCTGTAGTTATTTGATTATTATGCAGGGAAGCACTATAAGTTTCGTTCTGCTCTTAACTGATTTTTAAATTGCTTGTCTTTAACTTTTTTATATGTTGGTATTCTTGATCTTGCTAGAACATGTGATGTGCCAATAGTTAGTTATTCGCTTAATTGACGTGGTTACTGTTAGTTATATCTCTATATGGCTTTGGAGGTTTTAGATTTGTGGTAGTCATGATCATCTACAGGATATGGCTCGTAGAGGTTCTGAATTTGTGTAACATAATTATTGCATGTAGGTCTTTTGTGATATCTGAGTGTCTTTGTGATGTATGTCTAGGCTCAAGGAGAAACAAAGTCGTGAAAGGGGGAATAAAGGACAAAGTCATTGAGACTAATGCTAAAGCAGAAGTGGCGAATATATAAGTAGAAGGAAGAACAAGCAATGAAATAACCCAATTCAAACAAGTATGTCCTGAATTGAAAAAGATGCTTAATGTTTAGCAGGTGAAGATTTCATGCTAATATTAGTTTGATGTTAATGTCATGTTTGAGAGCATTCTATGGGTATTAGCGATGCCTGCAGAACTTCCTAAGATGCTACCACCGCGGCGTATGATCGATCATATGATTGAGTTGGTTCCTGGGGATTTCACATAGTCAAACCTTAGTGTGTTCATCAAGGAGTTTATAAAGATACAAGATAACTTTTACAATATTCCACAGCCGCACTCCCCACAAAGATTTGGCAATTAAGCACAAGTTCAATTAAGAACTCTCCCCCATAAAATGTCATTCTTGAAAAAATAACAAGAGCGACCTTACTTTTACAAGAAAAGAAGGATTTCTTTGGACATTAACAAATTACATGAAACATGAATTTGTATCCAGAAAATTCAATTAAATTAACCACAAGAGAACCCATGATTAATTTAATCGGAAATGCTCAACATAAGAGAACTTACGGAGCTGCGCAGTACTTTCACATAAAAGTGGATCAGGGAAAGATCAATACTGCGGAATATACAAAGATTCATTCTATTTTCATCAATATTTGCATAATGATACCATAGACTAAATCTTTGTTATCAAAAGTTCATTCTATTTTCCATCAATACCTGCATAATGACATATAATAGACTTAACTTTTGACATATATGGGACAATCATAGTTCATGGACGTAAACATACATATCCCATAAAAATATTTTTGCAATATATAAAACCAATAAAAATTAATACTGCAAAAATCATCTTCCAAATAAACTTTAGAATTTAAATAAATAATTTTAAAAACATTGCAAGATGAAAATCGTTGGCAATAGCTATGTGTACTCACAATAATTGCTATTCCAAACCCTAGTTATTCTTCTTAAAAGGCAAGAATAAATTCTCATAAGAAGTTTCCTAAACAAAACAAATCTTTTAGACATAATCAGCAACCATGGAACGGATAAGTAAGTTCATAAGTTGCCTTCTTCGGTTTAGATTTCAGAAAGACAAGATTCTTTGTTGCAATTTCAAGTTGTCCACGTACAACCTCAAAATTTCTAAGAAGATTTCCAACCAATTGATATGATAATTGAATTGGAAGATCTTTTTCATGATCGACTGTGTAAGAGCACTGCTCGGTCGAACTCGCAAGCGTTGCTATCTCAAGCTTGTTTGTCAATATTGGTGATCAAAACTATAAGTCTACTTATAAATGTCTCGGACTAGGATAGATCGTGTAGTTGAGCATTAGACTTCACGACGTTCATCTTTGAAGACGAAGAACTACTAAGGAGAGTTTGTGGAACTTCATCAACAAAAATATGTGGAGACTGAAACTCACACTACAAAAATACTAAGTTTTAGTGACGCCAATGAACCGTGGCAGTTGACCAAAAACCCATGGGAAAAGATAACTTGCCACGGCTAGGTTGCCGTAACAAATAGTCCCGTGGCTAATACTATTTGCCACGATGATAGCCACGGTTTTTCAGGCGTAGCTAATAATACGAGAGCATTTACCACGGATACTGTCGTGGCTAATAATTAGTCGGATTGCACACGTATGTGGTTATTAGCCACGACTTTTATGCGTGGGTGTTGCTCTAGTACCATTTTCAGGAGCTCAATTTCACAGTAGCTGTTTAAAAGCTGATATCGTCTTGTTTGGCTGCTAGGCATTAAATAACAAGTGGTGGAAATAAACAATATACACTACGACAATTTCAAAAGAAAAATTTATTCATTAAAACGAAAACGACACAAGTACTACATGGTTGTCTGATTGATTGATTCATTCAACAAAAGCAAATAAAAACTTAAAACTAAACCATTTTGAGCCTGATACAAGTTTCAGGAGAAATTTACATTGAATATGCAATAACAAAATACTTCACCTTCAATTATCACAGATGGATTTCTTACTTCCTAGGTCAATTGTCATATATCTTCCAACATAGCCTTGAACATAATATCTCTCAATGAAATTAACCTGCAAAATATAAACATCAAATTTGATATCAATGTCAGATAACACAAGAAAATATCCCTATGTACTGCATTCATAGAGGCCTAATTTCTTATCCCTTCAAATATAACATGTGGTCTAAACCATTAAGAAGATACAAAATCTTAGAGCGTCCACAATGGAGCGACCAAAACCAAAGAGCAAAAACTAAAATTTTTGGCATTTTTTAGTTTATAGTCAGTGTTAAACACAGCGGGGGACGACCAAATTATACTCAAACGCACGTATAATTTACGCCTGAAACGAAACAATCATATAATCTGCGCCTCACTCACTGACGAAGATTACAGCTACGCCTAAGCCAGGCGCGCATTATAACTTCGTCTGACAACGGGCGAACCTTATATGTTCGTTTAAAATGAAACGAACTCTATAAATACGCTTGGTCTTCAGACGTAGATTTAAAATGGAATGGACTATATAAATGCGCTTGGTGGGGCGTTAATTTTAACCTCGCCTCACATAAACCAAGGTTTATAAGTTGGTCCATCAACATGCGAGCTTTATACTTGCGCCTCACCAGGCGAATATTATACTTTCGCCCCACTCAAACGGACTTTTAATCTGCGCCTAAATTTGGGTCGAAATTTGAATAAATATCCCTTGTTTTAACAGGCTTCACAAATATCCTTATCACACAATAAATATGTCCCTCTCCATCTACAAGCCTATTCGAGCCCACTAATGTTTTTTCTGCTTTCCACATTTACCTTCTTCTTTTAATCTCCCGGATTCAATCAGTTCATATTCAATTTACATCTGAAAAATTCATTTCTTTCTTCTCTCTCTGTTTCTTTCAACCACCACCAACAACTCTGCAACTACCACAACCAGCTCTACCGCCGCCACCACCAGCTCCGCCTACGTTAACATCAGATCTATTAATATGTGTGTGTTCTTTTTTACCACCTCTGCAATTGACTCGCCATTCCAATGGAAACCTATTATCAGCAACATACGAGAGAACTTTTGTTTCTACCGATTAATTTCTAAAATCAGATTCAAAGATATGTATTGAACTTGTTCGAATTATTGAAGTTCAAGAAGAAATGATGATGCCGGTGGTAGTTTCTATTGTGGCGGCGGTGGTGGAGGAGGAATGTATTTGAATCTGTTTTTACTTCATTATATGTTACAGATCTAATGAGTTTAGTTTCTCAATTAAAGGTTCTTCTTCTCAATCGATATAGCAACCAACTCGAATTTCAGATCGTGTTGATTGGTGATTCTGTTCTTGGACAATCGCCATGAAAATTAAGTAGGTAAACAGTCGATTATGTGTTTAAACGAGTTTACCTTACGATTTTATTATTCGGAATCTGATTCAATCAATTTCACATATCAATTTCCAATCTTCGATATTTTTTTTGTATGATTTGTGTTTCAAATGTTTACTAGTAACGAATTAGTTGATTTGTGTTCATATTGTTTAATTTGGTTTTGATAATGATTTTTTTTTATATTAATAATGGTAAATGACTTGTTTAATCTGATAGTGATAGTGGTGGAGGAGGTGGTAGGTTTAACAGAAGCCAGAGTGGTGGAGATTATGGTGGTGTGGGAAGAGGTGAATCTTACAGTAGAGTAGGTGTTTCTTAAAATTGTTTAAACAGACTTACTGGATTGTTTAAATTTGGTTTCTATACTGCAGGTGTTAAGATAAATAACTTGGACATGGTAGATGCTCGAGGGTTTGATCGTTCTCGCATCTCTTCACGTTCTATTGAAGCATACTTGATTCAGGTGAAGAAGCTTTCGGGCCCTTCATATCACTCAAATGAGTCACATATTCTCATTCATTGACATTGAAGTTTTTTGGCGCTGATTTTCTTAGATACTGAGAACTGGCTTCTTTCATGCTGATCCTCATCCTGGGAATCTTGAAATTGACGTGGACGAGACCCTCATCTACTATGATTTTGGTATGATGGGAGAGATAAAAACTTTCACTCGAGAGAGATTGCTTGAACTCTTCTATGCAGTTTATGAGAAGGATGCAAAAAGGTTTGCACCTTTCTTAAGCTTACTTGTTAAACGGTTGTGATTTATGGAATTTAAAATTTTAAACTTCTTTGGATTAAGACAACTCTATGAACTGTGCATTGCAGGTTATAAAATGTTTAATAGAGCTCGAAGCACTCCAGCCCACCGGAGACTTGTCATCGGTGCGTATGCCCACTGTTTCAATTTAAGACCTCAATGTGGTAACATTTTGGTTGTTTTTGATTAATAGGAATCTTTGATAAATTTTGCAAAGTTTTGTTATTATGTATAGGTTAAGAGATCTGTGCAGTTCTTTTTGGATAATTTACTAAGCCAAAGTCCTGACCAGCAGCAGACTTTAGCTGCAATTGGCGAGGTATGTTTAGATTCAAACGATATTTTGAATTTGTAGCTTAACTTCATTTAAGAGCATATTTATATGTGATATCAACTAGACTGTTCTAATTGTAATATTGGATCTTTTTCTGTTTTTATAGGACTTATTGGTGAAATGTTGATGATAGACCGTCTGATTGGTGATACTAGTGAAGTATGTCCGTTTGTGTTTGTACAAGTTGATCTACTTAAGAGATACAAGTTGCACGGCGGCTTAAGTCAGGTGCTCAATTTGGATGGAATGTATCGGCCCCTCTCACCGTGGAATGTATCATTGTATAGTATACTGACATTGGATGATATATGCGAAGGTGACCGCAGGTCTGAGGCAACTGTAAGGTGATGCATCTGATAGGATTTTGCAGTCGGTAAGTGCATTATTTCACCTTGTTTTATACTCTCAAAATCTTAGTCATCAGAATCTTGTGCTTAGCTTACATATCCTGGAAGGATTCACCATTCCAGAAGACTGATAGCTAGTAATATTAAAATTACTCATATGGCAGGTAAGGGATTATCTTCAAGAGAAGGGTGCATTGAAATCGCAACCTGATTGGGTCACCGTTCTGGATGGAACTCAGGAAGGTGCGTTTCAGTGGGTATGCTTTCAACATTTATTCCACTTGTGATTCCGATTTTCTTAGTACTTGTTAGTGGGTGGAGGTGGAAGAGGTGGAATTGGTGAAGTTAGTGGACTACAGTGTGGAGGTGGAGTTTGGAGATGGTGCGGGTTGTGAAGTTGAAATTGGAGTTGGTATATTCTGTCTTTCTTAACCACAAACCATAAATTTGAACTATCATGTGATCTTTTTTTAAAGAAACTAAATATGTGTATCCTTTTTATTGTGCACATATGACATGTTGAAAGGAATTAAATATAGGATTCACTTTTGTGTTTACTACATGCATATATTTGAATGCGTATCCAAAACAAGGAGTTCTCATGGGGTGAGTTTATATTTTTTAGAATTGATTCATGAATATGCTGGTTTGTTTGTTCATTGTTATGGTTATTCAGTTGAATTGTGCAGTGAGTGGCCATATTCATTGTGAAAAAAGAACTCTGGACTTCGTTTTTTATGGGATCAACTACGGTTGTTGATCCATTTATAGGATCAACTCTTGTTGTTGACCCATTTTTTTATGGGATCATCAAGTATGGTTGTTGATCCATTTATGGGATCAACTCTTGTTGTTGACCCAATTTTTTGTGGGATCAACTACTGTTGTTGATCCTATCTAATGTTGTTGATCCAATCAACTCCTATTGTTGACAACATTTTCTTGGATTAGTATAATCATGCTTGTAGTTTAGATTATGTAAATTTCTTCCAATGCTGAACTTGTGATGCAATGGTAGCATGACTGACTCCACGTCAGATGATGCGTGTTAGACTCATGGATCAACTTTCATTGTTGATCCAATTTAGTGGATCAACTTCTACTGTTGAACTTTTTTTTTTTTTTTGATCAACTACCGTTGTTGATCCCCTAAATTTTGTCCAATTTGGTGGGGGATCAACTTCTACTGTTGATCCTTTTTTTTTGGATCAACTACATTTGTTGATCCCTAAATTGGATCAACTTCTAATGTTGGTTCTATTTTTATTTGGATCAACTATTGTTGTTGATACAAAAATATCTGAACCAGTGGTGGTGGCGGCGGCGGCGGACTAGCGGTGGCGGCGGCAGACTAGTGGTGGTGTAATGGTGGTGGTGAAGGAGTGGTGGTGGAATGGTGGTGGTGAAGGAGTGGTGGTGGCGGTTGGTAGGTGGTGGTGGAATGGTAGTTGAATGTTGGTGGTGGTGGTGCTAGTGGTTGGAAGTGGTAGAGGAAGAAATTTGTTCCATTTTGAAATAAAGAAAATATTATATGGGTGAGGGTATTAAGGTAATCAAATTTTAAATGGATAAGATTATTAAAAAGTATGAACATATTTATTGTTGTTTAAGGATATATTTATTGAGTATCAAAAGTAAGGACATATAAATAATGTACCCAAGTTTATACCTACGTCCCATTCTAAACGAACTTTTAATATGCGCTTGTAATCAAAAGCATTTTTAACCTCCGCTCAACCAAAAATAGTTTTAGTCGAGCTTTCAAACCAAATATACTACAGTTTTTTTAGTTAGCACCACCGTGATTGGTATCTCGATCAAAATTATAGTTTTGGTCGTCCATTGTGGACGCTCTAAAGGGACAACAATTCAACCAACTATTTTCTCTCACATACATCTATGGATTCAAAAAAGTACAAATATCCATCAATGCATTCAAGCGAATACACCTAGGTACCCATAAATTCAATCCATGGCAGAAAAAAAAAAACAAGAAACTCAGAATATTACAAAACCAGTACACCAATTTCAAAGTTTTCCTTAATTCATAAAATGGTTTGCAAGCTATTTGGCTAACGATAACGCAAATGTGCATCATGACAGCTAAAATAAAGAATGTGTCAACAAATATCACTTAGTCCATGATGTTAATCTGGAATCTAATTTAAAAATTATGCCATCGTCTTTCTAATATGCTTTTTTCCGCTGACAATTGGGTTCCACTTCAAGTTAGGTTTGTGACGTTCCATATCTCTATTAACAAATGCTTATAACCTTTTTGACAATAATTTTTGAGTATTTTCTCTCAGATTTGGTTAATTCGATATTGATGAACTCGATTTATGTTTATATTTCAGATGGAGTTTGGATTCTTAATGAGGTTGTTTGAAAGAGGGTGTGAAAATGAACTGGAGAAAATTATGAGGGGTAATAATCGCTTTTTTAAGTCATGATTTAGCTAACTAATGTGGGGGTTTCCTGTTTGGTTCATAATTTGAACCTGACTTTTAGTTTGTAGCTAATTGATGGAGTTTACAATAATCTCCTTTACACTCTGTATGTGTGATTAATGAACTTTTTTTGTGAAGTGCATACTGGTAATCGATAAATGATGAAGTTCTCAAAACTGCTTGTGTAAAGATCAATATTCGAGATCTTGGTTGAGCCTTATTTTGTTGGGTCCTGTTAACGTGTATACCCGTATACACGTTAACAGGGGTATTTAGGTATTTTTTCATCATCAAACTTTGAGTCACTTACCGAAACCATAAACGGTGGGACCAAAACAGACTTTTAGATGGGTAAAAACATTATTTCCTAAATTGACCATCAGTATACTACTTCTCTCTCAATATTTTATGTTTCAACTTCGATCTTGTTCCATTTTTTTCTCTCTGCTAAAGTTTTGCTTTTTTATTTTGTAATAATGATAACGTTGGATTGAAAGGATTTTGATACAATATAAGTATGATCGACGATACTGGGGAAATTCTATACCACTGAAATTCTCCACAAAAAATTAAAGCACAATTTTTTTTGTAAGGTTAAAATCGGATGATGGGAAAATAACAGAACAAATGCTTCAAATCTGCGATCCAGTGCATTTGATGCTCAAAGAAGATTAAGTAGGTCATGGATATTGTTTTTTTTTTCCTCTCCTATTTGTTTGAAAATTGGTTATAAGTGGTATAATTGTTTGAGTTTTCTAAGAACATTGATGTAGCAGGAGTGAAAGTGTCACATCGATGGATGATGATCATGTGGTTACAGAATAATCAATGTTGGAAAATCTTTTAATCAAATGGAAAGTTAGATCTGTAGCTCAAGCTTGTTGTGATGGTGAGAGGATTAGTAATGGGTTCCGTACAAGACTAATGGTGAGAGAATGAGATAGAAATTTAATTGGTTCCATTCTACTTCTCCATTAATGGGTTCCGTTATACTTCTCCAAGCATAAACTTAATTGTCCTTTAAGGGTATTTAAGAGAAATCAGTTTCATTTAATATTGGATTTTATTTGTCCGATAAAATAAACAATCCCAAAAAAACAGCGAAAAATCCAATACAAAATAATAATTAAATAATCTTGTTAACGTGTATACGGGTATACACGTTAACAAAAGCCTATTTTATTTAATCTAAATCCGTTTTAGTGATGTGAGAGAGGGTATGACTTACTCTTCAATTTCTGTTGAAACACTAGGGGTAAAAAAAAAGGAAAAAAAAAGAGGGGAAAACGTAGAGATAAGAATGGGATTGTAATTTTGGTTCCATAAAGCTAGACCAGATCAAATAACTCAATTAAAAATTACATTTGCTTCCTTAAGGTGAACCATCAATTTAGAAGTCAGGAATTTATATTGCTGAACTTAATTGATAAAAGTGAAAGGAAGATAAAGGGGGAGGTGAAAAGTCAATCTTATGTAAGGTGAGTCTGAAAAATGTTGAATCTTGTAGCATATCTAACTGTGATTTCAAAGTACTAGAGATTTATAAGTTTATAGTTATTCCTAGGAATTGATTAGATTAAATCAGCGATACTAGAGACAAAGAGTGGTACATACTGGTCACTTTTTGTTGTAAAGAAGAATATGTTTAGCGGGGCATTAGTTTTGGATTGAATTAGAAAAGATGTAAAGTTTTAAATGAGGATGTTGAAATATAAATGTTTGTACCGAGACAATCAATTTTGACAACTTATTGTTCTTTTTATTATATCTTCCATATGGAATTATGGGGTCTGGGGATTCAAGAAGAGGACTAAAAGGCGTAAGATTGCACTACGGAAATGAGGGGGGAATTTAGGAAGATTTTATTGTAGCTATTAATCTGTTTTACTAGTCTGTTTTTGATTATAAACTGATAGATGAGAATATTGTAACTTGTGTACACTGTGTGCTTGATGGGTATATATGGTGTCGTATGCGTTGTTTAACATCCCGCAAGGAGTGTCTGTGAGTCCCCACAACTTCTTGTTTTAAGATAGTAGAGCAGCGCTATGCTGTTTGAATATCATTTAGTAGGGCGGTGTTACTCCGTTTAGATATTATATATAGTATCTTATTTCGGGGAAATTTAATTGTACGCATACTAACACTTTGTGTTATCGTTTTGCTATAATTCTAGACTCATGGCTTGGGTGGGAACTTCATGGGAATGGATCTTCTTTGTTGGTATGTTGCAAGATTATTATGTGTTTCTTTTATACCAGTCATACTTTGCTTTTTTTAAAGTGTTTTGATGTTTTCATACTTTTTTGACAAGGTCAATAACTGTAAGTAGTAGGTAATATCTACTATTCCACTTCCTTACTTTAGCCATCATCTGTAACTGGTAGCATTGTTATGTAAATTTTCACTGGGTTGTACTCATGTTTCAGTCCTTTTTTAGTGTCATGTGAAACTGCTACAGAGGAGAACGTAACAGGGGAAGGAGAGTACTAGGTTTGGCTCGAGTGAGTAATTTCAAGTTGAGGTTGAGTATTGAAGCAGTGGTCTTATACGTGTTTCTTGTGTACTCCTTTCTTTTGGGGTAATGGTTATTTTAGATGCCAGTAGACATTCCCTGTGTACTGTTTGATACAGTTCACAAACAAACTTATAGATAAGGGGTCTTGTAGAAAAACAGTAGTACTTGTAAGATGGATTTAAGCAATGTCGTTGTATAAAAATCAAACTTTGCTTATTCTAGCATTCCTTGGAGACTGATACGAGGTGGCCATTGTTTAAATTGTGTTTGGAAGGTACTGATAACGACGAGAGAAGAACTGGAAATGCATTATAGAATTTAAACTTAAGCAGACCTAGGAAGTGTATTTTTGCAGGCATCTAATTAGGATGGGTCACATTTAAACGAGGAGTTGACTACCTATCTAGCTAGTGCTACTTGTTCTAATATGCATACGACAAATGCGTGTGTGCTTAATTTGTCTTCCTATTTACGTACACAATAAAGTTCGGTTCGTTGTCTTGGTTGCACTTATTTTATAGTAAATAGATAGGGACTTTATTGTTGTTTCTATCTTCAATGTGATTTAGATGGAAGTGCAACAGTGGAAATATTAAAAATCAGGAATAAGAAAGTATCACAGGTTACACTTCAGGTTTGTTCACATACTAGTTTTTTTTTTTTTTTTTAACTGGAATCGTGTATGCTTGTGTTTCAATATATTCTAATTACAATATAGTATTCCAATGGTTTCTGACTCATTTATTGTCTTTTGTGGATCAAAAGGTTACAATTGTGTTTTGTGCCCGCAGTATACTTTATTTTGGTGACTTCAGTATACACTGATTTAGGGTAGGACTGACGTTCAACCAAAAACCATCAGCCGTGAAGAAGTAATAGCAGCCATCCAAAGACAAGATGAGGAGGAAGCTGATAGTGACGCAGTTTACACCACTGACGATGACGATGACTTTAAACTTGGTGATATGGGATTCTAATAGCCTGCACTTGGGGAAGGTGCAGTTTATGCACGTTGTTCATATGTATACAATAGTCAAGTTTTTGTTTTTGTGTATGGGGAATTTAACTCTTTTCTGTCTTGTTTTGGTTGTATGGAAATTTTGAACCATGAAAACCGAAAGTATGCCCAAACTCTATGAAATGTGGATACTTTTCTTTTCTTTTTAAGTAAATTTTTACCACTTCAGAATGAAACTACTGCTTATTTTGTTTGTTAACCTATAGTTACAAAGGAGCATCGTGTTTTTTTTTTTTTTTAAATTCGGTGATGGAAGTTCTGGCCTTAGCCTTCACTATCTTAAAACAAACATAGTTTTCTTACAATTGGCTTGGTAACTGTTAACATCTTAAAACAAACAGAGTTTTCTTACAATTGGCTTGGTAACTGTTAACAAACAGATTTTACTTTGATGCGGAGTGTTCTATGTGTATTCGATACACTTTTTAACACAGCTTATGTTGATGGTGGTTTTTAAACAAAGGGTAAACTCGTAAAACCCTAAAAATAACCTAATGTCACCAGTGACACATTTATTAGGACATTTAAGGCAGGTAGTCAGTATTTAATAGGGGGTATTTTTTCAAATTAGGGTTACAACGAACAAAACCCTAATTCACCTCCATGCCAATGGCAAATCATGCCAAGCCACATTTAGCCCGAGCTAGCTGCGCCATGCCAAACGCACTCTGCCTTGGTCCTAGCTACGCTAGTATCGTCACGTCAAGCCAAGCACTCTGGCTTGGCCCTAGCCACGCCATGCCAAAATGGCGCCCGCGCCTAGGTTTACAAACCATGCAACCTAGGCCAAGTCGGCCACACATGCCATTGGCACATGCCAACATGCTAGCTGGTAGCTTTTCCTACCAAGGCCACGGCCCTAACGGCCACGCATGCCATTGGAACATGCCAACATGCTCGCCGGGTAGATTTTCCTACCAAGGCCACGGCCTAACTGACCACGCATGCCATTGGCACATGCCAACATGCTCGCTGGTAGCTTTTCCTACCAAGGCCACGACCCGCCAACATGCTCGCTGGTAGCTTTTCCTACCAAGGCCACGGCCCTAACAGACCATGCATGCCATTGGCACATGCCAACATGCTCGCTGGTAGCTTTTCCTACCAAGGCCACGGCCCTAACGGCCACGCATGCCATTGGCACATGCCAACATGCTCTCTGGTAGCTTTTCCTACCAAGGCCACGGCCCTAACGGCCACGCATGCCATTGGCACATGCCAACATGCTCGCTGGTAGCTTTTCCCACCAAGGCCACGGCCCTAACGGCCACGCATGCCATTGGCACATGCCAACATGCTCGCTGGTAGCTTTTCCCACCAAGGCCACGGCCCTAACGGCCACGCATGCCATTGGCACATGCCAACATGCTCGCTGGTAGCTTTTCCCACCAAGGCCACGGCCCTAACGGCCACGCATGCCATTGGCACATGCCAACATGCTCGCTGGTAGCTTTTCCCACCAAGGCCACGGCCCTAACGGCCACGCATGCCATTGGCACATGCCAACATGCTCGCCGGGTAGCTTTTCCCACCAAGGCCACGGCCCTAACGGCCACGCATGCCATTGGCACATGCCAACATGCTCGCTGGTAGCTTTTCCTACCAAGGCCACGGCCCTAACGGCCACGCATGCCATTGGCACATGCCAACACGCTCGCTGGTAGCCTTCATCACCTAGCCGTGGCCCTAATGCGCGCTGGTAGCCTAACTTGCAAGCCGTGCAACCTAGGCCAATTCGACTGTACGCGCCACTGGCACACGCCAAAACACACGCTGGTAGCCTAATTTGCAAACCATGCAACCTACCACCAAGGCATTCCGCACATGCCATTGGCACATGCCACACACGCCACTAGCAGCTCTGGCATTGCCACTTACACTCAACGTACAACCTACCACCAAGGCATTCCACACATGCCAATGGCACATGCCACACGCGCCACTAGCAGCGCCACTTGCACTCAAGGTGCAACCAACACTCGAGATATCAACACAAACCGGGGATGCTTTCCCGGGTTTTGGTTTGGCGGTCACAACTTACGGCGTACACTACGCTCACATTAAGAAAGCGTGAAAAGGAATAAAGCGGTCAAATAAATGACGAAATAATGGTGAAAACGTTTTCACCCATAAACACCTTGCGGTTACCACCTCCTCCCATTATTTCACCCTTTACTCTCTTCCTTCATGAGGCCAGGGTACGTTTCAATCTCGACTTGTATAAATAGGTCTTACCTATTTCCACCAGACAACAAGTCTTGGTCAGGAGAAAAATACTACACTCTCAGAAAAGACAACTTTGCAAGCTCTCCAAAAAGCTTTCATCTCTTGCAAGCTTACGAAGCTTCCACTTTCTGATACAAGTCGAGACACTACTCTCCCGCACTATTCTGGTCTCAACACCTTTCTTTGCTTCCCTCCCCAAATCAACCCTTCTCCTCCACTTTGTGACCGAAGCAAGTCCGGAACGGCCATTTCTTGGTTTAGGCCGACTTGTACGCATTGATCTCTCGAATCTATAAAGTGCTCACGTGCAAAGACATTTGTTTAGGGTTTGAACCAGTTTCTCACTCACCTAACGAATTTACCGAAATCGGCGAAACGATTTTTACCCATAAACAATTGGCGACCACGGTGGGAGGATTGATATATCGGTTACAATACCAACTCCGACTCTCGATTTCGTTTCCCGAACGTCAAATCCCAACATGGTGGAACTTAGGTCCGGAGCGCGGCCGAGAACACCAAAGATGGAACGCATCCCCGATGTTAGCGTCTCTCCCAATAACGTTGTTGCATCACCTGCTGACTACAGTAACATCGAATGCACTCCCTCAAGTGTAACACCGCCAATCACCAGGGCCAGAGCCGCTGCCTACTCTGGTGTCTCTGCACATTGATAGACGCATTTATGTGTCTAATTTGTTCTCAATGTTCTGTATTGTTAGTGCTCGATATTGTACTAATTATGGTTTTTTGTGTGTTTGTAGGTATTTTTGGGCAATAAACATTTTTGGAAAATTCGGCTCGAAAAGTTGCTCGGAACACCCCCGTAGGACATTTGCTATTCGGACTCCCACTTTGGATAAGGGGTAACCCAATTGCTAAGGGGCAACCCAATGCTATTCGCACTCCAGTTCGGATAAGGGGACTCCCCCTTTCTTCTTCGTTTAAACAAAAATTGGCGGGAAAACGAGAAGCTGAACTGTGCGAATTTTGGGTTGATATTTTCAGAGATTTTCAAGGGATTTGAGGCGTCATTTATGTTACTACCTAATTAATGAGATGAATGAAGCACTTTGGAAAGAAAATAAGGAAGCAAATCTCATTATTTTCGGCAGTTGCAGTAAAACAGAGTTACACACATTTTCACGGGATAACATGAATTACAGTGAGTTCGGTGCGTGTAATGCGCGAGTTTGGAGTGTGTTGGAGCGTAATGATATAAATAAGGAGATTTGACATCCAAAGAACGCGTGGAGGAGCTAAACAGAGAAAGAAAATCTCGATTATTCCCATATCATGAATAAAAGATATTTTGGAATTAACGGAGGAGATTCAACGCCTGTTTTTAGTATAAAAAGAGTCCCTGGGAGTCTTAGAGAGGGGATGGAGAGTTGGGAGCGAGTTTAGAGCATTACAGAGCAAAGAATCGAGAGTTTGAAAATCTGCTGCTGCTGCCATTAAGGAAGAACACGAAGAACATAAGACCCACAGGCGACAGTCGTTCCTGTGGGTCGTAGTACAGTGACAGTCGTTCTTCAACAGTGCTAACGACTCGCGTTTGTGGGTCGTAATACCGAAGGCAGACTTAAAATTTCCGCAACAGCAACACTTTACATGTATCGTTCTATGTAACAGTCCGTTTGTAACAATTAAAACTGTTACAAATCAGGCTTTTCATCTCTTCTCCCTTGTTCATCATTTGTAAACCATTTTTGAGCATTAATAATGATTTTTGAGCAAGTTTACACCAGATGAGCTAGAACCCATCACTGGGACAACGGAGGAAGCAACTTTTCATGATTGTGGTAAATGAATTAATTATTTATATGACTTTTTGCATAGATTTAATTGTTCTATGATTTCTATTAATTATTTGTTATTTTGTCTGATGTCGCATGCTTAGTTTAAATTACTTTTGATGCGTCATGCTTACGACTTACAGATAATGTTTTATGAAATCTATTTTTGGCAAGGAATTAGAGTCACAACTTCTTTTGTTTATATTGTCTCGAGTTAATGACTGAACCACAAGAATATGAAAAGTAGTGAAATCCTGCGTCCTAGTGACTCTTCATCCTGTGACAATTTTTGTGTATATTTTTCTTTTATTTTCTTTTATTAATTCATAAAATCAATCTTGTCAAGTCCGAGTGAACGACAACCTTACTACCACTTTCTACAACATCATTGAAAATAACCATCACACATCCCTCTAATCATGGCAGCGAAAATATCTTTTCGGGTGTCGCGCCACCAGTCACCAGGGCCAGAGCCGCCGCTACGACCCCAAATACTTCATCTAGCATGGCGCCTCCAACCACAACTAAGGTTCCAACTACCCCGCCGACGGGACGAGAGACCGGAGGAACCAGAGGAAGTCGTCCTTACGTCACCATCGCTGATTTGATGGAACGACAAGAGACGCTCGCCAGAGCCCAGACAGATATGGTTTCAACGCAGAAGGAGGTACTCGTTTTTCTCAAGACCCTGACAGAGCGACTACCACGTGAGTCGCGTCATCCAGAGCCGTTTAGGAACATCTCCAACAACCCCGACGCCAGCACCTCGGCAGAGCACGCCTCCACGGATGAGGAAACTCGCGCTAGAATCCCGTTGGAAAGAAATCAGCCGCCCAACTTCGTCACGAGAGAAGATTTGGAACAACTTCTCCGCAACCGAATCAAGAATGATGAGTTAGACGTGCATCATCACCAACCCCCTACCCGTCAGAAATGCAGAGAATCCCTCTCCCAAGGGGGTACTCATCTCCTCAATTTACCCTGTACGATGGTACCGGGAACGCACGTGAGCATGTCTCTCGTTTCCTAGAATCCCTAGGTGAACATGAATATAATCACGTTCTTCGTTTACGGAATTCTCAAAGTCACTTACCGGAAGGGCGTATACGTGGTACAACAAAGATCCCACCGAACAACGTTCCCAACCGGAGCAAAGATGGTCACCGCGTTTTACAAGAAATACTTCTTCGTATCCGAACAAGTTACTTTCTTAGACCTCGGAAGAATGTACCAGTGGGATAACGAACATCCGAATGACTTCGTCAAAAGGTTCAGGGTTCAAGCACTTGACTGCCACGACCCAAACGTGACCGAACAACAACTGGTGAACGCATGCATCAATGGTATGGTTCCAATTTACCGCGCCCTGTTAGAAAACTTGCGCTTCCAAACGTTCTCCGAACTCCATGAAGCCGCCAGACTATCTGCAACAACAACACCAGCATTACTAGAAAGAGATAGGCCAAATCCAACTGAAGACGCGCGCGAAACTCGCGGGAGCAGACGCCTCATCAGCAAACAATTTAATGCCGGCTCATCCTCCGTGAACATAGTAAACGAAAGGGGAAAGAGGAAAGCCCCAACTACGAGCCACCAAACCAAAACGTGAAGCGCCGCGCAACGGAACCCCCGCCACGAAAGACCCTCACTAAAACCCCCATGCAAAGATCATGAGGCCGAGGGAAATACCTTTGATTTCCGTTTCCCATCGAAGAGGTGATTGACCTCCTAGAAGCCCGGGTTCAAGATGATATTATCAGACCGCCACCTCTCGACGTCTACCAACCGAGGCCGAGATGGCGAACCCCAATCTTGCCACTACCACGGGTTCGTTCACCACCCGACCAGCGATTGCAACAGACTAAAGCAGATTTTCAAAGAAAAGATAGAAGCGGGAGGACTCCAACCAGGAGATGAAAGAGTGCATCGAGACCCACTCCCAATAAGAAACTGCGGATCCTATGGGGACTCCGTGCACGAGACTGTACAATCCATGATGCAACATGTCTACGAAATTCTCTATCTTTCCAAGGTGCAGCGCCAAGATATTTTCGCAGCTCTCAATCGTGTTGTATCGGGCAAACGACTTTTTCTCTCCTCGGAAACCATGCCAAGGGCCCAAGCTTTCCAAACAGGCGGAACCAAAAAGGAGAACTGGGGACCGCTGACCACGTCCCGTTTAAGAGGTAACGAATTTAACGACACACTCATCGACACGGCCTCGACCACAACATCATTATTTTCAAGACACCGAAGGCAAATGGATTTACAAAACAAGACGCTACCTATTCCCCGTCTCGTGATTAAAAGCTTTAGAGGAGAAACTTTGAACGCGCATGGCTACATCAACCTAGAGGTCAAAATAGGAGACGCTATAACGCATAGCAAGTTCCACATTGTCAAAGAACTAGATCATGACATGATATTGGGACGCTTATGGGTACTCGACAACATAACGAAATTGGATGTACACCCTCTGCCGACGTCCACGCCCGAAGGAATTCCCAACAAATCATCCCACGGGTTGTCGCATCAACGAGCTATTGAAGAAACCCAGACATCCGGAGAGGACCCGTTGGCGCTAGATCATGGTTTTCAAATGCAAGTAAGTCTGGCCAAGCAACCTTTTCTGCAATCAGCTTTTCCTTCTCCCATTCCGTCATGGGGACTCGGCGCGATTACTAGCGCAAACGCCGTCAAAAAATGTGAATGGGGAGCTGGACCGTTTGAACACTTCGCAAGAAGCTTGGAAACTTCTATCGAAACCAACGAAGCCAAGGCTCAAACGGTTACACGACGTCTGAACCCGTTTTCAATCGGAGATGTAGTGGTTAAGGAAAGCTCGTTTCAAGTTGGGAGGATGACGGTAAAAATGGATTTGCCCAATGAAGGTGAAGGCGAGCTGTATCTGGTTGCGGATACCCTTTTGGGAGGATATTGCAAGCTCATCAATACAGACACACCTGAAGGCGTGATAGTTCACTCGCGATGGCTCAAGGAATCCAATCCCTAAAATACTGTACTTCCCAATCACTCCCTTTTCAGTACTTCCTTTAACAATTCCTCTTAATAGCTGTAATTCCCCAGGATGAATACACCGTTTGTATTTTTTCCCTAGGGATTTCCCTTTTGTCAAAAAAAATAAAAAATAAATATATCTCTCTCCGAGCGAATCCTTCAGATATCAGAGAAATACATCAGAAAAACCCAGAAAACCATTGCAGAGCCATCATACCACAACCTCTTTCAAAAAAAAAAATACATGAAGCAAAATGTTGATTGATGAAGAAGAAGGAAAAGACGAGTTTACAAAAACAAAGGGACACCAGGGGAACCAAAGCAAATAATAGAAATAACAAAGGGGAAGAACTATCCCTCGAAGAACGGAGTACAAGTCCCCTCGGGTAAGACTATCTTCAAGCATTTTCCCCAAAGAATCCCTCGGGCAACAAAGGTTCCATTCAACGGTGTTAGCAACAAAGAACCTCAAAGTCCCATCCCGAAGCAACCACGGCAGCAACAAATGTCCTCCCCGACGACCGGTCCAAAGATACGCCACCATGACCCCTCCTAAAGTATCACCAACGACACCTTTGGGATCAACTTCAGAGGGTGTCTCGTTTCCGTCATATGCTCATTCGAAGGTTTTCTCAACGACACTTCGGAGAAAGTTTTTGGATTCATCCACATCAGGGTCAAGAATCATGGTGCTCTCCTCCAAGACCACCACACGTTCACTTTTCCGACGCTTCAACCTAGAAACAGTCCGATCCGCCCCATGCCCGGATCGAGGAAAGGCTTTGCCACACTGAAACCTTTCAACATGCCAAGACTCTTCCTTGTTCTCTCGCCCCTCCTCCATGCTCACTGAACCCAAGAAAGTCTGAATATGCACCTGCTCTTCGTGGGGATAGATGGAAGGGAGGTCCTTAATGATTTCACAAGCTTCGTGGAACGGAGATTCAGTCCCAACCAATGCCTCCTCAAGAGAAGAAGACCGATCTTCACCAAATCCGAAATCCTTCTCCGAAGAGTTAAAGGCGCAGCCATCCCTGGAGGGTCCCATCATACACTGCAAAAGATGGAAAAAATGACCCAGTTCTATCATATCTATGCACATGTAAAAGAGGATAACACGAGCAGAGAAGAATAAGAAAACATACCGGTATGATCTTCTTAGCCCGAATAACCCTGGTTGGGGTGCTTTTGCAAGAATTAGACCTCACGCCTTCACTTGGAGAACTTGGCTGGTTAGGAGATGATTCATCTCTGTGCGACATGACAAAGAGAGGAACTCGACAAGAAGAACCCTTTTCTCAAACGAGGAGACGATGCAATTATTTTTGGGTATAAATACGGAATCTTAAAAAGGGAAAGGAAGCAATGAGGGACATAACGCTTCCATATTTTAGCATGAATAATGCCCTAATTGAAGCCGCACGTGAAGGAAAGCAAGATAAGGAAACTTTGCTATCTGTAGAAACACCTACTCTCTCCTTGTTTACATCGGTCCCGCCAAATAAGCACGCACAGCCTTCCCCACATTGCGCCGGTCCCACCAGCTAGCACGCTCAGTTTCCCAACTCCCGCCAACTTCCCAACGTCGCCCAAGCTGCACCGGCCCCACCAATTGTGCCAGCCTCCCGATTTGTGCAAAACTGCCAGAGGCAAGGATTCCAAATCTTATTTATAAAAGGTCAGACGAGCCTCCTCAATTCTCTTTACGGTTTGCTGTTGATAGTTTGTCACCATCTTATGCTTACCTCGCAACAAAGCCCCTGTTCCGAGCTAAGCAGGGGACTTAATGTTGATGGTGGTTTTTAAACAAAGGGTAAACTCGTAAAACCCTAAAAATAACCTAATGTCACCAGTGACACATTTATTAGGACATTTAAGGCAGGTAGTCAGTATTTAATATGGGGTATTTTTTCAAATTAGGGTTACAACGAACAAAACCCTAATTCACCTCCATGCCAATGGCAAATCATGCCAAGCCACATTTAGCCCGAGCTAGCTGCGCCATGCCAAACGCACTCTGCCTTGGTCCTAGCTACTCTAGTCACGTCACGTCAAGCCAAGCACTCTGGCTTGGCCCTAGCCACGCCATGCCAAAATGGCGCCCGCGCCTAGGTTTACAAACCATGCAACCTAGGCCAAGTCGGCCACGCATGCCATTGGCACATGCCAACATGCTCATTGGGTAGCTTTTCCTACCAAGGCCATGGCCCTAACGGCCACGCATGCCATTGGCACATGCCAACATGCTCGCCGGTAGCTTTTCCTACCAAGGCCACGGCCCTAACGGCCACGCATGCCATTGGCACATGCCAACATGCTCGCCGGTAGCTTTTCCTACCAAGGCCACGACCCTAACAGCCACGCATGCCATTGGCACATGCCAACCTGCTCGCCGGTAGCTTTCCTACCAAAGCCACGGCCCTAACGGCCACGCATGCCATTGGCACATGCCAACATGCTCGCCGGTAGCTTTTCCTACCAAGGCCACGGCCCTAACGGCCACGCATGCCATTGGCACATGCCAAGTTGCCAACATGCTCGCTGGTAGCTTTTCCTACCAAGGCCACGGCCCTAACGGCCACGCATGCCATTGGCACATGCCAACATGCTCGCTGGTAGCTTTTCCTACCAAGGCCATGGCCCTAACGGCCACGCATGCCATTGGCACATGCCAACATGCTCGCTGGTAGCTTTTCCTACCAAAGCCACGGCCCTAACGGCCACACATGCCATTGGCACATGCCAACATGCTCGCTGGTAGCTTTTCACACAAGGCCACGGCCCTAACGGCCACGCATGCCATTGGCACATGCCAACATGCTCGCTGGTAGCTTTTCCTACCAAGGCCACGGCCCTAACGGCCACGCATGCCATTGGCACATGCCAACATGCTCGCTGGTAGCTTTTCCCACCAAGGCGACGGCCCTAACGGCCACGCATGCCATTGGCACATGCCAACATGCTCGCTGGTAGCTTTTCCTACAAAGGCCACGGCCCTAACGGCCACGCATGCCATTGGCACATGCCAACATGCTCGCTGGTAGCTTTTCCTACCAAGGCCACAACCCTAACGGCCACGCATGCCATTGGCACATGCCAACACGCTCGCTGGTAGCCTTCATCACCTAGCCGTGGCCCTAATGCGCGCTGGTAGCCTAACTTGAAAGCCATGCAACCTAGGCCAATTCGACCGTACGCGCCACTGGCACACGCCAAAACACACGCTGGTAGCCTAATTTGCAAACCATGCAACCTACCACCAAGGCATTCCGCACATGCCATTGGCACATGCCACACACGCCACTAGCAGCTCTGGCATTGCCACTTACACTCAACGTACAACCTACCACCAAGGCATTCCACACATGCCAATGGCACATGCCACACGCGCCACTAGCAGCGCCACTTGCACTCAAGGTGCAACTAACACTCGAGATATCAACACAAACTGGGGGATGCTTTCCAGGGTTTTGGTTTGGCGGTCACCAGGACTTACAGGCGTACACTACGCTCACATTAAGAAAGCGTGAAAAGGAATAAAGCGGTCAAATAAATGAGGAAATAATGGTGAAAACGTTTTCACCCATAAACACCTTGCGGTTACCACCTCCTCCCATTATTTCACCCTTTACTCTCTTCCTTCATGAGGCCAGTGGTACGTTTCAATCTCGACTTGTATAAATAGGTCTTACCTATTTCCACCAGACAACAAGTCTTGGTCAGGAGAAAAATACTACACTCTCAAAAAAGGCAACTTTGCAAGCTCTCCAAAAAGCTTTCATCTCTTGCAAGCTTACGAAGCTTCCACTTTTTGATACAAGTCGAGACACTACTCTCCCAGAATTATTCTGGTCTCAACACCTTTCTTTGCTTCCTCCCCAAATCAACCCTTCTCCTCCACTTTGTGACCGAAGCAAGTCTGGAACGGCCATTTCTTGGTTTAGGCCGGACTTGTACAGATTGATCTCTCGAATCTATAAAGTGCTCACGTGCAGCACATTTGTTTAGGGTTTGAACCAGTTTCTCACTCACCTACCGAATTTACCGAAATCGGCAGAAACGATTTTTACCCATAAACAACTTATCTACTAAATTACTCTGCAACACTATGATCACAATAACATATCTAGATTCAGCATCAAGGCTTAGATATACCAACAGTTTAATCACTCCCTCAATAAATTAGTTACTCCGCTTAAGTTGTCTCCCAAAAGTAGATCAATGTATATATGCCTATTGTAGTTGGCATGGTTAGTTCCCAAAGATTTAAACAACTAGGCTTTCAAGTAGTTGCGTTACTTTGGTGGCTGAATGTAGGATTAGGCAGCTAGTATCTCGTGGTTTGTTTTATCCAAGTGGTTGAATGTCTCAAGCTACTAGTGCATTTGTTTAGTTAGTGTACATTTATTTCTTATGCATTTTAGAAACTGTAGTTGCTTACCGTTTAGTGGCTTAAATCAATACACACCCCTAGTTGCCTTTCCTAGTGGCTTAAACTGTTAAGCAACTAAATTTTTTCTGCTGTTGAAAAATTTTAGTAGCCTTTGGTCAGTTTTTTTGTAGTGTCTCAAGAGGATGGGAAAGGTAGTTCTTTACCTCCTCCGTCGAATTCTAAGAAGAGGAGGTGTCCTCAGGCAGTGAAGCCCTTGGACATCCCTCCTGTCGCGTCTCCTCCCACTAAGGTATCCTTCCTTCCTTTCTTCTATTCTTTTTGTTTCCAGTCGAATCCTACTTTAGTTTCTTGTATATTTGTTTGTAATATTCTTTTAGAAATCTCCGCCTATTGGCTGGAAGCCTAGGGGCCTCCTCTTTGAAGAGTACATTAATCTGCCTCTCTACGAATGGAGGGCTGGCTGACTGGCTAAAAAGATGAAACGAGATGCTGGCGTGCTACCTATTCCGCGATTGCCTTCCATTCGTACTGCTAATGTTTCTCCTCCATTTTCTCCGCAGGCTCCAAAAATGGGGTCACCTTCTACAAGTACGTTCATTGTACGTGTTGAACGCCAGTTGGGCCGAGCGGTCAGCAAAAGCGGTTCTGAGATAATCTCTCCTCGTATGACCTTATGCTCCACCCGCCCCCTTGATCGTGAAGACGGTTCCGGATCCTAATCACCCTCTTTATACTCCTTCCGATATGTTGGGTGATGCAAGCGAGTCTGGGTCGGATCATTCTGTTCACGATTATTCCCATGAGGATATCGGGGCTAAGGGTGGCGCCGAAAATCAGAGCTCTTCTTCTTTTAAGTCTCGTAAGTAAACCGTGTTACCTCTTGTTAGACTTTAATCATTGACACGTGCCAGTCGAAATATTCTGTTGTGATTATTAAATGCGCCTGATAATCTATATATAAATCTTCATTCCTCATGTCTTTCCGATTAATTTATTTATTCTCTCTTATCTTTCTCTCATTTCTTGTTTTAGGTCACCCGGAACCAGCCGCATCAAGCTCTTCTTCTTCCTCTCGTCAGTCGGTTCATTCTCCTATCGATCTTCCCCCTTCCTCTAATCCGGTATTGATAGACACATTTCTGATTTATCTCGATTCTATATATATATTCTTAGTGCTCAATTGTTGTACTTATTATGGTTTTTATGTCTTTGTAGGTATTTTCGGAGAAATAAGCTTTTGTGGAGAAAGTTGCTCGAAAAGTGTTATTTGGGCTCGAGGAATTTTACTACGCACACCCCAGAAATACTATTTCCACCCCAGTTGCTAAAGGGACTCTGCTGGCGGATAAAGGGCAACCTTCATCAACATTCAAATTTCAGTTTGGCGGGAAAGGTGTTGCAACGAAGTAACAGTTTAGGGTTCGATTTTTGGACACGATTAAAGAAGATTCAATGCTGGATTCAGTTTAAGCAGACATGTGAACGTTAAACAAGCTTGGTATAATCATTGTATTGGACCCAGTTGGGCTAGATTATCGAGTGAACCAAAACAGGGGAGGATAATTGTTCTCGGGTTTGTTTGGATTCTTCGAGATGTTCTGAGGAGATTCAATCACCGAAATTGATTGGATTGGACTTGAATACACTAAACAGGGAAGGTATAGTTGTTGGATTGGATCCAGTTGGCCGATTGTAGCGAAACAGAGAAAGTAAAAATACTCGGAGTTATGTTTGATTTTCTTGCACCGAGTATGGGAAGTATGTAATGATTAGAGGAATATATTACTATGAGTAAAAATACTCGGAGTTCTGTTTGATTTTCTTGCACCGAGTATGGGAAGTATGTAATGATTAGAGGAATATATTGCTATGAGATACGATTCTATCGATTCTAGAAGGAATTTCGAAAGATTTTGCAGCTCAGAGACGTGTAAAAATGGAAGAGAATATCTAGGGGTTTTGGAAAGGTTACACAAATAAAACAGGGAGGATATCTTTTATGATCTGATTTAGCTCTATCTAAAGGAAGTTGGAATGCTAGAAGGAAACATATGACGCATCAAGAAGATAAACTAAGGAAGAAAATTACCGTAACTTGCAGAGAAGAAAACGAAAATATAGTTGAAATGTTTCTCGAAATAACATCACATGTTGTGTATATATAGCCTGAGAATGAGTCATAGAGGGGGTACGTACACTTTGGGGAAGCTTAGGAACATAACAGAGAAGAAAGAAATTTTTCAGTCGAGTTGCAAAGAAGAGGAACAAGAAAACAGAAAACAACACTTAGGGAAAGTCGCAGAAACCGTTACCTATTCTTTCAAATCCAATCACTTTGTAAAAATTTCCCAAAAATTATTTTATGTTCGCAACAGTTCTGTTAGAGTTTCTCTGTAACAGTGGATTCTGTAACAGTTATATCTATTACGAACACACTGCTTTATACATTTTCTTCTTTGTGAACACCTTTTGATCAATGAAATCAACTTTTGAGCATATTTGGAACATGAGGAGCTAAACCCCTTTTGCTGAGGCGACGGGGGAAGCTATTTTTCTAGTATTGGTTTGGTAATTTTTTATTTAATTAATTATTGCAACTCTTTTTATGATTATTTGCCTTGATGAGAAAAATTGATTTATTGATTTTTTTTAAACAATTGTGATTTCTTTTGATAGAGCATACTTGCTTAGGGTTTGACGTTCTATGCTTTCGATAAACAATTGTTATTTCTAAAAATCTAATTATTGCAATATATTAGAATCACTTGAATGTATGAGTTGCATGCTTATTATTAATTGAATCACATAAAATTGAAAAATAGTGGAATCCTAAGTCTCAATATCTCTACAATCTTGATAACAACTTTTAATTAATTTTTTTTCTTATTTTTAGTTTTATTTAAGTCTGAAATAAAAAATCTTCACAAGTCTCAACGAACCTTTTTCTAAAACTATAAAAAAATCATCAGGTATGCATTACTCATTCTTTATCGTTATTGCTACTTCTTTGTCGTATTGGAATGCCTATTTATGCTTTCTCTTTTG
Organism: Papaver armeniacum; assembly: GCA_023531295.1. NCBI lineage: Eukaryota > Viridiplantae > Streptophyta > Magnoliopsida > Ranunculales > Papaveraceae > Papaver > Papaver armeniacum. The sequence continues at coordinate 185,398 of JAJJWW010007221.1, read as the reverse complement.
TCCTCAGGATATGGGAAAACGAGATGGTGCTCATGGTAAAGGGAGTGGCTTGAATATGCAGGTTAAGGGTAGCGAGTCCGGGAGCGCTAACGATAAACGACAAAAGTCTTACAAGCCAGCTCCTAAGGTTTCTCGCAGCGTGGATGCTGATGCCGAGATGATGGCTGTTCCGGAGTATCCTAAGTTCCAATATCCTCGTACAATTTCAGCAGCGGAAGCGGGTGTCGATGACCGCTTCGAACTGGTGCACGGGTTCTGGGTCCCTTCTTCTAAAGCGACTAACTATCGACGCATAGTGGAGAGGTTCGGTAATATATGTGTTCATGAAGAAATGCCTGCTAACTCTTTAGTCGTAGCCAATGAGGATTTACTAGATATATCGGATGGCCTTTCTCAAGTGGAGGAAACTCACATTGATCCGGTTACATTGAGGAAGTGGGACGCCTCTATTCAAACTTATCTAGTTCTCCGATTTCCCATACATTGGCTCAAGAATCTATTGGATCTAGCAAAGACGAGTTATAATGCACGAAACATATTGCCTCGTGAAATCGAGGAGCTGGATCAGGAGTACAGGCGCTTGATCTATATTGCTAATGTCAAGAAAGCGGCATATGACCGGCTGATGGCGGACGTTGGTCGAGCCACCGAGGAGCTGAGGACTTCCCGTGTTGCTGTTGAGGAAGTTAATGAGTGCCTTATCAAGAAGAGGGCTGAGCTGGTCGCGTTGGATATTAATTAATTTTGCTTTTATGAGTGGGTTTTGAACAATAATTTCTTCTTTCTTTGCTTGGATTGGTCAGGATTTTTGGTGGTTTGTTCTTTGCAAGACGTATTTAGTTTTATTTCGCATTTATTATTATGGTTGACAAGTAATTAATGTGATGTCGTCATTTTATTTCTATAAATAGGGGTAAGTAAGATTGCTTTAGTTAGCAATTTCAAGTTTCTTTTGTTGTCTTTGTTGTGAATCGTAATTTGCTGCAGATGGCTTGTCAATTACATGGTTATGCTTTAACTTTAGCTCATGTACCAACGCTGGTCATTCCTTATGAGAAGAATCACGAGAGCTAGCTCGCTTGCTGCTAGTGAAGGCTGAGGTAGAATTGCTTCGAGAAATCAGGATGGCGAGCAGAGTGGCTACGCGCGCACAGTTTGATGAGCAGTGCGAGACATATTCAATGGCTAAGAGGATGCAGGCGTCCGGACGATTGACTCTAGCGGTGCAGCGCGTGCTGGATGCTACTGTTGCTGCTCGGAACATGGCTGAGCGTTTATTCCAAGAGTCAATGATTATGACGAATGATATTGAGCAGGCAATAGCTGACTGCCATGCATTTATCACTCAACAAGCGGGTCCTAATCTTCGTGGGTGTGATTTGACTATTTATGCTGTGTCCGCTCTCGTTCATCCTACCGATAAAAAGGCGGAGTTAGATCGCTTGCTGGTATTAAAGGACGAAGTGGGGGTGCTACAGACTCATCGACTAATAGTGGATAAAGCTCGCAAAGCTTATAAGGAGCATAAGGAGACGCTGGACATGGCTCGAGAAGTCCGTGCTTCTAATGATGTTATGCACAAGATCCATCAAGTGCTTGAGGAGGTGAACAAAGCTTATACTAACTCTACTACCCAGTATAGTGAAGTGCTTTTGATGATGCAAGACTTGGATCAAGACATTGCACATTGCCGCTCGCTTATAGCTGATCGTTCGTGAGGGGATTACTACCATCATCATCATTTTTTTTTTTTTTAAAGGATTCGTAAATGCTATCTTGGTGTTGTGTTATTTGGTTATATATATGAGCATCATCTTGGTTTATCATAGTAAATATTTCTTAAGTTTTTATCTTCTGTTTCATGGCTAATCGTGTGAGGTTGGTTCTGGAGGTAGGGTATTTGAATTGCCTTTTAAAGGTGATGTGTCTTGCGCGTGATACATTTGAGATCGAAAATTCATGTTGGCATGAACAATTGGCAGCTGCGGATCATCTTGTGATGAAGATTCAAAGTGAGGGTGGGTTGCCCGATGTAACCCTTCTTGAATATCGTGGGTATTTCCGCGAGAAACGTCTAGTTACTCACTTCCGATGTGTTGATACGGACCGTAGTGTGATATCTATTGAAATGTGGGGCGCTTCGTACGCTGCCCTTTTTTTTTTGGTAGGTAGTAGTTATGGAGTAATGAATGCTCTGATATGTATATTTTCTATATAAATAAAGTATGTTCATTGACATAGCGTCTTCACTTCTTTACTCTGTTAATTTTATACTAGAATTCTCTGGATGGCTCGCATTTTGCATGGCTACATGCTGTCTCTAGCCTCTGTGCCGACGTTAGTAACTCCTTAAGAAGAGAATCTGAGTTAGACCGCTTATTACTTGTGAAAGCTGAAATAGAATTGCTTAGGGAGATAAGGACAACAAGTCGTGCTAAGACGCGCGCGCAGTTTGATAAGCGATACAAAGTGTATTTAACGGCTCGGGAGGCACAAGCGTCCGGGTTAGTATCTTTCGGAATTCAGCGTGCACTGGATGATGCTGTCTCCGCTCGTCATGAAGCCGATCGGCTATTTCAGGAATCATCCCTTATGATGGTTGATATTAATCAGGCTATAACAGACTGTCGCACACACGTTTCCCAACAATCGGGTCGTCTCTTGCGCGGGTATGCATTAACTTTAAGAGTGATATCCGCTCTAGTGCATCCTTATGATAAACAAGTGGAATTGGCATCTGTTCAAGATAATGCACGCAAAGATTTCGAGGAGCAGAATGAGACTTTTAACATGGCTCATCATGTTAGAGCACTGCTCGGTCGAACTCGCATGCGTTGCTATCTCAAGCATGTTTGTCAATGTTAGTGATCAAAACTATAAGTCTTGATTTCTAGTCTACTTATAGCTAAGTCTCGGACTAGGATAGAAAGTGTAGTTGAGCTCTAGACTCCATGGCGATCATCATACAAAGACGAAGAACTACTCAAGGAACTGGTGGAACTTCATCGACTAAAAGGTATGTGGAGACTTGAACTTATCTATCACTCAAAAGTCTATCTACTCTATCTCCTATCTTGAGACAAAAGTCGTATTGCTATATAGACTATGATTATACACATTTGCTATTTCGAGCCGAGTTTATCTCGTGTATCTATTTCTCGAAATATGTGTTGGTAAGCTTTCTCTTTGTCCAAGTTCATCTTTACTAGTGACGAAAGTCATATTAAGTTTCAATTACTTGAAAATTGCTTTGACGAAAAATGGTTTGTGAATAACAACTATATAATGTCCTCTAAGAATGTTTCAATGATTGAAATGAGAGTTTAGAATATATAACCATTGTTGGATATAAACATTGTGTGATAACTCATACATGTATAAGTCCTTATTCCTTGAACCAAAGTATGCGTACTTTGCTGATCAGGAAAACCGGAACTAAAGTCCGCGTACCAGTACGCGCACCATCGGAAGTTCACGTCCCGTGAAAATCTGCTGGAGTTTGTGAATTGAAAACAAACTTATTCCGGGTACTTAAGTCCGCGTACTTAGGTTGGTTATTTTCTAAAAAAAAACGGTTATTCGTGAACTTAAACTTATATAAACTAAGGAATGCATATTTGCAAACCGTGGCTATAAAGTTCATGAATCGATTCGAGTGAATCAAACCGTTTTTGCTTCGATTGTGTCTTTTATACTTCTATAATATCTAAGCAATTGATCAACTATCTAAGTAGCTCATTTGAGTCATTTGAACTAGTTATGGTGAAGAAGAATATGGTTGATATAAAAGTGCTCATATGGCTAACTATTACGGTACTGCAAGTGACGCACAATAATTACGCGTTACAGAGTTGCAGGCCAAGTAAGAGTTCCGCCGTAATGGTGCAATGCGAAGCCATAATAGCACAACGTAAGCTATAATAGCGCAACGCAAGCCATAATAGCGGTATTACTGTATAGATTGTCAAGTGTCAAGAATGGCATAAACCCACATGGCCAATGTAGTGAAAGTGCAGCATTACATTGTAAACAAATTTGGCTAAGTGATGAAGCTTATTAGCCGACATAATGAAGCTTCATTGAGGAAAGGAAAGACATGGCCAAAGTGACAGATGCAACATGCGATGTTGGCATTGATACATATCCATGGAATTGGAGTTGTCCCAAACTCAAGGATGATGTAAGAAGAGTGAAATAGACTAAGAGTTAGTCTATGCATTAGTTCAAGGCAGTGCCAAAGCCTGAGCAGTGCAAACAAGTTGGGAATGCAAGAGTTGCATTGATGTTGTCAAGCTAATTGGCGAAGTGAAGCATATATGACACATGAGCAACTAGCTTAAGGAGATGGCCTCGATGTTTGATGCTTGAGAATTGTCCGTGCATGAGTTTAGAATGATAAGCATGCAGGTCCAAGAGGGCTGAACGTGGGGGAAAGGCAGAATCCAGTTTGCCAAAACAAGTGGCGCAATACGGCTCAAGTGACGGTTGCAAGTCAGCTACGAGCTTCACAAGCATGCCAATGATGCGTGATGAAGAGGAGCGGTTATAAATGAGTTTATAAGCGTGGGAGAAGAGTTCTAACTACTAAAGAACCGGTGTTGGATGATTGGCTCGAGTTGGAGAAGAACTGGCCAGTTAGCACAGTTATTGGCGGTTAGAAGATGGGACAGATGGCTGTCCCATGTGTGTGTAACGGTTATGCACGGTTTGGCCAAGTGTTGATGGTGGTTTTTAAACAAAAGGTAAAATCGTAAAACCCCAAATAACCTAATGTCACCGGTGACACATTTATTAGAACATTTAATGCATGTAGTCAGTAATTAATAGGGGGTATTTTTCAAATTAGGGTTACAACGAACAAAACCCTAATTCCCCTCGCTTGGCAAATCATGCCAGCCCACACCTAGCCCAAGCTAGCCGCGCCATGCCAAACGCACTCTGCCTTGGCCCTAGCTATGCTAGTCACACCAAACGCGCCAAAGCATGCCAACCATGCTAGCCGCACCTCCGTGCCAATGGCAAATCATGCCAGCCCATACCTAGCCTAAGCTAGCCGTACCTCGTTGGAAAATCATGCCACCCACACCTAGCCCAAGCTAGCATGACAAACGTAGCTATGCTAGTCACACCAAACGCGCCAAAGCATGCCAACCATGCTAACCGCACCTCCCCGCCAATGGCAAATCATGCCAACCACACCTAGCCTAAGCTAGCCGCACCTCTCTATGCCAATGGCAAATCATGCCGCCATACCAAACGCGCCGAAGCATGCCAACCATGCTAGCCGCACCTCTATGCCAATGGCAAATCATGCCCGACCATACCAAACGCGCTGCCAACCATGCTAGCCGCACCTCTATGCCAATGGCAAATCATGCCTACCATACCAAACGCGCCAAGCATGCCAACCATGCTAGCCGCACCTCTATGCTAATGGCAAATCATGCCGAACACACCAAACGCGCCAAAGCATGCCAACCATGCTAGCCGCACCTCCGTGCCAATGGCAAATCATGCCAGCCCACACCTTGCCCAAGCTAGCCGCGCCATGCCAAACACACTTTGCCTTGGCCCTAGCTACGCCGGGTCACGCCACGCCAAGCCAAACACCCTTACCTTGGCCCAAGCCGTGCCATGCCAAAGTAGCGCGCCCGCACCTAGGCTTGCAAACCATGCAACCTAGGCCAAATTGGCCACGCATGCCATTGGAACATGCCAACACGCTCGCTTAGCTTTTCTCACTGTGGCGTGGCCCTAATGGCCGAGCATGCCATTGGCACATGCCAACACGCTCCGGGTAGCTTTTTTCACCCTGGCGTGGCCCTAATGGCCGATCATGCCATTGGCACATGCCAACACGCCGCCGTAGCTTTTCTCACCGGGCGCGGCCCTAATGGCCCATGCCATTGGCACATGCCAACACGCTCGGTAGTTTTTCCTACCAGGGCCACGCATGCCATTGGCACATGCCAACATGCTCGCTGGTAGCTTTTCCTACCAGGGCGCTACCCAAATTGTCCACGCATGCCATTGGCACATGCCAACACGCCGCCGGTAACTTTTCCTACCAGACGCAACCCAAATGGCCACGCATGCCATTGGCACATGCCAACACGTAACTTTTCCTACCAGACGCAACCCAAATTGTGCCATTGGCACATGCCAACATGCTCTAGCTTTTCCTACCAGTGTTCTGCCATTGGCACATGCCAACATGCTCGCCGGTAGCTTTTCCTACCAGGGCGCGACCCAAATTGGCCACGCATGCCATTGGCACATGCCAACACGCTCGCTTAGCTTTTCCTGGGCGCTACCCAAATTGTGCCATTGGCACATGCCAACACGCAAAGCTTTTCCCTACCAGAAAATGTGCCATTGGCACATGCCAACACGCTCGGGTAGCTTTTCCTATTTGGCCACGCATGCCATTGGCACATGCCAAACACGCACGCCAACTTGCAAACCGCGCAACCTACCATCAAGGCATTCGAACGCCATTGGCACTTGCCATACACGCCACTAGCAGCTCTGGCATTGCCACTTACACTCAACACACAAGCATTCTGCCATTGGCACATGCCACACACGCCACTAGCAGCTCTGGCATTGCCACTTGCACTCAAGGTGCAACCCGCAACAAAGGCATTCCGCACATGCCAGTCCTCAAGATGAAACCAACACTAGAGACATCAACACAAACTGGGGATGCTTTCTAGGTTTTGGTTTGGCGGTCAAACAGGTACACTACGCTCACATTAAGAAAGCGTGAATAGGAATAAAGCGGTCAAATAAATGAGGAAATAATGGTAAAAATGTTTTCACCCATAAACACCTTGCGGTTACCACCTCCTCCCATTATTTCACCCTTTACTCTCTTCCTTCATGAGGCCGGGTGAGACTTGTTAAATAGATCTTACCTATTTCCACCGACAACAAGTCTCGATGAGAAAAATACAACACTCTCGGAAAAGGCAACTTTGCAAGCTCTCCAAAAAGCTTTCATCTCTTGCAAGCTTCCTAAGCTTTCACTTATACAAGTCGAGACACTACTCTCCCAGTCTCAACACCTTTCTTTGCTTCCCTCCCCAAATCAACCCTTCTCCTCCACTTTGTGACCGACAAGTCCGGAACGACCATTTCTTGGTTTAGGCCGGACTTGTCCTCTCGAATCTAGAAAGTGCTCACGTGCAACATTTGTTTAGGGTTTAAACCAGTTTCTCACTCACTACTTTACCAAAATCGCAAACTATTTTTACCCATAAACACCAAGTAAAACTAACACAAAATAGTCCTAAGGAGGTAAACATGTTATGTGAGAGTGAGGTTTTCATATATGAGTGAATATGAGAGTTTTTGTAAGATTAAGACTTAGTTCAAGGGTGAACAAGTCTGTGTAAGTCCCCAAGTGGGCAAGTTTTGTATTTATTCCCTTTGATGCAATAAAAATAGTTGATTGTGTCATGTTCTAAGTGTTCTTGGTTGGATGATTGTTGTTGGTAAAGTATGGCAAAGATTGAATGTATTATGGGGTGCATTTGATGAGTTTAGAGAAGTGAAAGAAGGCTGTGAAGACTTCCGCTGATTGGCATGAAGTGTTGGTTGTTTGCATAGGTGCAAACTTATAAGGCTGAAGTGCAAGTGGGTGAAGCTTTATTCACAGAACCATTGTGCTGTCGGGTTACACTTTCGCAAAAAAATTTTGGGGTGTTTGAAGGTGTGACAGTACGGGTATCAGAGCTGTGTTTGGTACACAGTTCGAGTGTATTTGTTGGATAATACACTAGTGCTTCTTTCCCTCTAAAGCTATTTTCCCGTGAGCAAGTAAGTGGCGCATTATTTTCAGAGTATTGCATTAGAAATGAGTTCTAATGGCATGATGATCGACGAAGAACTACCGGGTATGTTTGATCAACTTGAGGATTATGGTGATCTTGGTGATATAACCATTGATTTCAGTGCCGATGGCATTGATATCCCTCTTGTTTCTGAAGATAAAGGCAGGCTAGACCTACTTGAAGGAAGAACATCAGATTGGTTTAAAGAATTCGATGGCAGGGTAAGTGATGTAGAAGACAAGGTGTCTGATGCAACCCTTTTAAATTGCGAAACCAATGCTGAAGTGACTGAATTGAAGGTGCAATTCAGTGACATAAATACGATACTAACAAGCCATGAGAAGCAAATGTCAGAGGAAGTGGATGGCATTCGCGGGTTAATCAGTAACGACATGTTTGTAGGGGCAAACGTGCATGGAGAAAGCTCAAACCGAGTCTCCGAGCCAAGAATTTACGCAGGTTCCAGAAATGCTAGAGAAATTGAGAATTTCTTGTATGATGTTGAGGCATACTTTGAGGCTAATGGAACTGGGGAAGAACAAAAAGTAACTCTCGCAGGCAATTACCTTGGTGGTGATGCAAAGGTTTGGTGGAGAACTATGCTGCAAGAAGATGAAGCTGCTGGTTATGCCAATCCTATGTCATGGAATGACATGAAAGATGGACTGAGATGTCAGTTCTGGCCAAGCAATGGTGCTTGGTACGCAATAGAAAGTTTACGTAGGCTACGAATGACGGGTACACCACAGGCCTATGCTGAAAACTTCCTTGCATTGGTGCAAGAAGTACGTGGCATGAGTGATGAAGATCAGATGTTTCAATTTTATGGCTGGCGCGAGTTCGAGTGTGATTGCTGAACTCAAGAAGCGCAAAATCCAGAGTATCCAGATGGCTATTCAAGCGGTAAGAGGGCTTACTAGTTGCACAATCACTGAAGATGTGCAAAGCTATGAAGGTGAAGCCAAAAGAAAGGAAAAATATGTAGGCAGCCAGCGTAAGCATGATCCAAAGGAAGATGAATTATTCCCTTCAGCCCGGAAGTATAGGGGATGTTTCATTTGCAAAGGTTTGCATGTCGCAAGAGGCTGTCCACTCAAGGCACAATTCAATACATCAGTTGGGGATGACTATGGGAGTCATTCTAGCAAGACTCGTGAAGGCCTAAGTGAAGGTTCAAGGAAGAGACCACGCAGCAAAGTTGTTGCGCACTTTGACAAGAGTAGAAACTAAGATATAAACAAGAAGGTGTGTTCCTGTCTCCTTTGGAAACACCTAGTGCATAAAATATGGTATTTTATGATCTTGTTTGGCATAGCTTAGTTTGATAGTTGTTGCAAACTCTGTGTGTAGAGTTTGGTTGTACAAACTTTTATTTGAGTCTTTAAGTTTGTATATACTTTTCTTTGGTGTAAGCAAGTTGCTTTGTTAATGAAGTTTTAGCTTTCCAAAAGTGATCAATGGATCAATCATGTAATGATACATGGTCTTGTTATGTAAGAGCAGTAATGAATGAAGGTGTTTTCGTTTATAAAGCCTTGCCTCTTTATTTACGATGTAAAGTTAGTTCATGGGAAGATGCTGCAAGTAGCATACTTAGCCTAACGTATGCAATAAGAAGACAATTTGAAAGCTAATAAGCAAAGCATAAGACAAGGGTCCTAGTTGATGTAGAAATGATGTTGTTGTTTGGGGATTGCAAAATGGCACGACAGCAGATGGGCGGCGACAGTGCAAGCAATGCAACAAGTTAGGGATCATTTTATCAACATGCATGAGTTGGGTAGAACTCATGGCCTTAGAGAAAGACACACACACTTTCCAGGCAATTAGCAATGCGGTTCAAAGAAGTATTTGGAGACATATTGGCTTTGAAGGCATAGCATATGGACAACTAAAGGGTTAGCTAATAATATGTCCAATAGATAGTTAGTCACAGTTTTAAATGGGATGTCCAACTTAATAGTTTTGTTGCATGGAAGTTAAGCAAAGAAAACTCACCATTTTAGTACGGGTATGCAAGATGGCATAAGTATAGAGTTTATACTTGGTGGCCACATTCAGTAAAATGAGTTCTTGAAAGATGTTTTGCATAATCAGAGTTTGGCGAGGCATGAAGTATTGGATGCGGGTTTTTAATGCAAAGAGAACCCCGATTACTTTGTGACGTGCTTAATGAGGATCGTGGAGAACAACAGTTGAACGACGAAGTAGTCGACAAAAGTGATTGAAAATGAAGCCAAGTCGTTTATAAGTCCTTGTCACGTTGAGTGAGATGCAAGAGGCAAAGTCGGGAAGCGATGGCAATGATCATGGTGATCAGATTGAGAAGAATCATTAGGTGCGTACACTTAGGCGTAAATGATTCAAGGCGAGATTTAGGCCAAAATTTGGAGGAATTGGCTAAATAAGAATTTCAAATTTGCATTTGGGTATTGATGCATGATTTGAGTAGCAGCGTAAGCGTAGTGCACGACCCCGAGAAGTGGCTCAAGTATATGAGATCAATGGCAAAACAGTAAGATAAGTGATGGCATTGGGTACTAGGCATAAATTTTTTGGCAAGAACGAGGGCCAAACAAGTTTGTCGAATTCAAAGAATGGCTCAGAAGGGTACAAGACCGAAGAACAAGTATATTGGATATAATAGGTTGCGTTCAACGAGGGTGTTGAACGGATTAGGTGGGGGAGGTCTATTACAATACTGCAAGTGACGCACAATGATTACGCGTTACAGAGTTGCAAGCCAAGTCAGAGTTCCGCCGTAATGGTGCAATGTGAAGCCATAATAGCACAACGTAAGCTATAATAGCGCAACGCAAACCATAATAGTGGTATTACTGTATAGATTGTCAAGTGTCAAGAATGGCATAAACCCATAGGGCTAATGTAGTGCAAGTGCAACATTACATTGTAAACATATTTGGCTAAGTGATGAAGCTTATTGGCCGACACAATGAAGCTTCATTGAGGAAAGGCAAGACATGGCCAAAGTGACAGATGCAACATGCGATGTTGGCATTGATGCATATCCATGGAATTGAGTTGGCCCAAACTCAAGGATGATGCAAGAAGAGTGAAATAGACTAAGAGTTAGTCTATGCATTAATTCAAGGCAGGGCCAAAGCCTGAGCAGTGCAAACAAGTTGGGAATGCAAGAGTTGCATTGCTGTTGTCAAGCTAATTGGCGAAGTGAAGCATATATGACACATGAGCAACTAGCTTAAGGAGATGGCCTCGATGTTTGATGCTTGAGAATTGTCCGTGCATGAGTTTAGAATGATAAGCATGCAGGTCCAAGAGGGCTGAACGTGGGGGAAAGGCAGAATCCAGTTTGCCAAAACAAGTGGCGCAATACGGCTCAAGTGACGGTTGCAAGTCAGCTACGAGCTTCACAAGCATGCCAATGATGCGTGATGAAGAGGAGCGGTTATAAATGAGTTTATAAGTGTGGGAGAAGAGTTCTAACTGCTAAACAACAGGTGTTGGATGATTGGCGCGAGTTAGAGAAGAACTGGCCAGTTAGCATAGTTATTGGCGGTTAGCAGAACTGCTTTATGGGACAGATGGCTGTCCCATGCGTGTGTAACGGTTATGCACGGTTTGGCCAAGTAAAACTGCTGTATAAATAGTCCTAAGGAGGGGATAATTCGGCAGGCTTGGATAGAGAACATATGTGAGAGTGAGGTTTGCATATGTGAGTGAATATGAGAGTTTTTGTAAGACTAAGACTTGGTTCAAGGGTGAACAAGTCTGTGTAAGTCCCCAAGTGGGCAAGTTTTGTATTTCTTCCCTTTGATGCAATAAAAATAGTTGATTGTGTCATGTTCTAAGTGTTCTTGGTTGGCTGATTATTGTTGGTAAAGTATGGCAAAGATTGAATGTATTATGGGGTGCATTTGATGAGTTTAGAGAAGTGAAAGAAGGCTGTAAAGACTTCCACTGATTGACCTGAAGTGTTGGCTGTTTGCATAGGTGAAAACTTATAAGGCTGAAGTGCAAGTGGGTGAAGCTTTATTCACAGAACCATTGTGTTGCCGGGTTACACTTTCGCAGAAAATTTCTGGGGTGTTTGAAGGTGTGACACTAACCATTTGGTTAACTATTGTTGAACCAACTAAATGTACATGTTTGGGTATGGTTACACAAACCTAAAATGTGCATTTCATTTGTGTGTAACAAGCTAAGTTTCGATCTTGAATATATTAGCTTGAATCTAATCAGGTTTTCATCTAACGGTGAATATTGAATGCTTTGTTACCAAGAAACTTAGATTGCAAACCCTGATTTGAAAGACTATATAAAGGAGAACTCTAGCAACTGGGAAACCTAATCCCCACACCTCTTGTGTGATACTAGTTGTATAAGCTAGAGTCGATTCTCCTTTAACCTTAGGTTTCTACCGAGACCCTGTAGGTTAACGACTTGAAGACTTCATTGGGATTGTGAAGCCATACCCAACTATTTTCTTTGTAGTTGCGTGATCTGATCTTGTTGTTTCCATCGTACTAAGCAAAATCGTAAGATTGGCTTGAGATTGATTTCTCCGATAGACAAGATTAAAAGAAGTCACAAGCATCTTCGTCTCATCGTTTGTGATTCCGCAATATCTTCTTTTGCTAGTCGATTAAGATTATGGTGAGGTAATTAATAATACTAGGCTGTTCTTCGGGAATATAAGTCCGGGTTATCAATTGGTTCATGTTCACCTTGATTTATCAAAAGACGGAACAAAACTCATAGGCATTTTTGTGGGAGACAAATTTATCTATTACCGTAGACTTTTCCGTGTGATATAATTTTTTTTTATTAAAGTCTTCGACTTTGGGTCGTAGCAACTCTTAGTTGTGGGTGAGATCAGCTAAGGGAATCAAGTGCGTAGTATCCTGCTGGGACCAGAGACGTAAGGAGCACAACTGTACCTTGGATCAGTGTGAGATTGATTGGGCTTCAACTACAGTCCAGACCAAAGTTAACTTGTAGTAGGCTAGTGTCTATAGTGGCTTAATACAGTGTGTGTTCAATCTAGACTAGGTCCCGGGGTTTTTCTGCATTTGCGGTTTCCTCATTAACAAAACTTCTGGTGTCTGTGTTATTTCTTTTCCGCATTATATTTTGTTATATAATTAAAATATCACAGGTTGTGCGTTTGAATCGATCAATTGGGAAATCCAACCTTTGGTTGTTGATTGATCCTTGAACATTGGCCTTTGGTACCGTTCAAGTGTTTTCTCTTGTATTCAATTAGACTCGCAGATTTCTATTTGCTTGAGTAAGTATTGAATCGAGAAAGTGAGATATAATTCTTTGATATACTTTTATTAAGATTGATTCTGACTGTCTAGTTGATTCTCTTAAAAGTATATTGGAGTTAGTCCATACAGATTGCTAAGCGAAATATTAGGTGTGGTTGTTGTACCCCCTCTTTTTCACATCAAACCCATGCATCCGAGAGGATTATGCACGAAGTAGAACAAGTACTATGGGATATGTGAGTTTCTCTATCTATGGCTACAATTCAATGTGAAGAAGCGCTCGTGATGATGCAATATGTAGAGCAAGAGGTCACCCGTTGTCATATGCTTATAACTGAATCGTCTTGAAAAAGTTCTCCCCCTCATTTTTTCTTTATATATATATATATATATATATATAGCCTAGTGGTTCTTGGACAAAAGTGATTAGTAATTATGGAAGAATCAATCAATGCTTTATGTTTGTTTCTTAAAAAACAAAAAATTGAATTATTACAAGCCACTGTTATCGGAAATACTCGACTTGCTCGCGAGTGTGAGGATTTATTTGAGGTTAGTCAAACGCAGTATCTTCATGCAATGGATTTATACGTGGATCAGTTGAGTGCTTGTCGGGTCGAACCTTCAGTAGAGAATGTCATGGCTTCGGACGAAGCGTTTGAGGTATTTTCTTCCACTCGTATCCGGATGGAGCATAGAGAGAACGATTTAGCCGTTGTGCGCGGTAGACTGAGGCGTGCGAACTCAACTCTATCTTTGGTTCTTTGACTTAATGGATTTTATCCATAAAACTTTTTGTTTTATCCACTTGGTGTATTACTCCGGATGTTTATGAATGAATATATCAATTATGTTACCTTTGATTGTTTTAGTGTACTTTACGCAGTGTCAGTGCTCATAATGTTTCATTGAGGTTATACCCATTCTATATTTACATTTCATATGTTCCGTCTTTTAAATGTATCATCACTCGGATTAGTCAAGATCAATACTTATCTGATGTATTATGTCTATGGTTCTCCTCGGGAATCTTAGTATGTTTTACTGGTCATGCGCGGAGCTTGGCCGGTGATGGAATTTTTTATAGTTGTAGAAAAAGGTTCGTTTAAGACTTGTGAAAGTTCGATTCTAGATTTAAATTATAGAACTAAAACAACAAATTGAATTGTTTTCAAGATTGTAGAGATACTGAGACTTAGGATTCCACTATTTTCCAGTTTTCATGTGATTCAATCAATCATAATCATGCAACTCATACATTCAAGTGATTCTAATATATTGCGATAATTATATTTTTAGAAATAACAATTGTTTATCAAAAGCATAGAACATCAAAACCCTAGGCAAGTATGATCTATCAAAAGAAATCACAATTGTTTAACCAAAATCAGTAAATCAATTTTTTCATCAAGGCAATTAATCATAAGAAGAATTGTAATAATTAATTAAATAAAAATTACCACACAAATACTGGAAAAATAGCTTCCTCCGTCGCCTCAGCAAAGGGGTTTAGCTCCTCATGGTCCAAATATGCTCAAAAGTTGATTTTATTGATCAAAAGGTGTTCACAAAGAAGAAAAGGTATAAAGCAGTGTGTTGGTAACTATTATAACTGTTACAGAATACACCGTTACAGAGAAACGCTAACTGAGGTGTTGTGAACTCGAGATAAATGTGACAAAAATTGTTACCAAAGTATTAGATTTGAAAGCTAAGGTAACGGTGTCTGCGACTGTTTAGTAGTGTTGTTTCGTACCTTCTTCTTCCTCGTTATGCAGCTTCTCTGAACTATTTTCTTTCTGCTCTGTTTTGTTCCTAAGCTTCCCCCAAAGTCTACGTACCCCCTTCTCTGATTCTACACTCTTATTTATATAGCAGAAGCAACCCTAAACCTCCTTCAAATCTTCCAAAAATAATATTTTCTTTGCTGTCAAGTCCGAGAGTTTTTCTTCTCTTTTCTTGCACGCAACTTCCCTCTTTAATCGAAATACTCTATAGATATGATAAAAGCAAATCTTCTGAGAATATTCTTCCTTTAATTCCATGAAACTCCCAAATACAACATCCATGTTTAATCACAGAATCCCGAGACATAACTTACTCCCTGTTTGATCGAGAATGGATGATCCAGCCCAATTTGATTAAAAACAATTACCATATCATCCATGTTTAGGTTAAAGGAGTCCATCCCAATTGATTTCGATGATTGAATCTCCTTAAAACATCTCGAATATCCAAACAAACCCGAGAATAGTTATCATTCCCTGTTTCACGTCAATCCGAGTTCTAGTCAATTTGGGTCCAACTTCACGACCATACCAAGCCTGTTTAGGCCTAAGAAGTAAACCCAATCAATTTCAGCCCTTTAGTCTTCATGGAATTCAATGAAAATCCCAGCCCTAATTCTGCCGGTGAAGAACACACTTTCCCGCCAAAATCAGAAATTCAAAATGTTGAAGGTGACCTCCCCTTATCCGCCTGCAGAGTCCCTTTAGCAACTGGGGTGGAAATAGTAACTTCTGGGGTGTGCGAAGTAAAATTTCTGCGTTCCTTTAGTAATTTCTCCCGGAGGTCCAAATGCCACTTTTCGAGCAGCTTTCTCCACAATAGCTTATTTCTCCGAAAACTCCTAAAAAGACATAAAAACCATAATAAGTACAACAATTGAGCAATAACAAAATATAGAATCGAGACAAATCATACACAAAAATGTGTCTATCAAATAGCCCCAAACTTATTATTTGCTAGTCCTCTAGCAAATCTAATTCAGAAAATAAAATCCTAACTCACTTTCGCATGCATCGCGATTGCACTTAGCGTGTGCAACAAGCCTTTAAACCCCTAGGTGGCCCTAGTGGCCGAGTTATAGTCTCGGGAGGGTTTACCAGAGATATACCCACAAAACCTTTATACTCCAGACCCTAGATATCTACGCAGAACCTTGGAAGGCACTAAAGAATCTCCTTGGTTGGCATACTTATTGACTATAGGAGGAAGTACCCTGATGCGAAATTCCAATTGTTGTACACGAGTTTACACTCAAGCATACTAAAATTCATATATAAGTGACAGATCTCTACTCAGATAGTCTCACTATGGACATCAATATCTGGGAGTCAACAAATCACATGAATAGATAAAGAAGATGGATATAGAGAAAAACATAGATGGTTTTGATGTTGGCTAAGGTGAACGGTGTTTCCCATATCTATATGAAGGCCAATGCCGAGATAAACCTATCATAATGGATTGAGATACTGGTCTGACTAATATCAACGCAGCTGGCATATACAAGGGAACCAGTGGTCGATAATCCTAATTCTAGATCAACTCAGCTGGCATGTACTAGGGAACCAGCGGTCGATTTATTCACTGAACAATATTTATTATTATTATTATTATTATTTTTTATTAAAAAAAAAGACGCCGCAAAGGCTTTTATTAATCAACATCGAAATTAGGAACAATATCGGTGGAGAGTAGGGTTGGGAGCCTAACAACAAATTTCGCCCTAAAACCTTTTTTATTTTATTTTTTTTTAAAAAAAATGCGCCGCAAAGGATTTTATTAATCATAATCAAAATTAGGAACAATTTTTTTTTTAATTATTGAACACTTTTTTATTATTATTATTATTATTATTATTTTATTATGAAAAGGGGCCACGAAGGCTTTTTATTATTTTTATTATTATTATTATTATTATTATTAAGCAAACCAAACGTGAATTTACAAAGACTTGGCCGGGAGTCGCGCAACAATTTGCGCCCCAACACCTTTCTGAATAATAATACCTAGCCTAAGAAAAAGAGTACTGCCTAGGTGATTGTTGACGTCGTGATACGCCATGCAGTTTTTCAATCTCTTCAATAAGTCAATGATGTCATCCCCCAACTCCCCTAACGTTGAAAAGGCCAGAACGCCAAAGTTATACCCATGAGACGAACATAACTCAGCATATTTGTTACGCTTACGGGTAATGGCAGCCAAAATGGCATGTCCAGGAGTGAAACTTCGGTTGCCGCCTTTAGAAAATGGGGAGACACCGGTGACATCAAAGCATATGTCACGTCCGTTTTCCCAATTGTAGACCATGATATCTGCTGGCTTAAGAGAGGTACTCCTATCCATTGTGAGGCCAATTATTATTATTATTATTATTATTTTAACAACATGATTAGATCTTGCGGATCCCAGCGCATGCTTCTTGTCAGCAGATTACATGGTAATTCCCGTGGATCCTGCGTTCCACGCTTGTTTAGGTGACGGAGATAGGGAGAACACACACATATTGCTATCCAAGTGTTAATATTTTATTTTATTTTAATTTTTTTTTTATTTTTACTAACTCAATCACTCTATCTCATCCCAGAGGTGGTAACAACTCGATGTGTGGGCCCCGCCAAATCACTTAGAAATGTAGTTGCAGGATTTCCTACAACACACCCCCTATAATATTTTGTAGATCTAAATCCTATTAATCATCTAAATTTCAAATATAAGTGCTAGAAATATAAATTGACACAAGGATTTTTTACATGGTTCGATCAATGTGATCTACATCCATGGTTCTTCACTATGATCGTTGAGGTTACATAAGAATTACATTTACAATCTCCATTAATGGATATTTTGTAGAGCTCTAGATCTAACTATTTGGGGAAGAAGATGATAAAGAAAATAAAGTCTTTCTCTCTCTAAAAATATCTCTCTAAAAATAAAATCTCTCTCTCTCTTACCAAAATTATTATCCCTTTCTCTCTCATGCTCTCCTCTTTATATAGTGTTTTCATAGTGGATGACAGCTCATGTACAACTGATATTTCCCTTAATTTCGGATTTACCTTGCGACATCTCGCAGGAGTATAAATGTTAAGTCTCGCAGACACTCTAGTTTTCGCAAGATCTTCGCGCTTTCTTCATGTTTCTATCACCACCATCTATTGCGTCATCAGTCTGCGACACTTGTAAAGTGTCATTGGTGAGGACTTCGCAAGTATGTCCTTGCTGCGATATTCTGCTCCTACATCTTGCCTCTTTTTTCTTGAATATTGCTTGAAGAGCGATCTTTAAGAAAAAAATCCGTTGTTGTAGTAGTCTTTGATCTTTGTTGATGAAGGAACGAGCGGAAGAATACTGGACTTGAAAAGTACGTACTTGCCTCTATTCTTTTGCGAAGTTCCGAAGCTTTGCGAAATAAATAAGAAGTATCAACCCTTGAAGTATGCGAAGTATGAAGTATCCTTGAAGTAGTATAAGAAGTACTCAATCCTCGAAATATATAAGAAGTATCCGTCCTTGATTGCGAATGAGAAGTATTGCCTCTGTTCATGCGAAGTTATTATTCCATTTTTGGTGAGGATTCTTGCTATTCACTAGTGAACATCCACTTTGGAATTGATTCTTGCCGAGAAGATGAAGAACATAAAATGTTTTCTTGGTTATCCATAGTTGCCTCTGTTCTTTATCTATGAGGGTAGAATCCTTAAGAAAGTGTTGATTGAGCGAATTGTGTCTTTATTCTCACCTTGCCTCTGCCTCATGCTTTGTGCTCATGTGATCTCTTCAAGTTGCTTATAATTGTGTGAAATAATTGAGCGAAATAATTGAGCGAAATAATCACATCTTGTGAAATAATCACATCCTGCGAAATTCTGAATATTCTTGCGAAATTTTGTAAAATACTTGTGCGAATATAATGCTTATGTAATGATTATGTTATGAAATGTGTATGCGATGTTTATGCCATGAAATGATTATGCAATGCTTTCATGATGCGAGTATGATGCTTGTATGATGAGAATGCTTATCTACTGCAATATATAGCTAATGTTTGTGTTACTTAGCTCATTTTGCCGCTCTAGAATTGATGTAGCTTTAAATTGCTTCCATTATTCATTTCTCTGGCTTTGTCTTTAATATATGCATTCTTCTTCACGTATTTATTGTTCCTCGCAAGTTCTTACTTGTGCTTCATCTTTTCTTATTCCTGTACTATTAGTATCGCATAATAATATGATCATAATATCAAGTGTGCGGCATTTGCATTGCCTCAGTCTCATTATTATGTACATGTTCGCAAGCTTATCATTTAATCATTTTCTCAAGCTCGCGAGCTTATCATGTAATCTTTTTTTTTTCAATGAAAAATCTCTGTTACCTAGATTCAAACTGTTTATGTTGAATTTTGTCATTGCGACAAGATCGCAGGACGTCTTTACATTTTCATGTAATGACCCATTGACCTTGCCTTATCATTTCTCTTGTGTGGTCTTATTTTGCCTTCCTAATTAAAGGTCTTATTTTGCCACCCCTCATTATTGCGACAATATGACAGGCCTAAATATTCTTGCGAACATAAAGTCCCATGACATTGTCGTCTTGCGACAAAATCGCAGGACGTCGTTACACTTTCATGTAATGACCCATTGATCTTGTCTTATCATTTCTTTAGTATTATTGCCTCTGCAGGATATTTTTATTGCGACAATATGACAGGCCTAGAAATTCTTGCGAACTTAAAGCCCCATGACATTGTCGTCTTAAGACACTTATCATCTCCCTAATGGAGGGTGCCGCCCTTATCATCTCCCTGGTTGCCCCTTCAAGGAGGAGAACATCGGCCATACAAGACTAGCTCCTCCCAGCCGGTCTTAACAACAACCAGTATTTTCGCAGCCTCTTATCCCTTATACCTATATGGCTTATGGTTATGAGATCGCACCCTAAGTGGAGTTTTCTTCGGGCCGAGTGCAGCATGTGCCAAGACTTGCCAAGAATGGCCGAGACACTTCAAATGCCCCAGGCACTCTTGGCTCAACCGTGTACCTCGGCGCCTTGAGCATACATCGACTCCTGGAAGAGACCCTCGGGCGTCCAACCAGGGTATAACCTTATATATATAGTTGGAAATCCAAGGTATCTCTCCCGGATAGGCTTTCATGGGCCCCAAATCTCCATGACTCAGGTTCCAGGAGCGGTGTAACCTTTTCCCTGAGCCATGTCAAGAGATACCCCCTTATATGACGCACTTTAGGTCTTACATTTGCCTCTTACGAAATATCATTCGCGAACTAGGGTGTACGCCATAAAGGTTCGTCCCATTCACTCATTCATTCATTTTTGTCAATTCGTTCAATCATTCATTTTTGATTATCTCTTCTCATTATCTTTGCGAAATTATCGCATTTCCATTATCTCTGCGAAATTATCGCATGTCTTCATTCTTTCATTCATTCCTTCATTTCTGTCACTTCATTCACTCATTCTTTCATTTCTGTCATTTCTGTCATTTCTTTCATTCATTCTCATAATATCATATCATTTGAAGCAAAGTAAATATTCAAGAGAAATTCTAATACATTATAGTCCTGAAATCTTTGTAGTTGTGAAATATTTATAATTCTGCGATCGTATCGCGTTTTGTGATTCAAATTAAAAATCTTTTATTGTCTATAAAATAAATATTCTAGAGAAATATATAAATTGAATTTTCAGGGTTTTTTGTAATTTTGAAACTAGAAATCTTTGTAATTTTGAAGTCTTTATAATCTTGAAATCTTAGTGATATTTGTAATCTTGTGATTGAATCGTTTTTTTTTGTAATCAAATCAAAAATCTTTTATTTTCTGTAGAAATAAAATGTTCAAGAAAAGTGGTACTTAGCTTTTGTGGTTTGCTGCTGTTGTTGTCTCTTGCGAACTATATGATTTGCTTGCGAAGCTAGCATCCTGAAATGTATAAAGGTCGCACAAAATATAATTATCTCGCAGCAAAAAGAAGTGTGAGAAATGAGATTTGAACCCTTGACCTGCCTCTTGCATATTCTCGCACCATACCAACTGTTCTAACCCACTCTTGCGAAATTAATTTGCGAGATAATCATCAACTTTCGCATAACAAAAATAAATGTGCGAGAAGCAAGGAATTGATCCTGCGACCTGCTGCTTGCATTCATGCCTCCTGACCAACTTTCCTGGCTCTTGTTTGTGAAAGAATATGACCATATCGTTCTTTTAATGTGATCTTCGTCTCTAGCATTTCGAGTAAAAACATGCAAAAAGTCTGCGAAAGTTGGGATTCGATCCTGCGAACACGAACGCATACTCTGCTGACTTTACCATATGTGTCAACTTCTGTTTTTGATAAAGTTGGCGAAGTTGCCTTCTTATTCTTTTTCTTCTCTTGCGAAGTTGTCTCTTGCAGCACCGTTTGACAATCCCTCTTGAATGCATAAATGCCGCAGCAAAAATAAAAGGTCAAGTGGCGAGACTTGAACTCGCGACCTTATACTTGTATTCCACCGCCCAGACCAACTGTACTAGTTTCCTGTTTGTGACATAATGGAACAATGGTTTTGTTTATTGATAACTTCATCTCTATGTTACTCAAAAATTCACGAAAAAATACACTCAATGCGAGATTCGAACCCGCGTCTTCAAAACCATTCTCTTTGCTTGTTACCAACCTGCGTGTGCTAGCCCCGCTCTGCGAAGTGTTTCTGCGAAATAATCACCTACTTTCTTCTTGCAAAATACTCTGCCGAAAATCCACGTTCGTTGAGATTTGAACTCGCGACCATGAACTCATTAACCTCGCAGGGTGACCAACTGTGCTGCCTCTTGCTTGCGAAATAATGAAACAACCTTGCGAAATTATCAATTTTTTCCCCTCTTTGCTAAGCAAAAAATTCTTTGCGAGGAAGGAGATTCGAACCCAAGTCCTCTGGTTTGCATACTTCTTCTCTGACCATCTGGGCTGCTTGTTGTTTGCGAAATAAACACACAATGCTATAACTTTATTCCATTTTTTCGCACTTGAAAGTTCAAAAATATTTGAAAAAGTTTGTGTGGCTACGAATTCGAACACATGACCACACGTTTGTTTGTTCCCACTCTGACCATCTCTGCTAGCTTTTGTTTGCGAAGATACGCATGTAGCCACCTCTTATTATTTTCTCCTCTCCAGGCTGTAGAAAAAATGTGAAAAAATATGACTGTGGCGATTTTCGATCTTGCGACATCAAGCTTCTTCGCTCCAACTCAAACCATCTGTGCGAGTTTTGTTTTGTGATAAAAATCACGGCGTTTTGTTCTTATCCTTTTCTTCGTTCTTCCTTTATTTCCTTCAACAATTTGCCTCTTGCTTTTTCTCCCGAACATGGAAATCTTCCATTGAAACCTTGGTTTTCTTAGTGAATTTCACCACGAAACTATTTTTTTTTCTCTTATTCTTTTCATATCTTTGAATTGTTGATGATGTTAACTCCCTGAAAGTGTGATTTCTCCCATGAAATTTCCATTTTTGAACCTAAACTTTGTAGATCTAGAAAAATATGAACAGTAATTAATCTTCATGAAAATTTCTTGAACTAACAAATTACAGGAAGGATAAATCCTTTACTCCTCCCTGTTTCTAGCGCCAAAAATGTAGTTGCAGGATTTCCTACAACACACCCCCTATAATATTTTGTAGATCTAAATCCTATTAATCATCTAAATTTCAAATATAAGTGCTAGAAATATAAATTGACACAAGGATTTTTTACATGGTTCGATCAATGTGATCTACATCCATGGTTCTTCACTATGATCGTTGAGGTTACATAAGAATTACATTTACAATCTCCATTAATGGATATTTTGTAGAGCTCTAGATCTAACTATTTGGGGAAGAAGATGATAAAGAAAATAAAGTCTTTCTCTCTCTAAAAATATCTCTCTCTGAAATAAAATATCTCTCTCTCTTACCAAAATTATTATCCCTTTCTCTCTCCTGCTCTCCTCTTTATATAGTGTTTTCATAGTGGATGACAGCTCATGTACAACTGATATTTCCCTTAATTTCGGATTTACCTTGCGACATCTCGCAGGAGTATAAATGTTAAGTCTGCAGACACTCTAGTTTTCGCAAGATCTTCGCGCTTTCTTCATGTTTCTATCACCACCATCTATTGCGTCATCAGTCTGTGACACTTGTAAAGTGTCATTGGTGAGGACTTCGCAAGTATGTCCTTGCTGCGATATTCTGCTCCTACAAGAAACATATTTAAAAAAAAGAAAGAAAATAAAAACAGAAGTGCAAAGGACTCAACGAGATATGGCGAAACTGCCATGTTATGTCTAACACCTAAGCTCTGTGCTTTTATGAATAGACTCTTTAGATGTTTCCATCTAATCAGATTGGTTTCTCAACTCCTACAACTAAGATGCTTCCATCCACTTAGATTGGTTAGTGCCATCCTTAATAGGCATAAATTTCTAGGCTCTGGAGTTTATTTATTGCAACCAAAAAGTTTCTCCCACCCCAAACTTAAATCTAACATTGTCCTCAATGTTTCTAATTAAAGAGCAATACCAAAAGTATGAGTAACAAGAGTATTCAGTAAAGAGAGAAGTCAGAAAGATAGTACCTGGGTGAAGCGTAACAATCCTTCCACGGAGAATAAGGAGAAAAACAAAAATAAAACCTAAAAAAAAATAGCAAAAAAATATACAACATACAAATATCAAATACATTGGTGGTCAATAAAGGTAAACATGGTCCTCCAGAGGGACCTCCTCAACATCACCTGTAGGAAAAGGTTCTAAAAAGGGCTTTAATCTCTGACCGTTAACCTTAGAAGAACTATTACCATCTAGTGTCTCAATTTCAACAACGCCATGAGGAAAAACAGTGTGGACCACAAAAGGACCGGTCCACCGAGAGTGCAACTTCCCGGGGAATAGATGCAAACGAGTATCAAATAGAAGAACTTTTTGACCTGGAGAAAATGATTTTCTTAAAATATACTTATCATGCACAAGTTTCATTTTGTTCTTATACTCCTTAGCACTATCGTATGCATCTCTACAAATCTCGTCCAACTCATCGAGCTGGAGTTTTCTGTCAGCTCCTACTTTGTCAATTGAAAAGTTTTGCTGCTTAATAGCCCAATATGCTCTATGTTCTAACTCAACAAGTAAGTGACATGCCTTGAAAAATACTAGACGATAAGGGGACATCCCAATGGGGGTCTTAAACGCAGTACGGTAAGCCCATAAGGCATCACTAAGCCTCGACGACCAGTCTTTCCTATTAGGATTAACGATTTTCTCTAGAATGTGTTTTATCTCCCTATTGGAAACCTCTACCTGACCACTAGTTTGTGGGTGATATGGGGTAGCTACTTTGTGGGTAATACCATATTGTTTCATTAAAAGTGCAAATGGTCTATTACGAAAGTGTGTACCTCCATCACTAATTATAGCTCGCGGTGTACCAAAACATGCAAGTATATTATCTTTCAAAAACTGGAGTGCGACCTTGTGGTCATTTGTTTTACACGGAATCTCCTCAACCCACATAGACACATAGTCTACAACGACAAGTATGTAAAGATAACCAAAAGAATTAGGAAATGGACCCATAAAATCAATGCCCCACACATCAAAGACCTCAATCACTAAAATAGGGTTCAAAGGCATCATATTTCTATGGGAAATGGTCCCTAACTTATGGAAACGCTCACAAGAAGCACAATGACTATGGGAGTCTTTCAAAAACGAAGGCCAGTAAAATCCACACTGCAATATCTTAGCAGCAGTTTTCTTAGTACTAAAGTGACCCCCACACGCATGGTCATGACAAAAGAAGATAATACTAGACTGGTCATTCTCAGGTACACATCTCCTAATAATCTGATCTGGACAATACTTAAACAGATAAGGATCATCCCAAAAGAAATGCTTAACCTCGGCCAAAAACCTAGAACGATCTTGTTTACCCCAGTGTTGAGGCATTCGACCAGTAACAAGATAATTCACTATATTTGCATACCAAGGTGATTGGGAAACAAAAAACAATTGTTCATCAAGAAAGCTATCCCTTATAGGAAGGGAATCATCGGGGGAATTAACAACTAGCCTAGACAAGTGGCCTGCTACTACATTTTATGCACCCTTTTTGTCTCTAATGTATGGAGAAAATTCTTGTAACAGAAGGATCCATCTAATCAATCTAGGTTTGGTATCCTTCTTAGACAAAAGGTATTTTAAAGCAGCATGATCAGTATATATTACGACCTTAGAACCTAATAGGTAGGATCTAAACTTATCCAAGGCAAACACAATGGCTAATAGTTCCTTCTCGGCAGTTGTATAGTTCAGTTGAGCATCATTCAGAGTTTTTCTAGCATAGTAAATCACATGAAGTAATTTGTTTTCTCGCTGACCTAGCACAACGCCTATAGAATAATCTGAAGCATGACACATGATTTTAAAGGGTAGGTTCCAGTTAGGTTCCTGGACTATGGGGGCGGTAGTGAGTAAAGTCTTAAGCTTCTCAAAAGCCTCTAAACAAGCATCATTAAAGACAAACTTAACATCTTTTGCAAGAAAATTGCAAAGAGGTCTAGAAATCAAGCTAAAATCCTTAATGAATCAGCGATAAAAACCTGCATGCCCTAGGAATGACCTAATATCTTTTACGGTTTTTGGGACCTATAAATTCTTAATAAGGTCAACTTTGGCTTTTTTTACCTCTATACCCTTTGAAGATACGATATGCCCTAAGACAATTCCTGATTTAACCATGAAACGGTATTTTTCCCAATTAATCACTAAATTCTTTTCCTTACACCTAGTCAACACTAGTGTCAAATGGTGCAATCACTCGTCAAAAGATGAACCAAACACTGAAAAGTCATCCATAAAGACCTCTAAGAACCGTTCTACCATGTCAGAAAATATGCTCATCATACACCGTTGGAAAGTAGCATGTGCATTACACAACCCGAAAGGCATGCGTCTATTCGCAAAGGTACTGCTAGAGCATAGCCCGGTTGAACCCACCAAGCGTTGTATGTCAAGTTTGGTTGTCATATTTTAGTGAACCAAAACTCATTTAAAGAATCGTTTGATTATGTACTAGAGTCAACTTTGTATACGTTATCTTGAAAGTATTAGGATATGAGACATTACAAGTATTACGTGAAGATATGAAGAAGTGAAGAAGTAAGGAGCTACAACGACAATATCATCCTTCCACTTGAGGTTAGTGATATTTGACTTGAACTGTTTCATTCCATACGTATCTTTCAAGTCTTGCATATTGAAAACATAACTGCGAAGCATGAATGATTATACTCTAGTTAGATGTAGTATTAAGGAATACAATACAAAGTATAACACTTATCTTTTGAACTTTGTATATAAGACATCGACATAATCGTTTGAATGCTATTGTGATTATGTATGGGTGTGAGGTGAAGATTTCATCCTAGGAAACAATGTTTTACATTTGTTTAAAGGAAGTAATTTCATGAACTTGTTTCGTGAATCGAAAGGGAAATCACTAGGCTTATTGGTATTGTTATTCATTGCATATCTTTTAAACTACCAATATGTTTGATTAGTATAACCACTCATGACTTGTTTACATTCTTAGTAAAACTATTCACAAGGCCTGACTTTTGTATTGGTATGAATTTTATTAGTGAAACCAATCTTAAGTAATCACCTGAGATGGTATGATCGATTTAGTGTTATTGGTATGACCAACTCTAGGCAAAGGGGAACCGATCCTAGTAAGAGGTGCAACCGATCACAAGAGGGGAATCGATCCTTGTAAGAGGTGCAACACGTTTTAGATATTGGGAACCGATCCTATGAACATGTGTAACACGTTTTTAGATATTGGGAACCGATCCTATGGACATGTGCAACAAATACAAGTTAAATACCATATATATGTGGGAACCGATCCTAGTACCTAGTCAACCGAATTTTTGGAAATCTAGTGTGCCTAATTCCAGTACCCACATGGAGGTAGAACCGAAACATGTTTTGGTAGAACCGTGAAACCCATGTTTGGTGATTGAGTGTTCTTGATCAATCACATAGTTCTTGGAAGTCAGATGAACCAATTCTAAACTTGTTTGGAAGTGTGGCAAATCGATTCCAAGATAGTAAATATGAAAGATGATTTACTAAGTTAAGATGTCGACATACTTTGAACATGTGCAGTAACGCTTATCTTTAATTGTTCAAAAATATTCCTTAATAGCTAAAGGAAAATCCCGGATCGAAAAAAATAAATTGAGAATCTTTTAATTAAGGTTTTTAATTTTATTTTTGGAAAATGAAAATTAGTAATGTGCATTTACTAGTTGGAGATTTTCTAAGAGACTTTCGGTCAATGCTTGGACAAAGCATTTCCAGGAATTATGGGAACCGAATTTGGAAATATATTGCATATCTTGAGAATATTTTCGGTTTTAGAAATTCCTTGGTGTCCGAACTTCCTTGGTCTATAAATATCAAAGTTTGCATTTCGAGCAAACTAATCCTCAGAGCCAGCAAAACTACCTAGTTGTGTTGTTACTGGTGGAGCCGCCTATTCGGAAAGGAAAGTAACCTAATTAGGCGAAATCTCTTACGACCGCTCCGTTTAAAGACTTCTTTGGGATTGAGAAGCTCTATTAGTACCATTGGTGGGAAACTAGATAATTGCGGTTTATTATTAGTTTTCGATTGATTTGATTGACTAACGGTTGTTGAACTTTAATTGCACCTAGTTTGTTTATGCTTGAGAATCTTCTCTTCTGATATAAGATTCACTCAAACTAGATCGAAGTTTTGACGGGGATCTTAAGACTGTTTGTAGATCTAAAGACGTCTTGTGATAATCCATTGTTAACATACTCCGTTCTGTGCGTGATTGATCACAAGAGATTCAAGTTGTTTGTGTGCAGGTGTTTATTGAAGATCTAAGAAGATTTGAAGACGAAGAAGATTTCTGATTTGGGTTCATAATCTTTGGTGTGCACAATACTTGTTTCGGTTAAAGATGATCCAACTATAATCAGTTTATCCTTGTGGTAGATTGGATTGATTAGTTGAGTAGATCGACATCAATACGTTTCTTTGTGATTCAAGGTATTGATTGCAAAATCTAGATAATTACTTCGGTAATTGTTAGTAGATATATCTAAGGACCTGACAAAGGAGTTTATTGGGATAAATGGAAGTGCCTTTTGTCGAACTCACATCACTTGGTTGAAAAGAGTTGCTACCAAACAGATTTGTTGTTCCTTTATTGTTTGGAATACGAACCAAAGGAATTGTTCCAAGTACGTGACTTATTAAAAGTTGGAGGCGTGGGAATACAGACGGAACTAGGTGAACTATAGGTTTAGTTGCTTGGTCTCAACTATAAGAAGTTGGTTTGATTTTGTATAATGGCTTAATCTTGAGAGTATCCAATTCTGGACAAGGTCCCGGGGTTTTTCTGCATTTGTGGTTTCCTCGTTAATAAAATTTTGCTGTGTCTTTTACTTTTCTATTTCCGCAATTATAATTGTTTTTATTATAATTAGAAATAAAATACACAAACGTTAATTCCTATTTACTTGATAGTAATCCTATTGTGTTTGGTTAAGTCCGAACCATTTATCAAGTAAACATACTTCGTTGTTGTATTGTCTCGATCTCGTATCCAAAGACGATCACACGAAGTGTAAACCGATTAGTTGTATTGTCTCGACTCAGTCCATAGACAATCACTTTCGGAGAAAGGACTTATAGGTGGAAATTTTTTAGATTGAGGTATATTTGGGTACCCTCGTCTTTTCAATTGGTATTAGAGCAGGCAAACACGAAAAGATCTAACAATCTGTGTTTGGTGCGATCCAACCTATAAGAATGAAGTCGAGTTCTCATGAATCGACTTCAATTAACGTACCGCCAAGATTTGACGGAACAAACTATCTATGGTGGAAATCTGCTATGAGATATTTTCTTCAATCACGAGACTTTAATACATGTTTATTAGTCGTCGATGGTTATATTCGTTCAAAGATAGAAAATTCGGAAACTGAGTTTAAACGCTTAGTAGATTTTTCAAGCGAAGAAAAGGTTCTTGCAAAGCAGAATTCAGATGGTTTGAATGCTATAATAGATGCTGTAAGTCGTGATCTACAACATCATGTATCAACATGTCAAACTTCGAAATAAGCTTGGGATAATCTTCAGATCGTATTCGAAGGAAACACTTTATAAAAAGAAGCTAGACTTCAAACTCTTACGTCGATTGGAAAACCTTCGAATGGATGACAACGACACTTTTGAAGAGTTTCATCTTAAACTCTCTGAGATAATTAATGCTTCTTTCTTTCTTGGAAAGACTATCTCTGAAAAATATATAGTGTGCAAAATTCTCAGATCGTTGCCATCTAGATACGATTCTAAGAAGCATGCAATCATAGAAGCAAATGATCTCTCAACTCTCTCACAAAGCACACTCGTTGGAAAGTTAAAGATCTTTGATCATGAATCATAGTCTATTCAAAGTAAAGGAATCGCTTTTAAAGCTGCAAAAATTCTGAAAGCTCTAATAGAGAGGAATAAACATATGGATGATTCAGATGAACATATTGCAGAAAATTCTGATGATGAAATTGAAGAATCATTATCATTGATTACTAGATAGTTTCGAGATCTCTTAAAGAAACGAAATAAGAGATTCATAAAGGATACTCATCGATCTTCTCGCCCACATGATCGAGTTCCTGTCAAAAAGGATCATGAAGAAGATGATGAATATCAGCCGCAGTTCTTTAAGTGTAAAGGGTTTGGTCATATTGCTAAAGACTGTCCCAATCTTAAGAAATACACTAGAAGCAAGGCTCTGGCTGTAACTCTAGATGAGAGCTCCGATTCATATAATTCTGAAGAAGAGGAAACAACTAATATTGCATTAGTTTTCAATCTTATTTCTTCCTCCTCCATTAGTTATTTACCCATTTTAAAAATGGACATGTCTTCCGATGTTATTATCATCTAATGGTAAAGGGAAAAATAAGGCAAGATGCAAAAACTGTCTCAAAAACAGAATTGCTCAAAGTTGCATAGGCAACCCAAGTCAATCTCAAGATACTTCGCTAGTTCGAGGTAACAAGAGGAGAATTTCTCATACGATACTAGATCAAGGACACTCTGGTTGTTCAAAATTCCATAATGAGAGAAAATCTCATACTAATACCACCTGATTAGTATTAAAATTCTTTCCTCACCATGTGTGCCGAATCTTTGAGTGAGGAAGAAGAAAAATCAAGGCACTTATGTGTAGATTAAGGGAATGAAATCTAGTATTTGAAAATATTTGAGATATTCGTATTTATAGGAATATTATATTTTCCGAAGTATGAAAATTATAAAAAAGATCCTTCTCCTTCTTTGGTCATTCCTTGTCCGAACCATGAGTCTGGATCCAACATCTTCTCTTGGTAAGATGCTAGATCAGAAAGATCAACTTAAGAATAAGTCTGCATCTTCTCTAGATATTAAGAGTAAAATCAAAAAGAGTGATTGGCTTAGCAAGAAGGAAAGAGAAAATATGCTGAAGAAAGATCAGTGTATTGAAGCATTGACGCACTTTTGTGTTCAATCAAAGACAGAATTACATGCTCTTGCAGAATCCTTCACGAAAATTTCTCACATGCAAGAAATTCTGGTCAAGCAACATGGTTATCTACTTGAAGAAATTCACAAGCTGAAGGCTGAAAGTAATAATCCGTCTTCATTTAGGACTGACATGAAGGACTAAGTTGCAAGGAAAATAGACATTTGTTTTTGATTATTTTAATAAGGTCTATTATGAATAAAACTATCTTATTATGAATAAAATTATTTGATTTATAATTTTTCTGGTGATAGTTTTTCGTTTACATAGCCTGTGCTTGAATGCTTTATCTTATTGCTATGTATGTTTATGGGATGTTTGATTTCGGTTTTCTGACCTTAATATTCGATCTTATATGTTGTGAACCTTATGGTTTGGGTCACTTTTTGGTTTAGCAGGATTAAGTTCTATCCCATGTTGGTAGGCTTTATCAAAGGATCATGAGGGGTTCTGATTGAAACAATATGTGAAAAAGTCACAATATGTTGAATCGTTTGGTTTAGCATAAAAGCATATGTGTTTCGGGGTTTCAACTTTTGCTTGCAATAGTTAAAACCGGTTTTCAACCTTTCTATGGTAAAGGTTGGTTGTTGTTTTTCTTTTGTTTTGCATAAGGATGACAACATAATGATATTTCGGTATCAATTCTCCCTGGAAAGAAAGATGCAAACATATTGGAGAAGAGGATGCGAAATTTGAGGTAACGACTTTGTTAGTTAATCATTTTCCTGTTTAAGAAAAGCCTGATTTTATTGCGTATATTTATTGCTTTTGCTTAACAAATTTCGATACAATTGATGTTTTATTCCAATATTTGTGTATGGATGTGTGTGTGATTCAATTGTTTTCGGTTAAGAAAAGCTATTGTTATCTTGCTTTATTGTTTGGTATCAATCGTTTAGGCTTACAAAATTTCGGTACAATTGCGGTGCTTTAATGTCTATGTTGTTTCAATTGCTTCCGGTTGAGGTGAATAATTATGCAAGTTGATTTATTTGGTTTGTATGAATTATTTATGGCTTAACAAAAGAAAAGGTTTTCGGGATGAATTGTTTAGTCCAGTTCGATCCCGTATAAGAGAAACTAAGTTAATTCTGATCTTAGTTAGACTTATCAAAGTGGAGGTTTCGGTTATTCAAATCTAATCGAATGCCTTAACAAGAAATACTAGTTAACTAACCTAGTACTTGTCTTGTTTAAAAGTGAAAGGTCTAAGTTACATGGATAATTAGAACCTGATGAGAAAAATAGAGTTATCTTTATTTTGGTCTTATCGAACAAGCGATTGTATTTGTGCAATCGGTTTAGAAAAGGAACTAAGGTGCTTAGTCGACTTTTGGTTTGCTAAACTATTAGGGAAAATTGCTTCGGGCAATTGTTTCCTTGGTAACATATCAAAACAAAATTACTTTGTAGTTTTGGTTTTGATATTGGTTATCAAAAATGGTGTGTGGAACCCTCGTGCTTAACTCTATAGGTTGCAAGTCTTGTGAGATTTGGAAGATCCTTTCGGTTTGTCCTTTATTTGCTCGTATCTTTGTCATTTTGTGACAAAAAGGGGGAGAAATATATGGAGTAAACAAGTGATTCTGGTATTGATTTATATTGATTGGTATCACTAAGGGAAAGGGCATTGGTGCTTAAACGTTATATATAACGAAAGAGTAAGCATAGACTAAGGGGGAGTAGCATATCATATTGATAAGGGAATAACAAAGACGTGCAGATTGAAAATCTACCTATCTTACCTTTAGGAGGAGTATTAGCTTTGTTATTATAATATCAACAACGACATTTATGGATTGAATGTATACAGGTTATTGTGCAATTGAATTTGGGAATCAAGCTTATGTGTAATGAATTCTTGTAATTTGTTTATCCATATGATGTAAGAGTTTTGTCACTAAAATTGACAAAGGGGGAGATTTTTAGAGCATATCTCGGTTGTACCCACCAAGCTTTGGTATGTCAAATTTGGTTGTCATATTTTAGTGAACCAAAACTCATTTAAAGAGTCGCTTGATTATGTACTATAGTCAACTTCGTATAGGTTAGCTTGAAAGTATTAGGATATGAGACATTACAAGTATTACATGAAGACTTGAAGAAGTGAAGAAGTAAGGAGATACAACGACAACATCATCCTTCTACTTGAGGTTAGTGATATTTGACTTGAACTGTTTTATTCCCTAACGTATCTTTCAAGTCGTGCATATTGAAAACATAACTGCGAAGCATGAATGATTATACTCTAGTTAGACGTAGTATTGAGGAATACAATACGAAGTATAACGCTTATCTTTTGAACTTCGTATATAAGACATCAACATAATCGTTTGAATGCTATTGTGATTATGTATGGGTATGAGGTGAAGATTTCATCCTAGGAAACAATGTTTTACATTTGTTTAAAGGAAGTAATTTCATGAACTTGTTTCGTGAATCGAAAGGGAAATTGCTAGGCTTGTTGGTATTGTTATTCATTGCATATCTTTTGAACTACCAATATGTGTGATTAGTATAACCACTCATGACTTGTTTATGTTCTTGGTAAAACTATTCACAAGGCCTGACTTTTGTATTGGTATGACTTTTATTAGTGAAACCGATCTTAAGTAATCACCTGAGATGGTATGATCGATTTAGTGTAATTGGTATGAGCAACTCTATTCAAAGGGGAACCGATCCTAGTAAGAGGTGTAACCGA
The DNA here is from genome assembly GCA_023531295.1 of Papaver armeniacum. NCBI lineage: Eukaryota > Viridiplantae > Streptophyta > Magnoliopsida > Ranunculales > Papaveraceae > Papaver > Papaver armeniacum. The sequence goes on along the minus strand of JAJJWW010007221.1, from coordinate 152,165 downwards.
TCACAAGAGGGGAATCGATCCTTGTAAGAGGTGCAACACATTTCTAGATATTGGGAACCGAATCCTATGAACATGTGCAACACGTTTTTATATATTGGGAACCGATCCTATGGACATGTGCAACAAATACAAGTTAGATACCATATATATGTGGGAACCGATCCTAGTACCTAGTTAACCAAATTTTTGGAAAGCTAGTGTGACTAATTCCAGTACCCACATGGAGGTAGAACCGAAACTTGTTTTGGTAGAACCGTGAAACCCATCTTTGGTGATTGAGTGTTCTTGATCAATCACATAGTTCTTGGAAGTCAGATGAACCAATTTTAAACTTGTTTGGAAGTGTGGAAAATCGATTCCAAGATAGTAAATATGAAAGATGATTTACTAAGTTAAGATGTCGACATACTTTGAACATGTGCAGTAACGCTTATCTTTAATTGTTCAAAGATATTCCTTAATATCTAAAGGAAAATCCCGGATCGAAATAAATAAATTGAGAATCTTTTAATTAAGGTTTTTAATTTTATTTTTGGAAAATGAAAATTAGTAATGAGCGTTTACTAGTTGGAGATTTTCTAAGAGATTTTCGGTCAATGTTTGGACAAAGCATTTCCAGGAATTATGTGAACCGAATTTGGAAATATATTGCATATCTTGAGAATATTTTCGGTTTTGGAAATTCCTTGGTGTCCAAACTTCCTTGGTCTATAAATATTAAAGTTTGCATTTCGAGCAAACTAATCCTCAGAGCCAGCAAAACTACCTAGTTGTGTTGTTACTGGTGGAGCCGCCTATTTGGAGAGGAAAGTAACCTAATTAGGCGAAATCTCTTACGACCGCTAGATTTAAAGACTTCTTTGGGATTGAGAAGCTCTATTAGTACCGTTGGTGGGAAACTAGATAATTGCGGTTTATTATTAGTTTTCGATTGATTTGATTGACTAACGGTTGTTGAACTTTGATTGCACCTAGTTTGTTTATGCTTGAGAATCTTCTCTTCCGATATAAGATTCACTCAAACTAGATCGAAGTTTCAACGGGGATCTTTAGACTGTTTGTAGATCTAAAGATGTCTTGTGATAATCTATTGTTAACAGACTCTGTTCTGTGCGTGATTGATCACAAGAGATTCAAGTTGATTGTGTGCAGGTGTTTATTGAAGATCTAAGAAGATTTGAAGACGAAGAATATTTCTTAATTGGGTTCATAATCTTTGGTGTGCACAATACTTGTTTCTGTTAAAGAGGATCCAACTATAATTGGTTTATCCTTGCGGTAGATTGGATTGATTAGTTGAGTAGATCGACATCAATACAATTCTTTGTGATTCAAAGTATTGATTGCAAAATCTTGACAATTACTTTGGTAGTTGTTATTAGATAGATCTATGGACCTGATAAAGTATTTTATTAGGATAAACTGAAGAGCCTTGTGTCGAACTCATATCACTTGATTAAAAAGAGTTGCTACCAAATAGATTTGTTGTTCCTTTACTGTTTGGAATACTAACCAATGGAATTGTTCCAAGTACGTGACTTATTACAAGTTGGAGGCGTGGGAATACAGACGAAACTAGGTGAAATATAGGTTTAGTTGCTTGGTCTCAACTATAATAAGTTGGTTTGATTTTGTATAGCGGATTAATCCTGAGAGTATTCAATTCAGGACAAGGTCCCGGGGTTTTTCTTAATTTGCGGTTTCCTCGTTAACGTATCTTGTTTGTGTCTTTTACTTTTCTATTTCCTCAATTATAATTGTTTTTATTATAATTAGAAGTAAAATACACAAACGTTAATTCCTATTTACTTGATAGTAATCCTATTATGTTTGGTTAAGTCCGAACCATTTATCAAGTAAACATACTTCGTTGTTGTATTGTCTCGATCTCGTATCCATAGACGATCACACGAAGTGTGAACCGATTAGTTGCATTGTCTTGACTCAGTCCATAGACAATCACTTTCAGAGAAAGGACTTATAGGTGGAAAAGTTTTAGATTGAGGTATATTTGGGTACCCTCGTCTTTTCAGGTACCTAAGGGACATGTAAAAGTAGTTTTCTCTTGGTCCTCTGGGGAAATAACGATCTGATTATAGCCCGGGTAGCCATCTAAGAAGCAATAATGACTATGTCCAGCTAATCTCTCTAGCATTTGGTCGATAAAAGGAAGAGGAAAGTGATCCTTCCTTGTGACCTTCTTCAATTTTCTATAGTCAATACATACATGCCATCCCGTAGTCACTCGGGTTGGGATTAATTCATTGCTATCATTCTGGACTACAGTGATACCTGATTTTTTGGGAACAACCTGAACGGGGCTGACCCACTTACTGTCTGAAATGGGGTAGATAATACCCGCATCTAACAACTTAAGCACTTCAGTTCAAACCACTTCTTTCATATTAGGGTTCAGTCGACGTTGCATCTCCCTAGAGGGTTTAGTGTCATCTTCTAAATGAATCTGATGCATACAAACAGTAGGACTTATACCCTTAATGTCCGCTATGGTCAACCCTAAAGCTTACTTGTTGTCTTGAAGTGCGGTGACTAGCCTACTTTCCTTATCACTATCCAAGTCGGAAGCAACAATCACAGGTAAAGTCTCAGATGGGCCTAAAAATACATATTTCAGGGTAGCTGTTAATGGTTTAAGGTCCAACTTAGGGGGCTCTTTTAAAGAAGGAATTAAGGTAGATTTAGAAACTGGTAGTGGTGAACTTATGTCTATATCCATTACTAGTGTCCATAAAAGGGGCGGTATCTATCAAAGCATTCACCTCATTAATCACACTATCATCATCAAAGTCAAACCCAAAGTGGGCTAGGCATTTCTCTAATGGATCTTCTAGCAAAGTGTTTGGTAATGACTCATGAACCAAGGTTCCTATCATGTTTACCTCCTTAAATGCCGAGTCATCTAACTCAGAGGGTTGCTTACAAATATTGAAAATATTAAGCTCAATAGTCATATTACCAAAATACAGGTTCATGATACCATTTCGATAGTTGATGATCGCATTGGATGTAGCTAAGAATGGGTGACCTAAAATCACAGGTATTTGGTTTTATGTGTCTGGGACAGGTTGAGTATCTAGGATAACAAAATGCACTGGATATATAAACTTGTCGACATCAATTAGAACATCTTCTATAACTCCTGGAGGAATTTTCACAGACCTATCAGATAACTGGAGTGTTATCTTGGTAGGTTTAATTTCACCAAGCTCTAGCTCGAGGTACACATGGTACGGAAGTAAGTTCACACTAGATCCTAAGTCAAGTAAAGCTTTTTTTACCCGGTAATTACCTATCGTGCATGAAATATGGTAGGGGAACCTGGGTCTTTGTATTTAGGAGTAGTGGTATTCTGGATAATCGAACTTACATGAGTAGCTGAAAAGGATTTATTAGGGACATTTAGCTTTCTCTTTCTTGTACACATATCCTTAAGGAACTTAGCGTAAGCAGGAAGTTGCCTAATTGTGTTAGAGCATAGCTCGGTTGAACCTACCAAGCGTTGGTATGTAAAGTTTGGTTGTCATATTTTAGTGAACCAAAACTCATTTAAAGGGTCGCTTGATTGTGTACTAGAGTCAACTTCGTATACGTTAGCTTGAAAGTATTAGGATATGAGACATTACAAGTATTGCGAAGACTTGAAGAAGTGAAGAAGTAAGGAGCTACAACGACAACATCATCCTTCCACTTGAGGTTAGTGATATTTGATTTGAACTGTTTCATTCCCTGACGTATCTTTCAAGTCGTGCATATTGTAAACATAACTGCGAAGCATGAATGATTACACTCTAGTTAGATGTAGTATTAAGGAATACAATACGAAGTATAACGCTTATCTTTTGAACTTCCTATATAAGACATCGACATAATCGTTTGAATGCTATTGTGATTATGTATGGGTATGAGGTGAAGATTTCATCCTAGGAAACAATGTTTTACATTAGTTTAAAGGAATTAAATTCATGTACTTGTTTCGTGAATCGAAAGGGAAATTGCTAGGCTTATTGGTATTGTTATTCATTGCATATCTTTTGAACTACCAATATGTGTGATTAGTATAACCGCTCATGACTTGTTTATATTCTTGGTAAAACTACTCACAAGGCCTGACTTTTGTATTGGTATGACTTTTATTAGTGAAACCGATCTTAAGTAATCGCCTGAGATGGTATGATCGATTTAGTGTTATTGGTATGACCAACTTTAGGCAAAGGGGAACCAATCCTATGAAGAGGTGAAACCGATCACAAGAGGGGAATCGGTCATTGTAAGAGGTGCAACACGTTTTTAGTAGATGGGGTAAATGATCCTATGAACATGTGCAACAAGTTTTTAGTGAAAGGGGAACCGATCCTATGGACATGTGTAGCAAATACAAGTAGTTACCATAAGTATGTGGGGAATCGATCCTAGTACCTAGTCAACCGAATTTTTGGAAAGCTAGTGTGACTATGCACAGTACTCACATGGAGGTACAACCGTGAAACCTATGATTTGTGATTGAGTGTTCTTAATCAATCACATAGTTCTTGAAAGTCAGATGAACCAATTCTAAACTCGTTTGGAAGTGTGGCAAATCGGTTTCAAGATTGTAAGTATGAAATAGGACTTGCAAAGTAAAGATGTCGACATACTTTGAACATGTGCAGTAACGCTTATCTTTTATTGTTCAAAGATATTCCTTAATAGCTAAAGGAAAATCTCGGATTGAAAAAATAAGTTGAGAATCTTTTAATTAAGGTTTTTAATTTTATTTTTGGAAAATGAAAATTGGTAATGTGCATTTACTAATTGGAGATTTTCCAAGAGATTTTCGGTCAATGTTTGGACAAAGCATTTCCAGGAATTATGGAAACCGAATCTGGAATATATTGCATATCTTGAGAATATTTTCGGTTTTGGAAATTCCTTGGTGTCCAAACTTCCTTTGTAATACCCGGTATTTTCGTCTACGGTTTCGGGTTGGGTTTATCAGAATTAGCTAACCTTATTGTATAGGTTGTTTCATTTATCTTAGCCTAGGTTATGTTTTACTTAGAAATTATAAGATTGTAGAATTACTTAACCTAGTAACTAATAATTTACATTTGGGTAGAAATAGTTGTCCTAACTTCATTTAGAGGGATAAAAATAATAATTAAGATTAAATTAAAATAAATATTTTGATTAGTAGAAAATGAAAAGAAAAATAAAGAGGAATGAATAAAATAATAAATATGATATATATTATTATTAATGAGAGCACCATTAATATTGGCATTAGTGTAGAGAATTTATAAAAGGAAATAGAGAGATAAAAAAAAGGAGTTATAAACATAAATTTAAGTCGGAGAGAAATGAGAAGGAGAGGAAGATGAAGCTAGATATTTTTGGAGAAGCAAAGAAAATAAGGAGGAGTTTGTAGCAATTGAGAGGTAGAATGCTATATTCCTTTTCTCTTTGTATTTTTGGTTATACTTGATTTTGATTTCGTTTAATTTTTCACAGTTGGGTTTCTGAAATTTATGCGTGTAACTATATGTATCCGATTGATGATCAGCCTTCTATTATTGATAGATAACATGTTTAGGAATACCCTGTTAAAATTTGAATAATCTACCGTAAATTCACCGTTGAATGTTTGTTTTAGTTTGTGTGTGATTTCTGAATTTTCTGGACAGTTTCGTTTTAACATGTTTTTGATTGATTTTGTCAACCTTAATGATATTAAAATGAATTGTGGTCTAAACAAAGATTGTCAATATGTATGATATCTTTCATTGTGGTTTAAATTTGATCAATTCCAGGTTAATATGAATTTATGGTGAATATTTTGGTGATATGGTGTAATCTGCCAGTTTTTAGAATTGTATTGTAAATTGAATAACTATGGTTTGAACCGTTTGTTTTTATTTGAAACTTTTGTATGATAAATTATAGATTGTCCTGGTTGCATAAAATTAAGATAAACCTTGATCGGGTTTATATATTGTATGATACAAATTTATAGATGTCTTGTGTGATATGATAGTGTGATTGCCAAATTAAGAATTGTTGTGAAATTACAACTTGTTGATGATATGGTTTTGAATATCAATTTGTATATTGTATGATAGTATGAGTTTATAATAAACATATATGCTTGTTTGAATGGTGGGGAACGAACCGAGGAAACTCGTGCAACTTATTAGAATGACCCCGATAAGCGGATTGGCAGGGCACGAACTGAGGAAACTCGTGCAACTTGTCGAAATGACCCCGATAAATAGATAGGAGGGGCACGGACCGAGGAAACTCGTGCATAAAGATAAATGAGTGAGTTTGTTTAATGGATATATAAGTAAATCATTGAAGTTGTGTTGTATTCTCTTGTTGTATGTTTTCTTTGATTGATTATATGTTTCACATGTTTTGAGAAAGAGAATGCATTCTATTGAGTTGTCATCTCACCCCAGTTGACACTCTTGCAGATATTACGGAATGTGGAAGTGGAGATTAAGAAGTTAACTTAACTGTGTTGCTTGAAGTTTAACTTGAATTAAAATGTTTGTTGAAAATGTTATTAAATATGATTAACGAATTCATATGTTACATTTCATATTATACAAAGTTCAACTATGTTTGGTGTAACAAATAAATTAGAAAAATATATATATATGAAATATCTCGTTCCGACCCGTAACGCTTCGAGTTCGGACCTCCATACGGGTTTGACCCTGGTCCGGAACTCGAGGTGTTACATCCTTGGTCTATAAATACCAAAGTTTGCATTTCTAGCAAACTAATCCTCAGAGCTAGCAAAACTACCTAGTTGTGTTGTTACTGGTGGAGCCGCCTATTCGGAGAGGAAAGTAACCTAATTAGGCGTAATCTCTTACGGCCGCTCAGTTTAAAGACTTCTTTGGGATTGAGAAGCTCTATTAGTACCGTTGGTGGGAAAATAGATAATTGCGGTTTATTATTAGTTTTCAATTGATTTGATTGACTAACGGTTGTTGAACTTTGATTGCACCTAGTTTGTTTATGCTTAGAAATCTTCTCTTCTGATATAACATTCACTCAAACTCGATCGAAGTTTTGACGGGGATCTTTAGACTCTTTGTAGATCTAAAGACGTCTTGTGATAATCCGTTGTTAACAGACTCCGTTCTATGTGTGATTGATCACAAGAGATTCAAGTTGTTTGTGTGCAGGTGTTTATTGAAGATCTAAGAAGATTTGAAGACAAACAAGACTTTGAAGATTTCTGATTTGGGTTCATAATCTTTGGTGTGCACAATACTTGTTTCGGTTAAACAGGATCCAACTATAATCAGTTTATCCTTGTGGTAGATTGGATTGATTAGTTTAGTAGATCGACATCAATACGTTTCTTTGTGATTCAAGGTATTGATTGCAAAATCTAGACAATTACTTCGGTAATTATTAGTAGATATATCTAAGGACCTGACAAAGGAGTTTATTGGGATAAACGGAAGAGATTTTTGTCGAACTCACATCACTTGGTTGAAAAGAGTTGATACCAAACAAATTTGTTGTTCCTTTACTGTTTGGAATACGAACCAAAGGAATTGTTCCAACTACGTGACTTATTACAAGTTGGAGGCGTGGGAATACATACGGAACTAGGTGAACTATAAGTTTAGTTGCTTGGTTTCAACTATACGAAGTTGGTTTGATTTTGTATAGCGGCTTAATTCATGAGATTATTCAATTCTGGACAAGGTCCCGGGGTTTTTCTGCATTTGCGGTTTCCTCGTTAACAAAATCTTGCTGTGTCTTTTACTTTTCTATTTCCGCAATTATAATTGTTTTTATTATAATTAGAAGTAAAATACACAAACGTTAATTCCTATTTACTTGATAGTAATACTATTGTGTTTGGTTAAGTCCGAACCTCTTATCAAGTAAACATACTTCGTTGTTGTATTGTCTCGATCTCGTATCCAAAGACGCTCACACGAAGTGTAAACCGATTAGTTGTATTGTCTCGACTCAGTCCATAGACAATCACTTTCGGAGAAAGGACTTATAGGTGGAAAAGTTTTAGATTGAGGTATATTTGGGTACCCCCGTCTTTTCAAATTGCATCTAATAAAGGAAGGTTTATGGTAACTTGCTTAAAAACTTCCAATATGTCATTAAAATGGGATTCCTTTTTGGTTGGTACTAGTAGTTGGGGAAATGGGGCTCTAGGCACAAAATCAGACCTCTCAGGAACCGAATTGGCATCATCAGGAACTTTATCAGTCTCCTCAGCTACTTGTGGTCCTGAGGGGTGAGATCCTGAGGGGTGAACTACAGTATATTCACTATCAGGCATGGTTACCTGATTGTCTACTACTCTACCACTCATAAGGGTTCTAATTGCATTCATTCCTTTGGGATTTGGATTAGGCTGACTAGGGAACCTTCCATTCTCTCTTTCACTTAGAGTTTTAGCTATTTGACCTACTTGATGTTCTAACTTAGATAGAGTCTGAGAAATTATTTTGTAAACTCTGCCTGGTTTCTTGTGGAAAGCTAGAGTGATTGTTTGATAACATTTCATGGTTCTTTGCTTGCATAATAAGAGTTTCCTCTAAGCTAGATATTTTATTCTCAGAAGGGTTTTTAGATTGGGCTGAACCCGAAAGATTCTTAGTATAACCAAAACCTGGGGGTGCCTGAGAATTACTAATCTGACCTTGATTCTGACCCTAAGACCATGAAAAATTAGGATGTTTTTTTCTAACCGGGGTTATAGGTTTCGGAGTATGGGTCAAATTTTTGACGGTTTTCAAATCAAGAGTTGTTATAAAGAGCATGGGCTTGCTCTTCACTAATTTTTCCTTCCCAAAATGAGTTATTGGGCTCTATTCCACAACTAGAGACTTGAGAGGTTCTAAGCCTATCATCAGTTTCAACAAAAGACTTATGTTTAGACTGACTTAATTCTAAAGCTTCTAACCGTCTAAATAAGGCACCAAACTTAGCATCTGACTCAAAGCTTGAGTCTACCATATTGGTGTTATTTCTATTTACCAAAAGTCTTTTAGGGGGCTCTACACATGATTCCCACTGTTGGTATTTGTAAGCTACTTCTTCTAAAAAGGAATATGCTTGATCAACAATTTTATTTAAGAACCCTCCAGCAAATAATGACTCAACCAAGGATTTGGTCGAGTAGTCTAACCCGTCAAAAAGAATTTGCACTAATTTCAGTTTTTTCAAACCCATGATGGGGACACTGCGCCAAGAGATCATTGAATCTTTCTAAAAACCTATAAAGAGACTCTCCTTCTTGTTGCATATTGGTGTTAATTTTCTGCCTAATAGACGAGGTTTTATGTGTTGGGTAAAACTTCTGGAAGAACACAAAAGTGAGATGGTAAATTATTTAGCCAAGATTTAGCTTAATTTATATCTTAAGGAAAGAGGAAACAATCTAAGTTTTAAAATTTCATCACTAAGGTCTTTAATCTTAACTGTTCCACAAATTTCCTCAAAGTCCCTTACATGAAAGTATGGGTTCTCATCATCTTTCCCTAAGAATACAGGGATCATCTGAATAGTACTAGGTTTCAAATCATAATTAGCCGAAGAGACTGGTAATCTTATGCACGATGGTTGGGTGGACCTAGTTGGGTACATGTAATCTCTTACAGTTGTCATTGCTTGAACTATCAGAGAACTAGGATCCTTTCCTCACTTAAATCCGGACGTTCAAATATAGGACTCTCTAGATTAAGGTAATCAAGACTCTTGTTTCCTAAAATATCACTTCTAGTTTTTTCACGCATAAACCGTCCTAGAGCGTCTCTCTTACGTTCTGGCATACAAAAGTTCACAAAAAATCTGTGCACATGCAAATGCTGGGCTAACTAATTTAGGTAAGCTTGGGTTACCTATAGCGAAATATACCCAAAGGTACGAGGCTGAGGTTTGTGGAATTTCAGCTGGTAACTCCCATAAGGCCCAAGGCACGGGTTCAGCTTACTAATCCACGAGTTTTCCTAAAATCGGTAGTCTGACGAAGATGCAATTGGTGTGTGCGGTGTTTTTTTTTTTATAAATAAAATACTAAAAATAAACACAAACAAATAAAAGAAAATTACAAGTCCAAAAATAAATAAAAACTACCAAAACTAAAAGTCCTTAATAATAAAATCTTCATCTTTATCCGTTTATGGCAAGTCCAACTTTTCATCTTTCGTTTCAAGCAAAACCTGCACAACAAAAGCTAAAATACCCAAAGTAAAATCAAAGAAAATAAAAATAAAAATCTAAAACTTAAACCTAAAGACAAGTCCGCGTCGGCGGCGACAAAAGTTGATGGAATTTTTTATAGTTGTAGAAAAAGGTTCATTTTGAGACTTGTGAAAGTTCGATTCTCGATTTAATCTATCTATAGAACTAAAACAACAAATTGAATTGTTTTCAAGATTGTAGAGATACTGAGACTTAGAATTCCACTATTTTCCAGTTTTCATGTGATTCAATCAATCATAATCATGCAACTCATACATTCAAGTGATTCTAATATATTGCGATAATTATATTTTTAGAAATAACAATTGTTTATCAAAAGCATAGAACATCAAAACCCTAGGCAAGTATGATCTATCAAAAGAAATCACAATTGTTTAACCAAAATCGGTAAATCGATTTTTTCATCAAGGCAATTAATCATAAAAAGAATTGTAATAATTAATTAAATAAAAATTACCACACAAATACTGGAAAAATAGCTTCCTCCGTCGCCTCAGCAAAGGGGTTTAGCCTAAAGACAAGTTCGTGTCGACGACGCCAAAAATTGATGTGATTTTCAATTGAGTTGTAGTAAAAAGGTTCGTTGAGACTTGTGAAAGCAAAATATTTTAGACTTATAAAACTTAAAAATAAGGAAAACTTAACACAAAATTAATTCAAGATATGAGAAAATAACCAAGACACTGATTCCACTATTACACATGAATAATTTATGGTGAATAACACAAAACTCTAATTATCTTTTTAAGTCCTTATTTCTTAATCCACAAATAATCAGGCAAATTCCCAAAAATTAATTGTATCCCATAAGCATAGATTATCTAAACAAAGTATAACCTATCTAATTGAATCACAACTAATGACGAAAATTATGCAAACAATTTAAAACTCGCAAAAGCAAAGGATTGAGTGAATTATAAATTATAAATTAGAGAAAATAAAATGGTTACCACTTATTCATGCGTAAATAGCTTCCTCATTGCCTTGGTTGTCGGAGAATTAGCTCATCATCATGTTGGAAACACGCTCAAAAATCATTATTAATGCTCAAAAATGGTTTACAAATGATGAACAAGGGAGAAAAGATGAAAAGCCTGATTTGTAACGCTTATAATTGTTACAAACTGATCAAGTTATGAGAACGATAAATGTAAAGTGTTGTCTGTTGTCAGTAGTTTTAAGATCGTCTCCCGAACTACGACCCTCGATGTGTCGTTGTCATCAGTAGCGAAAACGACGGTCCTTCGTGCGTCTTATGTTCTTCGTGTTCTTCAAAGCCAGCGAAATGGTGATTCTGCAACTCGACTTTCTAAGCTCTGTAATGCTCCCAAACTCTCTGTCACCTTTCTCTGACCTCCAAGAGCTTCTTTGATACTCGACAGGGGCAAGAAATCACGACAATAACTCCTCAAAATTCTGCCATTGCTCGACAGTAAATAATATCTTCTCTAGAATATTTTCTTCCACTTTTAGCTCTTCTACGCGTATACAGCTACTGAATCTTCCTTATTTAACTCCTTCATGCTTCTGCAGAGACTCAGCTCAATCCAAACACGATCAGCACACGTTTAACCACGCTGTAATCCCGTGTTTCTCTTCCGGCGTATGTGTGCCCTGTTTTCTCCTCGCGAGTTATCTAGACAATTTTAATCGAACCAAGAGCCCATACCAACCCTGTTTGGGCCTAACAAGTTCATCCCAATCAAAAACAGTGATTGAGTCTCACTGTAATTCCTCCAAAATCAAATCAGAGAATGACGGGTTTTCAAAGAATATTTTCTCGCCAAAATTATTTTCAAACGAAGAAGAAAGGGTTTCCCCATATAATACCCCCAAACTTATTATTTGCTAGTCCTCGAGCAAAAACTAATAATAAAAAAAATAAAATTCTAACTCACTAGGTGGCCCCAGTGACCGAGTTAATCTCGGGAAGCCATTAATAAGTGTTGAATACTTCTTCACTTTACTAATTCACCTAGAATGGAGCATGTGACAACAATCCCATTCTGAGAATTAAATACACGGAATTCATCCATGTTGGAGCATGTAGCAACAATCCCATATACCCCGTGAATTTACAAAGATTATTAATTAATGCGTAACCGATAATTTTGTATTTCGTACTCATTATCGGTGCAAAGATGATGATCGAGTGTTGCTCTCGAGCAGAGCAACATGAACCTCCAAGCATTATAATGAAAGCATGTACGAAATACCCGTACAGATGCAACTCTCGGTGTTTATACTAGCCCGATTTAGAACTCTCGGTGTGTTATACTAGCCCGATTGAGCATCCGGACTGTCCGTATCGGTGCCGGATATGATCTCGTTCATCCAACCTCACCATCGTGATTGGATGACCTGCATCAATTCCATAACCCCCAGCTGTGTATGGAATATTCACTACCAACCAACGCGGACCCCGCATGGTCGGCCTCCCCAAAAGATTGGCATAGCTTGCCAAAACGTCCAAACCGAGCGGTATGGACGGAAAATCCTAAATTAGGGTTTGCGGCATATTACATGTGTCGCAAAATGCTCTCAACCATCCATCTTTGCGGTATAGATGGAGGGTGTAGATGTAGATTCAAAGGGCCCATAGCATGTCAACACAATCACCGAGGGCTCCGCCTACATACCCGACCAATCGGTCAGGACCAACCATGGTTGGTCATCCCACTTCCGTGCGCCCGAACAGAAATGACGCACGACCGTGAAACTCAAAATTAGGGTTTTAAACATCACGAGCGTCCATTTTCTCCCGCACGAATGAAAGGTTCGAGATTAGATTAAGCAGGTCCGGCCATACCAGCATGACCACCGTGGGCCTGTCTATCCCCTCACCTGATCGGCCAAGGCATATCATGCCTGGCTATCCCAAAAAGCGCGTCCAAACTAGCATGGTCACACTTCCCAAACTGCAAACTGATCTCGACTACTCAACTTCACCGGACGATTTGAGTGGCTTAGATCACGTTTTCATGGGACAGTCAGGTATAGGCGTGAACACCAGCCTACCACCTACACTTCAGACCGATCGGCCAAGACCGACCAAGAATTGGTTGTCTTGGAACGCGTGCCTAAAAATGGCATGATATGCGGCTCTTGCGGCACCAGTTTTCTGTCACAAATTGATCTCGACCACTCAACTTCACCGGACGAATCGAGTGACCCAGATCATACTTTCGTGAGGTAATGGGGTATAGGCGCCTACACCGTCATGTCGTCTACACGCATGTACGATCGGCCTGGCCAAAATCGTATCTCAAGCTTGGATTCGACCAGGCCGAAGAGGGATGCTTGCGCACCTCCTCTAAAAGCCTAATTTCATCAACGGTCGCAGATGAGTGTCTCAAAGATCATCTCGTCCGTCCAACTTCACCGGCTTGGTCATACAACCCTGGTCAGGAGTTAATTGGTCAGTAAGGCGTCTTGGTAATCACCACCTGTCACTTTACCACACCGTGATGTAGTACCTGCATAAAATACACACGATACTTCACAAGTATCGACCTCCGAATAACGACAGGTTATTCAATTTAGCATTACATGCTACTTTTTGTGGGTTCCACGATCCACACACTCGAGACATCAATCATGTCACAAATCGGGGATACATACTGGGGTATTGGTCTGCGGTTTACAGCGTGCGGCCGCGCAATGCGCCATCACAAGAACGTGTCGTGAGTCATGGACGGTTAGTGATGATGGGAGAAGTGGGCAAGACTGGTCGTGTGACACTAACACACGACTCCACTACTCCATCACTCCACTTTCTCCACTTCCCACGAGATATGAAGGTTAGGCTAAAAGACTTGTATAAATAGGTTCTCCTCCCTATTTTCCAAACACACAGAGAAAACAAGAAAGACAAGTCCACACAACAGAGGCAAGTGTTGATACAATCGTATTCAAACACCGAAATTGATAGCTTACACCCTGCAAGCCAGTTCAGCTTTCTGATACAAGTCATTCATAGCCAACACCTTTACATTCTCAACACCTTCTTCGCTTCCCTCCCTAAGATCAACCCCATCTCCTTCACTTTGTGACCGAAACAAGTCTGGAACGGCCATTTCTTGGTTTAGGCCGGACTTGCACAGATCGATCTCTCGAATCTACAAGCACTCACCGCGCAGTGCATTTGTTTAAGGTCTAGACTCATTTCTCGCCCACACACCCCAAATTACCAAAACCGGCAGAAATAGTTTTCACCCATAAACACGTCTACACGAAGTTGCAGGTTTACTTTTTTATAGCGTCTTAATTCATTCAGTATCCAAAACCGGACTAGGTCCTGGGGTTTTTCTACAAGATTGTAGTTTTCCTTGTTAACAAATTCTGGTGTATGCTTTACTTTAATTTTTCATTATAATTGTGTTTATATTATAATTAAAGTAAATACACTTGTACGTTAACTAGGCACTTGATATTGATCTTATAGTGTTTCTGTCTTGTACCGTAACTATTATCAAGTGAACATCTTGTTGTTGTATTGTCTCGATCTTGTATCCATAGACGATCATACAAGGTCTATTGTGATCCTCCACTTGGCTTTGATTTCTCACATTGTTAGTCCAATCCGGACTAACCCTGTTCCAAGTGGATACTGTGTTGAATTATTACTTTAGTGATTGTTGCTTAAAGAGGTTTATACACGGTGGGTCTTGATTAGGTTGTGATCAAAATAAAATATTATGGTGTATTTGGGTACCCTCGTCTTTTCAGAGAAAACTGAGACAAAGGATTCCACCATTAACCAATTATCAGTGATGCAATCATAACAATAATTATGCAATACGAATTCAACAAGAACAAGTCTCGTTATTGATCATAATTAATAAGGACATAAACTACCTAGATTGATACATATTATTTGTGATGTTCCTATTATAAAGATAAAACAATATAATGCGAAAAAGGAAAACACAAGACACCTTAATTTTTGTTAACGAGGAAAAATTGCACCTGCGATAACCCCGGACCTCGTCCATCTTTGAACACAAAACTTTATTAATATAGTATACTATCATACTTCGGACTGGAATTTAGTTGAAACCGAATTAACCCTCCAAGCAATTCAGTTATAGTCGTGATCCTTACGTGAAAACTTTTGATACCAATCTGCATCCAAGCAATTGATTCCCTTAGCTAGCTTCATTAACAGCCTAAGAGTTGCTTCAACCTAAGTGAAAACTTTTGATACCAATCCACCTCTAATAGATAAGCCTATTTGATTTCCCTTTTATCTTTCGATCTAGGTTTGGAAAATATGTTTGCAATAGACAAATTCTAGCTAACCCCAAGAATCCGGAACAGTTATACTCAGTTAGCTGAGAAGCCTGGATTACTAATAACCTCTCAAGAATAATATAAACAAATCAATGAATAAGTGTTTTAGATATTCAACTTGAGGAATCACGAATTCTGAGACGAAAAGAACATTGTGATTTCTATCTATCCCGTTTTTGATTAGAAATATACAAGAACCTCAATAATCAATAAGAACAAGATCAGGATACATGAACTATTAGGTAAAAGATAGTCCCTAAGTGAAGTATTTAAGTCGTAACCTAATTATGTTTCTCAGAGGAAACCTAGGTTTGAGAAGACGTATCTACAAATCAACTAGGACACATATGTCAGCAGCGACGGAACCATGATTCCATGTCCGGGTGGGATAAATTTTTTTTCCACCAATACCTTATTTTGATAATTGCAAATATCATAAATGCACTATGGTATGCAACGTGACATGCTGCCTTTGTTTTTTGCATATCATATTTCAAGTCGAGAGTTCTTAACTAAGCACCCTTCTTGAAGGTAGCCGTCATTTTATTGTTACACATCCGTTTTTGTCTTTCTGGAATATTGCCTTGTTCTTATTCCCTTTAAATATATTTGTGTCCGCGGAGGGAGAAAAACAAAAATCTAATCGACTAAGTAGTGATAATCTAATTAAGTGGTTTAGTGAACTATTGTTTCGATGTTTGTACCTGGTAAAGATGTCTAATTAAGTAGACCAGGGGACCGAGTCGTTATGTTACTCTTAACTATTGGCACCCTTTGCTAGTTAATTAATATATACATGAGTATTTTTTTCTATCGGCAATATACACGTGAGTAATAAAAGAACTAAAAAGAGCAAAACAAGAATCGACACACTGGTGAGCCATTTAATAACTGAATTTAAGAAACGACACAAATACGTGTTATTTACTTTAGTTTTTGAATGGCCAATATGATATTATCAAGTATTAAACCATGCGGTACCGTGTTCCAGTCACTTTAAGTTACAGAATCGTATCATCCTTATGGTCTAATTCCAAATGATGCCTGGGCTAAATTTCCCAAATGTTGAAAACCACATGCACAATTTTTTTTTTTAGAAATTTTGGGGTGGCCTTCAGCCTAGGTAATCCACCCATTAATACCGTCCCTGGATGTCATGGATTGAGAAGTCTTGTTGCACGAGTCTCTCTACTTACAAATTTTCAAGGCTCTAGGTTGGATCCAAGCTAAGATAACCCGACATCAAGAAAACAATTCCTCAGTTTATATGATATTCGTATTAGAAACTCATATAAGCATGTGAGAAGTTCGCCTTTAAAATACAAAAAATAAAAAATACATGGTGTTAGTCCTCAGGGGAGTTGGGTGTAGTTGGGTTTTTTCTCGTTAGTCGTGGGGGAGTTTGAAGGAGTCTCTCAAAATCCCCGTTAGTCGTGGGAGAGTTTAAAAGAGTCTCCAAACTCCCTATAAAACCCCGTTAGTCGTGGGGTAGTTTGAAAGAAACTCTTAAACTCCCTGTTAGTGGTAAAAACTAGAATGCTAGGGAGTTAGGTTTTTTTGAGGAGTGCTGGGGAGTTGTAGGGAGTTTACGGTGTATTTTTTCCTCAGTCCAAATCTCTCAAAAGAGTAGAGATTTTGGGAGAGTCTCTCAAACTCCCTACACTCAAAACACCAAACTCTCTCAAACTCCCTATACTCTCTTACACTCCCTCAAAATCCCCAGGATCAAAATACACTAAACTCCTCCCAACTCACTCGTGGACTAACCCCCTGATAAACTATGATTCACAAATATGCATGCCTTATAAACTTTTAAGCAAAAGTGGTGTTTATTAACATTAATCTCTTGAACCATGATTCACAAGCATTGAAAGATTTAGTGAACAAAGTTTTCTTAGAAGTATTTATGAAAGTTGTATTAGTGCCAAACGTATTTGTGGAAATAGTTATGAGCATATGCTTAATTAT
Organism: Papaver armeniacum; assembly: GCA_023531295.1. Lineage (NCBI taxonomy): Eukaryota > Viridiplantae > Streptophyta > Magnoliopsida > Ranunculales > Papaveraceae > Papaver > Papaver armeniacum. The sequence continues at coordinate 134,654 of JAJJWW010007221.1, read as the reverse complement.
ATAATGGGTAGGTATGTGTAGGAGGTACATACATATGGACCAGTCGGTGAACTCAGGCTATTGGGGTACGCGTACTTAATATGTGTACCCTTAGCCATTCACGAACTCATATCCTTGGAGTTTGCGTACTGGGCATGCACATGTTACTCTCATTCACGAACTCAGAACCTTAGGGTACGCATAGTGGGTATGCATACCTACCCCATTTTTGAACTCAGATCACTAGAGTACGCGTACTAGGTATGCGTACCTACCTGTAGATGGGGAAAAAAGATTCGCTGGTTTATAGGGAAGTGAAGAGTCGAACGTGCGGACGAGACTCCTCAACCGAGCAAACTGTTGAACCTCACACAGATGCACTGCAAAGGGAGTGCTTAGATTCGAGAGATCAATCTGTAAGACTCTGGCCTAAACCAAGTCAATGGTCGTTCCAGAGTCAATTCGGTCACAAAGAGGGAGATGGGTTGATCTGTAGGAGGGAAGCTGAGAATTGTATGGGATCAATGATGATTAAGGATTGTGGATGTGTTGAAGGTTTCTGCAAAATTGATGAACTGCTGAATGTTTAGTTCTGTGAATAAGTTCAATCGAGTTGTTGTGTAGACGAATGTTGATTGTCTTTTGTCCTCGATCTTTTACTTATTTATATTTCCAGAATGATGAACACACTGATCCCTGTAAGTGTGATGGTTTCTTGAGTGAAATAGTGGGAAAGTGGAAGATCGTGGTGAAACCAGTTCCAGGTCATGCGGAGACTTGGTTAACCGTCCACCCACTACTTTGCTAACTCCTTCAACCGTTGCACGACTTACTCAAATTTTTCATCGTGGATGAATCCACGTGCCTTAGGCCGCCAGACCAAAACCCTAATTGATATCCCCCCATGTGATGTGATTGATATCTCACGAATCGTGGAGTCTGCATGACAGACGTGTATTTAGTTAGTCTGTAGTTTTTGACAGATTAGACAATGAGTCTAGGTTTTGTTGAATTGAGCATGAGTGACGAATGCTCGGTGGCTCATGGATCGGACATGTCTATTAAGACGTATATTTCTTTGAATGATGTTGACATTGCGCGTATTAGCAAAGATTGTAAATTCGACGACTAAACATCGATTCGATGAATTACTGAATATTGATAGTTGGATCAATATTCGAGCAACTGAGCAAGTATTGCTCAATTCGGCGAATTACTAACAAATTACTGAATATTGATAGTTGAGTCAATATTCGAGAAACTGAGCAAGTATTGTTCAATTCGACGATTTAATTATTGGTAACGTGACCCAATAAAATATTAATTAAAATATTGGTAGAATACCGAATATTATATAATTAATCCAGATGTTGATTGCTGGACTAACATAAACTTATTAGTGTTTGAACTTACTCAGAATGATGATTTGTGGAGCGTTTGTTCGAAACCCTAATTTTTGATCAATTGTTCGTCAATTGATGAATTGTTGAAAATAGGTCATGAGTGAGGGAGGGATCGAACACATGGGATAATGGACGACCATGTGATGCCCAATGGCTAGAGTGAGCGTGTACATGGTTCTGAGTTGACCGATTGGTGAAAGAATGATGATTAAATGCCGGTTTCATCATTAATTAAAATAGTGCTCGTCTGAGCATTAGGTAATAAAACCTAATTTATGGAGAAGTGAGGGACCGGCCAAGAAGGCATGAAACTAGCCTTTGGGGGTGTGGGACCGTCTGATGGTCGATTGAGAAAATTCCAAGTTGGTTGGAAAGAGTTTGGACCAAATATGAGCAATTGAGCAAATTAGGTCAAAATTATAAGAATGTGTGGGACCGGCTCTTTGCAAGCCTTAGGTCCGGACTTGTTCGGTCAAGGAAGCATGCCCGTGTCACCATAATGTCCGTGTCTCAACCCTGAGAGTTTCGGCATTTTTTGATGTGCATTTGAGCAACATTTTGAATTTTCAGAAGGATTCGATCTTTGACTAAAATTCTTGATTTTGCTCGAATGAGCAAGTAGAACTTTGCTCGTTTGATCAAAATTTGGAAAATATTAAAATAATGATATTTTAATATTTGACGCGAGTAGCCTAGTCGGTCATGTGACCATTTGAGTTTTTGGCTTTTTCATGGTTTGAGCAATATTTGAGAAAATATGAAGAAACCATGATCCGTGTTCAAACGGAGGAGTTTCATGAGATGAGGGAAATAATAATTATGAAAGACTAGGGATTTTAAGGTGTGGGAACGTCCATGGCTAGGGCATGGCCGGCCGGCTAGGTTGCCCGATCCCACGACACATTTCCCTATTTTTTATTATTTTTCATGAAACCATGAAAATATGGAGAAACCATGAGTTTTGCTCAAACAAGGAAAATTGCTAGAATAAAGGAGTTTTCATGAGTTCATGAAAATAATGAAATAATTAAAATAAAGGAAAAAAGGGCGTGGGGGACCGGTCACGGCGGCATGACCAGCCGGCCGGTGGGCCCTGTACCCTAGGCGCCACTTTATTATTTTAATATTATCTTCTCTCTTCTATTCTATTCTGTGTACGATTCCTCATTTGTCCATATTTTCGGATGCTCGTTCATGCATTTGGGTGCTCGTTCGTGCATTATTATTGAATACACTTACACCATTTTATGGGGCTTACTCAGTGATAGTCCAGATGCCCGATTGTTGAGTATTTATTACTAATTCATGAAATTCAGTGGAGAATGATTCATGAAACCAAGTAATAAAAGTGAGTAGCTTTTTATTATCAATCCATAGGATCAGCCGTGGATTCGACCATGAATTCGGAATAATAAAACGAGTATTACCATTCCATGGGATCGTGGATTCGACCACAGAATCGGAGTAATAAAATTATCTATTACCATTCCATGAGATCAGCCGTGGATTCGATCATGAAATCGGAGTAATGAGATTATCTATTACCATTCCATGAGATCGGCCATGAATTCGATCATGAAATCGGAGTAATGAGATAAAATAGATTATCTTCTAGGAATTCAGTGGTGAATGTCACAATAGAATTAATCTATTGCATAAGGGATATTAGCCAGTTAAAGCGTCATACCCGTTCTGAAAGGTGCATAGTCAGGAGACAGCGAGTGTTTCCAATGTCCTAAAGGCGTTTTGCCCTCTCAACAATCATGTATGGAGAACCGCCTGGATCTATATGCGGTCTCTCTATATAGTCAAGGAACAGTGAGTGTCACCGACGCCCTGAAGGCGTTAATGCTCTCAATCTTACGGAGAACCGCCCAATCGTTCTTCTATGTAGAGTGGGGTCTCTCTATGTAGTCAGGGAACAACGGGTATCACCGACGTCCTGAAGGCGTTAATGCTCTCAATCTTACGCAGAACCACCCAATTATGTTATTCTACATAGAGGGCATGATGAAATGCGAGGCATCGAACGCTCAGCTAGTGGAGGCCTTTCAAGAAACATATTCATCATGGCTCGTAAAATACGAATCGTCACATGCGTTCCTGAAGCCGTGTCAGAAACATGCAGTATCATGATTTTATGATTTTGACCTTTGTCGAAAATCCACCATCAATACTACCATACGTACAAAAATTCTGTAAGTTCTGAAAACTCTCTTTAAACAATTTGAAACATTCTCAATAGTTAATATCATTGCTTGAGTAATTTCTAAGTGATCAACTTGAAACGAAAATAGTTCCTGAACAATAAATTGTTCTTAACCAAGATTGTTAAGGATCTATGAAAACCATTGCTTGAATCATATTTCGAGAAATTTATCAAGATAAGCTTGACTCGAAATTTCTTATGTGCATTATTAAATCTACTAAAATCATATGACATAGTCTCATAAGATACAATGGTAACTGTCATGAGTAAGTAGGATGGTTCAGTCTTCACATACCTCTTTGTCGATGAAGTTCTTCAAATGTATTTGTTTGACCTTCAATATTCAATCTTCGAGGATTATTAATTGATGTCTGATACCCAACTATCATATTTTAATCCTAGTCCGAGACTTGACTTTAGTAGACTAAAAATCAAGATATAGTTTTGTCCATTTAACATTGACAGTAAGCTTGAGATAACATAACTTACGAGTTCGACCGAGCAGTGCTCTAATAATCTTTCCCTTTGTAAATTTTAGTGACAAAACTATCAATACATATGGATTCCAAATAAATAAATCATTCTGTTAGAGCATTGCTCGGTTGAACCCGCCAAGCGTTAGTATGTCAAGGTTGGTTGTCATATTTTAGTTATCAGAACTCAAGGTCGCTTGTTAGACTATGAAGTCTAGAAATGTTGAGACACACAACTATTACTATTAAGACCTGGAGAATCCGAAGATGTATCGACAACAAAGAACACATCATCCTTCAGCTCGAGGTTAGTAATACAAGACTTGACTTCTTTCCATTTCTATATACGTTACTTTCAAGTCGTTTAGATTGAAAACATAACATGGGAAATTATATATATGAAACTATAGTATTAGAGACTTGATAATTTTATTTTGGTCAAAGTGTCAAGGAATAATATACAAGTTGTATCACAACTTTGGTATATTAAATTATGAAGTATAACGCTTATCTTTTGAACTTCGTAATTGTGGATATATACTATCTTTGTAACTTGTTACTAGATTGTGTATGAACTTAGGATTGATTTCATACCTAGAAAACTATGTTTAAATACATGAGTTTAAGGAAGTTGACTTGAGAAACTTGTTTCGTAGTTGAAAGGAATCAATGGAATCGGTGTACGATTCATATTAAGGATCTATAGCAAGAACGATCCCAACCTATTGTGGTTTTATTGCAGGACCGATCCCTACTGCGGATATTTAGCAGGACCGATCCTCTAAGCAAAGTTCCGGTTTCACATATTCTCTAGGGTTTGTGTGATTTTCATAATATGAGTTTTTATTTAGGAAAGTTCAAGATGTCGACATACTGAGTAATTTGAACATATGTAAAATCCTAATCTTTTATTGTTAAAAGATATTCCTTGATACTCAAGGTGAGATCCCAAACCGAAATGTTTGAGAATCTTCTTTTGAGATTTAAAAAAAAAAAAGCATTAATGCAACTAAATTTTCAAAAAAAAATCCTACAAAACTTTTGGTTGGTAGCCTAGCGACAAGCTGGGCTCCAACTCCTTTTTGAATAGCAATGCCTAATCTATAAAAAATAAAGCTACCAAAACCACTACTTGCATCGTTGCTAACTAAAAAGTTTTTCAAACGCTTGAAAAAACACAAAGTATCTTCACCAAGTTCCCAAAGTAAAGAAAGCTAGAACGCCCAGACCGTAGCCATGTGAAACACACTTGTCCAAGTTTTTAGTGCGTTTTCGCGAAACCGCACTAGAAATAACTTTTCCTGGAATGAAAGAGCGAATACCGTCACCAGTGAAGGGAGAGACACCTGTGACGTCCATACAAACATCTTATCCATTTTCCCAGTTGAGAACAAGAATATCAGCATGCCTCAAGTCTTTGTCATCATCGGACAGAAAACCAAGGGAAACTTCCTTGCGTGCAGGCACACCAGCTTTGTAACAAATGTCAGCAATAATATCATGAACAAGATCAAGTCGAAACTTAAGTCCAACATCTTTAGCACAATGAAGAGCGTGGTCCCCAAAGATGTCCATAGATCGGTTACAACTTGTACATAGACCACCCTCAACAAAAAATGGGATGCCCAGGCGATAGCAAAGCACAACTCTGAACTGTCTAGGCCCGAGGAAATGATTAAGACCACTAAATAGGTATAGCTAATAAATAATCTTGTGCGTGCTTGACACGGTTACACTTCCACAAAATGGAATCTCTCGCAGACATAGAAAATTGGTCTGAGATTTGCTTCTTAACTGCATCAAAATAAGTGACTGCCAGGGAGTGCATGGAAGGGGGGGGGGCAGTATCATCGATACATTAAGTAGAAGGTAACCCACATACCTGGATAAAGTTCTAAAGATCCGATTGATAAGCAGAAACTGTGTTCGTTGAGAATAAATTACCAAGGATCGCCTTTTGCACCAAAGTTGTCTGACTTTGAGAAGCGAGATAACAGTAGGTACTAGTGTCAGTCATGGTTTAAATGCCAAGTCCATCATCTTTGATAGGAAAGGTTGCTAATCTCTGCTGTAAAGGACCAGAGCTGCAGGATTGGTAGTTCGCATTGCAAAATATAATCTAGACACACCAGTGCAATTGCGAAGTAAAAGCATCTCACTTTGAGGGTCTTTGAGTTTCTTGATTGCATCCATAAGTTGAACAGTCTTGTTCACCCTATTCAACATCATATCACTAATAAAGTTCAAATCCAAACTCATCGGTCCACCCAAAATTTTAACTCCATTAGTAGGTCTACCAATATATGAGGGGAAAACACCATCAGCTGTGCTTCTAGGATCAATGGAAGGCCAAAAGACTTCCGTTTTCTTGATATTGAGATGTAAAACCCCGACTTGGTCCTTCAGTTTCTATTATGCTCAAAGCCGTGGCTACCTCCAGTGTGTCATCAATAATTATACCATCATCGAGGTATCGGGCATGTAAATAGAGATTGCATCGAGAAGCAATAATCTTCACTAGGAGGTGAAGTGTCAACGCAAACAGTAAGTGATGTGATCTCAATAATGTTGTAGTAATAAGGTTCGTTGAGACTTGTGAAAGCAAAAGATTTTAGACTTATAAAACTTAAAACAAACAAAACTTAACTCAAAAATTTGATTTCAAGATATTAGGAATAACCAAGACACCGATTCCACTATTACACATGAATGAATAACGGTAAATAACCCAAAACTCTAATTATCTTTTAAATCCCTTGTTTCTTAATCCACAAATAATCAGGCAAATTCCCAAAAATTAATTTTATCCCCTAAGCATAGATTATCTAAACAAAGTATAACCTATCTAATTGAATCACAACTAATGACGAAAATTATGCAAACAATTTAAAACTCTGCAAAAGCAGTGATTGAGTGAATTATAAATTAGAGAAAATAAAATAGTTAACAAATATTCATGCGTAAATAGCTTCCTCATTGCCTTGGTTGTGGGAGAATTAGCCTCTCATCATGTTGGAAACACGCTCAAAACTCATTTTTATTGCTCAAAGGAGGTGTACAAATGATGAAATGGAGTAAATGATGAAAATCGGGTGTTTGCAACGATTATAATTGTTGCAAACACTGTTACAAAAGAACGATAAAGATAAACCGTTCCTGTTGATTTAAGACTGTCTTCCGAATTACGGCCCTCGCCTCTGTGTCGTTAACACTGTTGATAAACGACTGTTACTCGTGCGTTGAATGTTCTTCGTGTTCTTCCTTCACAGCAGCAGCAGCAGAATTCTCTAACGTGATTTCTATTGCTCTGTTCTTCTCCCAAACTCTCCGCCTCTCTTCTTATCGACCCCAGCAACCTATTTATACACCTTTGGACCAAGAATAACTCCTCATTAATACAAGAAATCTTCCCATTACTCTAAGAGACAATGATATTATTCTCGGGATATATTCTTTCCATTTTTGTAGCAGCATGCGTCTGTTGCAATACAATTCACTCCAAACTATCCCTGTTTAACTCAATCACACTCCACAAGTCTTTCAAACACGCTCAAACTCTTTGTAATCACGTAACATACCCATGCAAACTCGTGCTCCTATGTTTTCTTCCACACGATTAATCAGCCAAATCTTGTTGAATCGAATAGCCTTACCAACCCTATTAATCCCAAAGGAAGATACCCAAACAAATTCGGCAGTTGAATCTCGTTAAAACACCTTCAAAATCGCAACCCTAGTTCTGCCCTGTGAAACCTAGATTTTTCCAGCCAATTTCTATTTTTGAATGGTGAAGAAGACAGGCAGCCCTTAACCAGCTGTGGGGTGCGAATAGCAAAGGGTTACCCCTTAGCAATTGGGTTACCCCTTATCCAAAGTGGGAGTCCGAATAGCAAATGTCCTCCGGAGGTGTTCCGAACAAGTTTTCGAGCCGAATTTTCCAACAATCTTTATTTCAAAAAAATACCTACAAACACACAAAACACCATAATAAGGACAAAAACGAGTACTAACAATACGAAACATTGAGGACAAATTAGACACATAAATGCGTCTATCAAATACCCCCAAACTTATTATTTGCTAGTCCTCGAGCAAATTTATTCTAGACAATAAAATGACTACACTTAGTACGTGCAGCAAACCGTTAAACCGCTAGGTTGCCCTAGTGGCGGAGTGTTGTCTCCGGAGGGTTTACCAGAGGTGTACCCACAAAACCATTACTCCAGACCCTAGCCATCTAAGCAGAACCTTGGAAGGCACTAAAGAATCTCCTTGGTTGGCATACTTATTGACTATAGGAGGAAGTACCCTGATGCGAAATTCCAATTGATGTACACGAGTTTGCACTCAAGCATACTAAAATTCATATAAAGTGACAGAGCTCTACTTAGATAGTTTCTGGACATCATAAACCGGAGTCAACTAATCACATGGATAGATTAAGAAGATGGATGTAGAGAAAAACGTGGATGATGTTGACTAAGGTGAACCTATCCTAATGGACTGAGATACTGGTCTGGACTAATATCAACACACTGGCATATACAAGGGAACCAGTGATCGATAATCCTAACTTTAGGTCAACTCAGCTGGCATATACAAGGGTACCAGTGGTCGACTTTATTGTATTTATTCTGGTTGGTCTAGTGGTCTGGTTTTTTTTTTTTTTTTTTTTTTTTTTTTTTTTTTTGTATCTCAGCCACTCTATTTCACCATAGCAATGGTAAAAAGAAAAAGAAGTGATCGGGATTCTTTCGATGTTTCCATCACGAGGATATAGCGAAACTACCATGTTTTCTTTTCTAACACCCGAGCTCTGTGCTTTTATGAATAGACTCTTCTAGATGTTTCCATCTAATCAGATTGGTTCCTCAACTCCTACAACCAAAATGTTTCCATCCACTTAGATTGGTTAGTGCCGACCTTAATAAACATAAATTTCTATGCTATGGAGTTTATTTATTGCAACTAAAAGCTAACAAAAAGTTTCTTCCCCACCCCCAAACTTAAATCTAACATTGTCCTCAATGTTTCTAATGAAAGAGCAATACCAAAAAGTAAAGTAACATGAGGAATCGGAAAGAGAGAAGTCGGAAAGATAGTACCCGGGTGAAGAGAGAGAAAATCAAAACTAATATACAACATACAACCGCCTCGATGGTCAATCAAGGGTAAACAGGGTCCTCCAGAGGGACCTCCTCAACATCACCTGTAGGAAATGGCTCTAAAAAGGGTTTCAATCTTTGACCATTAACCTTTGAAGAACTACTACCATCCGGTGTCTCAATTTCAACAAACTCCATGAGGAAAGACAAGGTCGAATAATAAAAGGACCCGTCCATCGAGAACGTAATCTTGCAGTGGAAAAGATGCAAGCGGGTATCATACGTAAGAACTATTTTGACTCGGAGAAAATGACTTCCGTAAAATATTTCTATCATGCACAAGTTTAATTTTGTTCTTATACTCCTTCGCACTATCGTAAGCATCTATACGAATCTCATCCAACTCATTGAGCCGGAGTTTCCTATGGGCTCTGCCTTGTCAAGTGAAAATTTTAGCCGCTAATGTACCCCAATAAACTCTATGTTCTAACTCAACAGGTAAATGACATGCCTTGCCATAAAAAAGCCGATAAGGCGACATTCCAATAGGGGTTTAAACGCCGTACGGTAAGCCCATAAGGCATCAGTAAGCCTAGAAGACCAGTCTTTCCGATTAGGATTAACTGTTTTCTCTAATATACGTTTTATCTCCCTATTAGAAACCTCTACTCGACTACTAGTCTCATGGATGATACTGGGTATCTACCTTATGTGTAATACCATATTTCTTCATCAAAAGCTTAAAAGGTCCATTAATAAAGTGCGACCCTCCATTACTAATTATAGCTCGCGGTGTACCAAAACGTGTAAGTATATTATTTTTCAAGAACTCAATCACAACCCTATGGTCATTGGTCTTACACGCAACTGCCTCAATCCACTTAGAGACATAGTCTACAGCGACAAGGATGTATAAGTTACCAAAAGAATTAGGAAACGGACCCATAAAGTCAATACCCCACACATCATAGACCTCAATAACTAAAATAGGGTTCAAGGGCATCATGTTCCTACGGAAATGGTTCCTAATTTCTGCAACGTTCACAAGTAACACAAGAATCGTGGGAGTCTTTAAACAACGAAGGCCAATAGAATCCACACCGCAATATCTTAGCAAAGCAGTCTTCTTAGCACTAAAGTGACCCCCACAAGCATGATCATGACAAAAGGAAATAATACCGGACTGGTCACTCTCGTATACATCTCCTAATAATCTGTCCGGACAATACTTAAATAAATAAGGATCATCCCAAAAGAAGTGCTTAACCTCGCCTAAAAACCTAGAACGATCTTGTTTACCCCAATGTTGGGGCATTCGACCCGAGAACAAGATAATTCACTATATTTGCATACCAAGGTGATTGGGAAACAGAGAACAATTGTTCATCAGAAAGTTATCCCTTATATGAAGGGAATCATTAGGGGAACTAACAACCAGCCCTAGACAAGTGGTCTGCTACTACATTTTATGCACCCTTTTTTGTCTCTAATGCCTGGACAAAATTCTTGTAATAAAAGGATCCATCTAATCAATCTAGGTTTGGTATCCTTCTTAGACAAAAGGTATTTCAAAGCAAAGATGATCGCATAGATTACGATCTTAGAACCTAAGAGATAGGGTCTAAACTTGTCTAAGGCAAACACAATGGCCAACAGCTTCCTTCTCGGTAGTGGTATAGTTCAACCGGGCATCATTCGATTTTTGCTAGCATAGTAAATCACATGAAGCAATTTGTTTTCTCGCTGACCTAGCACAACACCAATAGCATAATCAAGCATCGCACATGATCTCAAAGGGTAGGTTCCAGTTGGGTGCCTGGACTATGGGAGCGGTAGTGAGTAAAGTCTTAAGATTCTCAAAAGCCTCTAAACAAGCATCATCAAAGACAAACTTGGCATCTTTTGCAAGCAAATTGCAAAGAGGTCTAGAAATCAAGCTAAAATCCTTAATGAATCGACGATAAAAACATGCATGCCCTAAGAATGACCTAATATCTTTTACGGTTTTTGGGACCTGTAAAGTCTTAATAAGGTCAACTTTGGCTTTATCTACCTCTATACCCTTAGAAGATACGATATGCCCTAAAACAATTCCTGATCGAACCATGAAATGATATTTCTCCTAATTAAGCACTAGATTTTTTTCCTTACACCTAGTCAACACTAATGACAAATGATGCAAGCACTCATCGAAAGATGAACCAAACACTGAAAAATTATCCATAAAGACCTCTAAGAACCGTTCTACCATGTCGAAAAATATGCTCATCATGCAACGCCGAAAAGTTGCGTGGGCGTTACATAGCTCCGAAAGGCATGCGTCTATACGCAAAGGTACCAAAGGGACAGGTAAAAGTGGTTTTCTCCGGTCTTCAATAACGATCCGATTATAGCCGGAGTAGCCATCTAAAAAGCAATAATGACTATGTCCACTAATCTCTCTAGCATCCGGTCGATGAAGGGAAGGGAAAGTGGTCCTTCCTAGTGACCTTGTTCAATTTCCTATAGTCAATACAAACACGCCAACCCGTGGTCACTCTGGGTTGGGATTAATTCATTGTTATCATTCTCGACTACGGTAATATCGGATTTCTTGGGAACAACTCCGAACGGGCTGACCCACTTGTCATCCGAAATGGGGTAGATAATGCCCGCATCTAACAACTTAAGAACCTCGGATCGAACTACTTCTTTCATATTTGGGTTTAGTCTACGTTGCATCTCCCTAGAAGGTTTGGTGTCACTCTCTAAATAGATCTGATGCATGAAAATTGTGGGACTTATACCCTTAATGTCTGCTAAGGTCCACCCTAAAGCTTCCTTGTTTTTTTGAAGGACGGTCACTAGCCTAATTTCCTGATCACTATCCAAGTCGGAAGCAACAATCACAGGTAAAGTTTCAGATGGGCCTAAAAACACATACTTCAGGTATCTCGAAATGGTTTTAGGTCCAACGTAGAGGCTCTTCTAACGAAGGAACTAGGGTAGACTTAGAAACTGGTAGTGGTTCGAACTTAGGTTTCCATCCATTACCAGTGTCTAACAGAGGGGTTGAATCTAACAAAGCATTCACCTCATTAATCACATCATCATCATCAAAATCAATCCCAAAGTGAGCTAGGCATTTCTCTAATGGATCTTCTAACAAAGTGTTTGGTAATGACTCCTCGACAAATGTTCCTATCATGTTCACCTCTTCTATGCTCGAGTCATCTAGTTCAGAGGGTAGCTTACTAATATGAAAGACGTTCAGCTCAATAGTCATATTACCAAAAGACAAATTCATAATACCAGTTCGACGCTTAATGATCGCATTGATGTAGCTAAAAACGGCGACCTAAAATTACCTGTATCCGGTTCTCTGGGTCGTGACAGGTTGGGTATCTAGGATAACAAAATCCACCGGATAAATAAACTTGTCGACCTCTATGAGAACATCCTCGATCACGCCCGAGGAATTTTAACGGACCTATCGCCTAATCAAGAGTCATATGGGTAGATTTCATCTCACCAAGTCCTAGCTTAAGGTACACATGGTATGGGAGTAAGTTCACACTGGCTCCTAAGTCACAAAGCTTTCTCAACACGGTATTTACCTATTGTGAAAGAAATAGTAGGGACCCCGGGTCTTTATACTTAGGAGTAGTGGTATTCTGAATAATAGAACTCACATGACTAGCTAGGAAGGCTTTCTTTTGAACACTAAGCTTACGCTTTCGTGTACACAAGTCCTTAAGAAACTTGGCATAAGAGGGAATCTGCTTAATCGCATCCAACAATGGGAGGTTGATAGTAACCTCGCTTAAAACCTCCAATATATCATTAAAGTTGGACTCCTTCTTAGTTGGAACTAGCAGCTGGGGAACGGGGCTCTGGGAACAAAGCTTGGCTCAATATGACCCTCATTGGTCTCTCTAGAGACTCTATCAGTCTCCTCGGTTTCTGGCTCAGGAGGGTGAACTACAGCATGTTCACTTTCAGGCATGGCGACCTTATTGTCGACTTTCTTTCCACTCCTAAAGGTTGTAATAGAATTCACATGATTGTACGATTTCTCTCCTTTGGGGTTAGGATCAGTATGACTAGGGAACCTTCCTTCTTCTCTCTCACTAATAAACTTAGCTATCTGGCCAACTTGAAGTTCTAATTTAGCAAGAGTCTGGGAATTATTCTTCAAATTCTGCCTGGTTTCTTGTTGAAAGCTAAGGTGGTTAGCTGATAACATATCATGGTTCTTTGCTAACATAGTGAGAGTTTCTTCTAAGGTAGAGATCTTTTTCTCAAAAGTGTTCTGAAACTGGGTTTGACCTGAAGGGTTCTTTGCATAACCAAAACCTGGGGGAGGCTGAGAATTACTAGACTGACCTTGATTCTGGCCCTTAGACCAAGAAAAGTTAGGATGGTTTCTCCAATCAGGGTTGTAGGTCTCTGAGTATGGGTCAAAATTTTGACGGTTCTCAAACCTAGCGTTGTTATAGACAAGATGGGCTTGTTCTTCACTAACATGACCTTCCCAAAATGAGTTATCGAGCTCTATTCCACAACTAGAGACTTGAGAGGCTCTATTAGGTTCAACAAGGGACCTATTTTTAGACTGACCCATTTCCAAAGCTTCTAACCTTCTAGACAAAGCAAGAAACTTAGCATCCGACTCGAAGCTTGTATCTACCACATTGGTGCTACTTCTATTGACCAAGAGTCTTTTAGGGGTTCAACACAAGACTCCCACTTTGTTGGGATTTTTCAAATAGTTCCTAAGAAGGTAAAAGCATCATCAGCAGCTTTTTTGTGAACTCACCTAAGACACATAGACTCGACCATGGATTTAGTCGAATAGTCTAAACCATTATAAATAATCTCCACAAGTTTCATCTTATCAAATCCATGGTGAGGACACCGGGATAGGAGATCATTGAATCTCTCTAAAAACCTATAAAGAGACTCTCCCTCTTGTTGCACAAAAAGCACTAATATTCTTCCTAACAGCTGCAGCTTTATGCTTAGGGTAGAATTTCATATAGAAAGCGCAATCGATTCTCGCCATGTTTCAATGGATTCGGATGGTAGGTTGTTCACCAGTCTTGGCTTTATCTCTCAAGGAAAAGGGAAACATCTTAAGTTTCAAGACTTCATCAATAAGGTCTTTTATTCTAACTGTCCCGCAAATTTCCTCAAAGTCCCTAATATGAAAATAAGGGTTCTCATCATCTTTTCCTAAGAATATAGGGATCATATGAAGAATACTAGGTTTTATCTCGAAATTAGCCGTATTGGCTGGCAATTTAATGCACGAAGCTCGGTTGGTCCTAGTTGGGAACATGTAATCTTTTAAAGTAGTCATTGCTGGCACAGCTGAAGTACTAGGGGTACTTTCTTCACGAAGAGACAGATTCTCAAAACTGAAGTTTCCAAAAACGAGGCTCTCAAAAGAAGAGTCTTCGAGTTCCCCGCCTTCACAAGAAGAACTACTAGGTTTGTCACTAATCAAACGACCTAGAGTGTTTCTTTTCCAAGCCCGTTCTCTAATGACCTCGGGCATACACTAGAAAAACAAAAGAAAAAGAAAAATCCTAAAAGGAAGGGAAGTTCTATGCAAACACAAACAAGGCTGACTCCACCACAGCAAACTTAATGATATCTAGCAAACAAAAAGCATGATGGCTCCACTTAGATTGTTTTCTAGACCAGCTTCTAATCCTTCGAAAGGGAATTCGTTACAATCTAAGCAAACCCCTCTGGAATCAATCCGAGTTTACGTAAGTTGAACAGAGGCGAGGGAAGCTGCGTGGAGCTTTGATACCCAAGGCCTCACCGCATTACAAGGCGGCGCAGTCACGCATTCAACTCACATAAACCATCATGAACTTCGAAGTATGCTTAAAAGAGTAACCAATATTTTTCGAGCGACTTTCCTACTAAGCTCGTTACCCTATCGGTCTCGTTCTATTCAAATTTTAAGGCTTAGGTTCGTGTTAAGTATTGTTCTCCTAAGGCGGGCAAGAAGATAACGGTGATGAAATCCGAACCCTTATCTTGTATGGCCAGTCCTTGCCCTTTACTAGGAAATTAAAACAGCCATTTTCAATTCCTCAGCATATATGCAAACGAAAGAATACAGTAACTCGCTGACAGGGGATTCGCGAGTGTTTCGACAAACTTACCTCCCGTACCGCATTTGGGGATGAACCATTGTAGTCGACTCGGGCCACGACTCCTATGTCATGTACGAACCCGAGGGGCCGAGGTGATATCGTAATCACCATCCTTCTCTGCAAACAGTTTAATATTTAAACTACCCTTCCGTAGGGTTTAAAAAAAAATAAAGGAATGTCCAAATGTCCAAGTCCAAAGTCCAAAAATAAAGTGCAAAAGAAAAGGAAAGTCTAAAAAAAAAAAAAAATCTAAAAAAAATATTAAAAATGTCTCTCTTTTTTTTTCTCAATTTTTTATAATAAAAAAAAAATCTTCTTCTTTCGCTCCTTTCGCTTTGCCTTTTACTCCCAGTCTTTAAGTATTCACCAAAAGCTTTGGCAAAATTTTCTTTCGCTCCAAATTCCAAATTCTGTAAGGAAAAGACAAAAACCCAAAAACGTAAAGAAGAACAAATAAAATAAAAACAAATAAAAACCTAAAAAAGAAAACCCAAAAAAAATCTAAAAACTCTAGCCTAAAGACAAGTCCGTGTCGACGGCGCCAAAAATTGATGTGATTTTCAATTGAGTTGTAGTAAAAAGGTTCGTTGAGACTTGTGAAAGCAAAAGATTTTAGACTTATAAAACTTAAAAATAAGGAAAACTTAACACAAAATTGATTCAAGATATGAGAAAATAACCAAGACACTGATTCCACTATTACACATGAATAATTTATAGTGAATAACACAAAACTCTAATTATCTTTTTAAGTCCTTATTTCTTAATCCACAAATAATCAGGCAAATTCCCAAAAATTAATTGTATCCCCTAAGCGTAGATTATCTAAACAAAGTATAACCTATCTAATTGAATCACAACTAATGACGAAAATTATGCAAACAATTTAAAACTCTGCAAAAAGCAAAGATTGAGTGAATTATAAATTATAAATTAGAGAAAATAAAATGGTTACCACTTATTCATGCGTAAATAGCTTCCTCATTTCCTTGGTTGTCGGAGAATTAGCTCATCATCATGTTGGAAACACGCTCAAAAATCATTATTAATGCTCAAAAATGGTTTACAAATGATGAACAAGGGAGAAAAGATGAAAAGCCCGATTTGTAATGATTATAATTGTTACAAACGGATCATTCTGAGAGAACGATAAATATAAAGTGTTGTTGTTGCTGTAGTTTTAAGACTGTCTCCTGAACTACGACCCTCAGATGTGTCATTGTCACTGTAGCGAAAACGACGGTCCTTCGTGTGTCTTATGTTCTTCGTGTTCTTCATCAGCAGCAGAAATGGTGATTCTGCAACTCGACTTTCTAAGCTCTGTAATGCTCCCAAACTCTCTGTCACCTTTCTCTGACCTCCAAGAGCTTCTTTTATACTCGACAGGGGCAAGGAATCACGACAATAACTCCTCAAAATTCTGCCATTGCTCGACAGTAAATAATATCTTCTCTAGAATATTTTCTTCCACTTTTAGCTCTTCCACGCGTATACAGCTACTGAATCTTCCTTATTTAACTCCTTCACGCTTCTGCAGAGACCCAGCTCAATCCAAACACGATCAGCACACGTTTAACCACGCTGTAATCCCGTGTTTCTCTTCCGGCGTATGTGTGCCCTGTTTTCTCCTCGCGAGTTATCTTGACAATTTTAATCGAACCAAGAGCCCATACCAACCCTGTTTGGGCCTAACAAGTTCATCCCAATCAAAAACAGTGATTGAGTCTCACTGTAATTCCTCCAAAATCAAATCAGAGAATGACGGGTTTTCAAAGAATATTTTCCCGCCAAAATTATTTTCAAACGAAGAAGAAAGGGTTCCCCCTTATCCTGTTCTGGGGTGCGAATAGCAGGTGCCCAACTGAGGTGCCCCTTAACCAAAATGGGAGTCTGAATAGCAAATGTCCTCCAGGGGTGTTCCGAGCAACTTTTCGAGCCGAATTTTCCAACAATCTTTATTTCCAAAAAATACATACAAACATACAAAATACCATAATAAGGACAAAAACGAGTACTAACAATACGAAACATTGAGGACAAATTAGACACATAAATGCGTCTATCATCCACGGCTAAGGCATGGCCGTCCGGCCGGTGGGCCCGGCCCATGGGCACTTCTCCATTATTTTAATGTTATTATTTTCACTATCCTGTTTTGTGCAGGATTCCTCATTTTTCATATTTTGGATGCTCGTTCGTCCATTTGGGTGCTCGTCCGCGCATCATGGTTGAGTACACTTGCACCATTTTATGGGACTCACTCAGGAATAGTTCAGATGCCCGATTGTTGAGTATTTATTTCTAATTTATCAAATTCAATGGAGAATGATTCATGAATTTGAGCAATAAAAGTGAGTAGTTTATTATTATCAATCCATATGATTCGCCGTGGATTAGACCATGAATTCAGAATAATAATAAAATGGGTATTACCATTCCATGGGATCATGGATTCGACCACAGAATTAGAGTAATGAAAGTAGTTATTACCATCCCATGAGATCAGCCATGGATTTAATCATGAAATTGGAGTAATGAGATTATCTATTACCATTCAATGAGATCAGCCGTGGATTCGATCATGAAATCGGAGTAATGAGATAAAATAGATTATCTTCTAGGAATTCAATGGTGAATGTCACGGTAGAATTAATCTATTGCCGAAGGGATATTAGCCAGTTAAAGCGTCATACCCGTTCTGAGGTGCATAGTCAGGAAACAGCGAGTGTCGCCGAAGTCTTGAAGACGTTATTGCTCTCAATCTTACGGAGAACCGCCTAGATCTATACACGGTCTCTCTACATAGTCAGGGAACAGTGAGTGTCACCGACGTCCTGAAGGCGTTGTTGCTCTCAATCTTACGGAGAACCGCCCAATCGTTCTTCTATGTAGAGGTGGGTCTCTCTCATGTGGTCAGGGAACAGTGAGTGTCACCGACGTCCTGAAGGCGTTGTTACTCTCGATCTTACGGAGAACCACCCAATTATGTTATTCTACATAGAGGTCATGATGAAATGCGAGGTATCGAACGCTTAGCTAGTGGAGGCCTTTCGAAAACAAATTCACCATGGATCGTAAAATATGAATCATCACATGCCTGAAAGTCATGTCAGAAACATGCAATATCATGATTTTACGATTTTGTCCTTTGTTGAAAATCCACCATCTACAATTGTTACCAAAGTATTAGATTTGAAAGCTAAGGTAACGGTTTCTGCGACTGTTCTGTAGTGTTGTTTCGTACCTTCTTCTTCCTCGTTATGCAGCTTCTCTGAACTATTTTATTTCTGCTCTGTTTTGTTTCTAAGCTTCCCCCAAAGTCTACGTACCCCCTCCTATGATTCTACACTCCTATTTATATAGCAGAAGTAACCCTAAACCTCCTTCAAATCTTCCAAAAATAATATTTTCCTTGCTGTCAAGTCCGAGAGTTTTTCTTCTCTTTTCTTGCACGCAACTTCCCTCTTTAATCGAAATACTCTATAGATATGATAGATGCAAATCTTCTCAGAATATTCTTCCTTTAATTCCACAAAACTCCCAAATACAGCATCCCTGTTTAATCATAGAATCCCGAGACATAACTTACTCCCTGTTTGATCGAGAATGGATGATCCAGCCCAATTTGATTAAAAACAATTACCATATCATCCCTGTTTAGGTTAAAAGAGTCCAGCCCAATTGATTTCGGTGATTGAATCTCCTCAGAACATCTCAAATATCCAAACAAACCCGAGAAGAGTTATCATTCCTTGTTTCACGTCAATCCGAGTTCTAGTCGATTTTGGTCCAACTTCACGACCATACCAAGTCTGTTTAGGCCTAAGAAGTAAACCCAATCAATTTCAGCCCTTTAGCCTTCATGGAATTCGATCAAAATCCCAGCCCTAATTATGCCGGTGAAGAACACACTTTCCCGCCAAAATCAGAAATTCAAAATGTTGAAGGTGACCTCCCCTTATCTGCCTGCAGAGTCCCTTTAGCAACTGGGGTGGAAATAGTAACTTCTGGGGTATGCGAAGTAAAATTTATGCGTTCCTTTAGTAATTTCTCCCGGGGGTCCAAATGCCACTTTTCGAGCAACTTTCTCCACAAGAGCTTATTTCTCCGAAAACTCCTAAAAATACATAAAAACCATAATAAGTACAACAATTGAGCACTAACAAAATATAGAATCGAGACAAATTAGACACAAAAATGTGTCTATCAGCCGGCTCTGAGATTATTGGTGCACTTCATTGGTCATGCACGGAACCTATCCAGACTTGGGGCTATTGATGCACTTCATTAGTCATGCATGGAACCTAGCCAGACTTGGGGCTATTGATGCACTTCATTAGTCGTGCACGGAACATAGCCAGACTCGGGACTGTTGGTGCACTTTATTGGTCATGCATATAACCTAGCCATACTCAGGGCTATTGATGCACTTCATTATTCATGCATGGAACATAGCTAGACTCGGGGCTATTGGTGCGTTTCATTGGCCATGCACAGAACCTAGCTAGACTTGGGGCTATTTTGTATCGACACATAATTATACTGAAAATACTTATATTATTAATAATCAGCCATCCGGTGTATATTTAGTTATTATGCATAATAGGTTTTCAGCATTCATCCGCTTGAGGTAGTAATACCCACTCTCCGCTGCTTCACTAATCATGTAAGGGCCTTCCCAGCTGATAGGTCGGAAAACCTATAGTAAAATACTACAAGTGCACGACGTCTAACTGGTAAACAATGGCAAATACAGGTCGTTCCCACGAGGAGTGTGAAATACTCTACCAACTAATACCAAAACTAAATAATCAAAAAGACGATGTTTAACGATGATTCAGATAATTGGGACGAAATAAAATAATAATATAAATTTAATGATAAACAAAATGGGAATGGGTTATTAGGGTTTTCGGTTTCCACCAATTAACTATGCAAACTCTACTAATCTTTAAAAATATATTCCATGCTTTTTCAAATACTGTTTCTCCGCTATAGTTTTCTTCGCTTTATGGGTAGTGATTCTAAAGCATTACTTATCGATCCTAAAGCATATCACGTCAAAGAATTTAACCCAAGCACGCCATATCAATTGAAAAGCATAAATAATCAACAAAATCACATGAGCAATTAAATACCAAGTTATATGAAGAAAAACTACTAATCAAACAACTCA
The DNA here is from genome assembly GCA_023531295.1 of Papaver armeniacum. NCBI lineage: Eukaryota > Viridiplantae > Streptophyta > Magnoliopsida > Ranunculales > Papaveraceae > Papaver > Papaver armeniacum. Next base: position 114,157 of record JAJJWW010007221.1, on the reverse strand, counting down.
TTATTAAGCATGTAAATGTAGAGTTTTCATAATAAAATTGGCTTCTACCTAAACCCTAACATGATTCTAGCTAGCCATGGATTTCTCAAAAGCCATAAAAAGATTAAAATCAAAACAAAACTAACTAGGCAAAAACGAAAATGGGAGAAATAATCTTCAAACCCTACTCCCTGTTTACGGCTGTGTGTCGTCTCTCCTCCAAACTGAACTCCAGCCGGCCCCCTTCTGTGTTTTTCTCTTTGTTACTTATATCCAGATGTTGCGAGAAAACATGACCTAGCCAATATTTGCCAGGCCCCCAGTCTAATACCCATATACTAATTTCAAAAGTCACTGCATGTTTATCACCCTTGATTCTCTCCTCGCCAGACTCGAGACCATCCCTAACTGCAGCCATCTCAGCCACCGACAAGCTCGTTCTAAAGTCCGGCCAAACACCTGCCTATACTGAATCAGACTCATTCCATTTTCCCTCTTCTTTCGTGTCCCCTTCAGTTCATATACGTTTGTGGTCTTCTCACAACCTCCATTAGCATCAGCAGAGACAAAAGGAGCTGTTATCTCAACATCAGTTCCATTCACCGGCAAAACCAACTCACTTCTATTGTTCTCTTTCTCGACATCAAGGCCAATTCTTTGTTCATAGCCATGACCATGGAAACACCACCAGCTCTTCGTTTTCCATTCTCTGAACTGCCAAGGCCACTCCATCACCGTCTCTACCAGTAGCTTGCTCTCCATCTCAGCTGTATCCTCCTTCCAGTCGATCAACCAACATTCTCCATCCGAGCCAAACTTAGACAAATCAACTCCATCGCTGCTAGCTACTATCTGCAGCTCCAACTCCTTGTTGTTCTCATCTCCCTGTTACCGAGCACAATCGTACTTTCCTGTCCCTTAAGCTCTTTTCTTCACCGGCTGTAACAGCTCAAACAACTTCCCCAGATTGGACCCATCTCCTCGGACAGTCCACAAACAACTGCCAGATTGAAATCCCTCTTCTAACTGAGTTCGAACATCACCAGCTCCTTTCTTGTTCTCTGAAGTTACAATGGGTTCAAACCCTCTTTCAGTTCAAACAGCTCATACAAATAACCACTGCCCAAGTTAGATGCTCCAACGATTAGTCAAAAACAGCCACCATCAACATCATACTAGTTTCTCCAATCACCTCCTCACTCAGCAGCAACTTCTTTGTTTCTTCGCTGCAAAACTGACGTCAAGTGCTATCTGAAAAAAACCATTACTGCCATGAATTTGCAAGTGCCTCTAAGCACTAACGTTCCCGTAATTATTTCTCAATGAGAAATGTAAACTGAACCCACATCTCCGATTACAGCAGCCATCGTACTCAGTTCACCATCTCATTCTAACACAGCCCGACAGTATGCCCTTTACTTCATTAACGAACACCACATAGGCCATATAAGCCAGCACTCATGTTCATCCCTGCGTACACCATCAACAGATTCACCCCTTAAAAGAAATGTTTACGTCCCTCTCTATTCACTCCAAACTCTGCTTCATTGTAGTGTGATGCTTAACGTTTAACCCTTTTACTTCAGACGAGAAGTAGTGGAGAGTTGGCCCCGTCTCCTATTTATCCATTAACCCATAGTGGATTTGACGTGCCTGCTTGTAATAAACAATAGAAGCAGTTTCTGTGTTTCACTGGTTGTCTTTTCTGCCATGAAATGGCTAGTGGTGTGGGGAAATGAATTGGTGACATGCCAACTCACTGGCTCAGTGTTCGCAAACGCCATTTAACTTCTCATTTAGCCGTTAATTCTTTTGGAGATCGAATTCGTTTGTACTTTCTATAAAAGCACTAAAATAATGTTATTAGTCAAAATATCGAGTCTTAGCTAATATAAATATGGGTATAAAATGTAGCACATACGTGCTTATCACCAGCTCGTGGCGAATTTTCCTGATTTTTCATTTCGTTGAACGTGCGGGGCGATTTTCATGACTGTGTCGTTTACGGAGAAAGTTCTTTCTTTCACCTTCTGATTATAGTATCTCGTTGTCCTATGCCTATATTTATCTGCAAACTGCTCGGCCTTGGCTCTTCTTCGTTCTTCTAAAGTATCAAGATGGGAAAATCGACTAACCTCGTCCGGAGTATTGAGACTTGCAATAGCTACTCGTGCTGAAGGAATTGCAATCTCCGATGGTAGTATTGCGTCTTCCCCGTATACTAAGGAGTAAGGCGAGGCTTCGGTTGAACTCCTCTTGGAAATGCGGTACGCCCAAAGTGAGAACGGTAACTGCTCATGCCAGTTCCTGTGTGATCATGTACCAATCGGCTTAATATGCGTAACAGTATTTTATTGGTAGCTTCCGCCTGTCCATTCCCCTGAGGGTATAAACAGTCGAGGTATGAAACTTAATACCATATTGATCTGATAATTCCTTAACCGTTTGATTGATAAATGAGGTTGCATTATCCGAGAGAATAATCATTGGTGCTCCGAATCGGCAGATGTGTTGACGAGGTGTCGAACTCGCAAAAATTAATTTCTCTACTTCTCTTTAACTAACAAGTAGTATAACGTAAGTAGGATCGCCCCAAGGGAGGTATGAAGTCTAAGTTGTTATGCAAGTACTCTTAGCAAAGATGATTTTGTTGTAGAAATTCTGAAAATTGTAAAATGTATTCGAATATGAGATGCAATTGATTAAAGGTTCATTCTAGACCACTAATACAAACCAAATTGATAGATAGCTATGTTCTTCACATTATCATGTTACTAACAACCTTAGAATAATTAGTACGCTCAACTATTCCGTTATTATCTCCTAGCTCACCGGATACGGAAGCACTCGACTACCGGTTCCTACTTGCCAAGTTTCCTAGAGGTACGCTTACTAGGTTTGACTTAAACAAGTGTCTAAGTTCTGTGAGATAAGGTTGCTCCTAGTGATGAACTCAAAAGCATGAATCACCTACTAGTGTTGATTTCTACATATGGGTACTTAACAAAGTCCCATCATCAATACCCACATATTACTACTTGTGTTTATCTTCTCTAGACAATTACGGGTCGAAGAAAATCTAAACTAGCAAATAGATTAAGAATTAATGATTCAATTTCGAACTTAAACCCTTAACAAATAATCCATAGACAATATTAGCATGGTAGAAATCAATCAATAACATTAATGAATGCAAGAGAACAAGTTATTTCATATCAAATATAGATTCATATTTCTAAGCTTCAAATCGCCCTTAATCAAAGAGAGTTTTAGTTACTCATAAATATGGAGTTCATTATCAAATCAATAAATGAAATAAAGTAAAGAAGATGAAAATATTAAATGAAAGCAAACCCTAGCTCCTAGCTCTCGCAAAACTCCAAGAAGAATACGTGATATTAAAGTTGTAGAAGTTTCCTTTTTGTAGCCCTTTTCTCCTTCCAAAACTAGGTCAAATCCCCAAAAGTCCAAGCCCAATATATCCACCAAGCCCACACAAGAGAAACCCATGTAGTAAATACGCCCCAAAACGTGTCGCCGGAAAATCGGGATAAGTGCCTAAGTTGGCCGGATTGTGCCGTAAAGGTATCTCAGTGACCGGAAAAGTCCACCCGGTCACCGGCCAAAGATAACGGCCAATCGTTAAAACGGCAGATGACTAACGGCGTCCAATCAGGGTCCGAGTAGGAGCCGAGTAAGAATCGATTGCCCTGCCAAAGCTTGTTGCACATCGCACAGCCATGTTGGTATAGCGTCTCGCCTTCACGGCCAAGATGGTCGTTGACCTTGTTCTTGTTCTTCCTGAACTCGCGATCGCACCTCGCATGCGTCGACCACAACCTGCAATGTACATGACAACTCAAGCTCGGTCATTCAAAGTGACAACTATGACCTGCAATTCCAAATCCATGGACTCTTCCTAGCATCGACTTGCAAATGAGTCCATTTCTTCCACCGCCAAACTTGTCCCGCAACTTCCCCGGCTTTGTTATCGTCTCCACAACTGCAGTCCATTACAACTTCCCCGCAACTCACAAATCTCCCGCCTTCCTCCAAAGCTTCCACCGCATTCTCGACTCCAAGGCACCCTCTCGACATGCCACCCGCAGTTTTGTACACCTATTTTCTACAGCTTCCAGTAGAACCAGCATAACCCGTTCAAATAGCACCAATCCATACAAACACAGACATCTCCCATTTTAACTGAAATCCAGTTCAGTTCAGCTCTGCCGTGTGTTTCTGGTGTCGAAAACACCTCCTAGCCACTACCAAATGCACAACATTCATTGCCCACGAGCCATGGCCCGTAGTCGCACACACCAAAAGCAAATCGCCACTTTCTCGCTGCTCAATACATCTTCCTCTCTACCAAGTAATTTGTTTCCGAGGTCATGTCCTGATCAGTCTTTTATCCCTTCAAACCCCATTGCGAACAATCATCAGAATCTTTTATTCCATCTCTGCCAACATCACGTAATTGCTCATCATCTCCTCGTTCGAGCATCGCTTTGTCCTTCACCACTTCCAAAGATATTCTCCCTCCAAATTGCAAATTCACCATCAACAACCGACCATTGCAAGATTACCTGCACTTCCTAGCCATTGCCAGTTCAAAACCCAAATGCAGACTCGACACCAGCCGCCGACTTACTCACCAACTTCACCGCTTCACCCATACCCTTACCATTGCATTCATACAACCAAGTCATAGCCACCATCTGAATCACCAGTACCACCACAGCTCACCTGCCACTCCAGCTAGCACCACTCCATTCACTGCAAATCACCACCAGTGCCTGTTCCTCATCCTCGCTTCAGTTGAGCTAATTGCAGTAAACCCATTCTTTTATTTCATCTCAAAACAGTCTTCAATCCATTAATCTCTCGATCTTCAGTTCCTTCTTCGAATTCAAACAAAACCCATTCATAATCTCTTCCATTTGTTCATCTAGATCGGAATTTATCTTCATCACCAATCTTGCTCAACCTCGAACAACATCATATTCATGTTCTTCCCCAATTCTCAATCCAGTTAACCCTAGATTGTTAACCCATCTCTAGAATACACAATCCGAAACAATCAATCACTAGCGAAGTCCCCCAATCCCCGATTTCTAATCACAATTTTCTCGAATCTCACTACCCCTCTCTCGCTGGAAATGCCATCACTCAAACAGTGTAAGAGAATAATAATTCATCTTCACCTGAAATTTAGGTCTTGTGTAGGAGTGGGAATGGCTACACCCACTCGTGTGAAATAGATAAGGGGTTACCTTAAATGACTCTAGGCACCCATGAATAGGATAAGGGCCAACCAAATGGCAGCCCCTATGTTTACTTAGCTCCACATAGCACTCGCGGTTGAACGCTTTCGCCTTCCTTGCTCCAAATGAATGCTTTCGCCCAACAAAGAGCCGTCTCTTACTTCTCATATCCACTTTTTCTCCTCAATGAGAGTCATCACTAAAGTTACCGTGCTTTTCGACGTAAAATTTGCATCACAAAAGCCGACATACTTTTCGTACGAGAGATGAAGAAAGAAAAGCAAATAATGAGAAATAACTCGCCTTGTCCTTTTAAGCAGCGTTTCTTCTTCTTTTGTTCCAAATGACTCCAAAGTACCTAAATACTCAAAAGCAAAACATAAGAGACATAATTTACATGAAAACTAGCAGAGAAAGCATAAACAATAGATAAATATCAAGGTGTTTTAGACACCTATCAAATTCCCCCACACTTAGACTTTGTTAGTCCTCGAGCAAATCAAACAAAATAATTATAAAACATACATACAACTCCGTCTCGTCGAGGCAACGGTTACTCTAAGCATGAATAACAGGCCTTTAAACCCCTAGGTGTCCCTAGTGGACGAGTTTTAGTCTCGTGAAGGTTTACAAGAGGTCTGCCTACAAAACCTATATTTCCAACTCCGTTTATTTGTGACAAATCAATGAACGAATCCAAAATGACTACAGGAGGAGGTACCTTGAGCAAATTCAGTTCATATTTAAGTAAATAAAGCTCTAATTAGATAGTCGAACAAGCCACAATACTCGGAAACTAACAAACCACAATCACAATGAAAAGATTAAGAAGATGGATATAGATGTAGATGTTGGCGAATGCTCACAAGTGATCGATGTTTCCCATATCTGTCTGAAGGTCACTACCAAGATGAACCTATGCATCCTATTGGATTGAGCTACTGGTCAATTCTAATGTCAACACACTGGCATATACAAGGGAACCAGTGGTCAACAAACTTATTTCTACATCAACTCACCGGCATATACAAGGGAACCAGGAGTGACTTTATTCACCAAATATAATACTTTCTTTTCTTTTTTTTTCACTTTTTTTTTTTTTTTTTTTTTTTTATGTGACAAAGATGATTCGATCTTTTGGATCCAAGCGCATGCTTCTTGTCGGCAAGTACATGATAGTTGCCTTGGATCCCGCATTCCACGCTTGTTTGTAGGCGACGGAGACAAAGGACTACGTTTCACACATACTGCTATCCAAGTGTCATTTTTTTATTCCGTTTTGGTCTAATTGGTCGGTCTCTTTTTTTTCTTTTTCTCTTTTTTTTCTTTTTCTAGCAACTCAATCACTCTATTTCATCCTAGCAGTAATAACACGTCGATGTTTAGTGACCCACCAAAGCACGTAGAGAACAATAGATAAATATGGAAAATAAAATAAAAATAGAATGCGATATGGTGATATTCCGAGATATGGTAACGACTATCATGTTATTTGTGATTCCTGAGCTATGTTCGTTCTTGTTAATTAATGGGTTCCTCAACTCCGCGCAATCAAAATGATTCCATCCACTAATGGTGTCATCCTAAAGGCACAAGTTTCTAGATTTCGGAGTTCAAAAAGCACAAATTTTTCTTGGTTTTTTTTCTATTTTTCTGATTTTTTTTTTTTTTTTTTTTTTTTTAAAGGCATAAAACAAACTATACAAACATGTAAATGCTCCCCCACACTTAAACTTTACATTGTCCTCAATGTAAAATTGAATCGTCCAAAGAAAGTTCAAGGTGGGAAATTCAGCAAACGAAATGCAAAAACAAAGAAAAATAAAAGATAAAATGCTGAAAAAATAAAGAGATAAAGGTAAAGATACAAAACCGGTGGGTTGCCTCCCACTTAGCGCTTGGTTTAACGTCGTCAACCCGACTTTCAGCTCCAATTACTCCTCCAGAGGGAGTGGGTCACTCAATGTGATCATATCCTGATTCTCCGTCACAAACTGCTCATAGTATGGTTTCAAACGATGGCCGTTGACCTTGGAAACCAGACCTGTTTTGGGACTAGTGATTTCAACTGCACCATGCGCAAACACATTAGTAACAACAAATGGTCCAACCCATCTGGACCTAAGTTTACCCTATACAATTTAAGACGAGAATGGAATAAAAGTACTTTCTCGCCCTACTTCAAAACTCTTTCTAGAAATCATTTTATCATGGAAAGCCTTGGTCTTTTCTTTATAAATGCGTGAACTTTCATATGCATCATTTCGTATCTCTTCTAACTCATTGAGTCAAGTTTCCTATGTTCACCAAATGCATCTAATTCCATATTACATACCTTGATAGCCCAATAAGCTTTGTGTTCAAGTTTGACGGGAAGATGGCAAGGTTTACCATAGACAAGCCTAAAAGGAGACATACCGATGGGTGTCTTATAAGCTTTCCTATACGCCCACAAAGCGTCATTGAGTCTATAACTCCAATCTTTCCTTGTAACATTCACCGTCTTCTCTAAGATGGACTTAATCTCCCTATTGGAAATTTCAGCTTGACCGCTCGTTTGTGGATGATACGGTGTGCCAACTTTATGAGAAATGTTATACTTCTTTAGAAGAGCGTGAAAAGATCTCTTGAAGTGCGAACCTCCATCACTAATCACCACTCGAGGTGTTCCAAACCTAGAAAAGATATGTTCCTTCACAAACTCACAAACCATATGAGAATCATTGGTAGGGGTGGCTTTAGCTTCCACCCACTTAGAAACATAATCTACAGCAAGAAGTATAAAAAAATTTCCCATTGGAATTCACAAAAGGCCCCATAAAATCGATACCCCAAACATCAAAAATCTCAACAGCGAGAATTGGTGTTTGCGGCATTTGGTTTCTAGCACCAAGGTTGCCTGTCCTTTGACACCTATCACAAGCCTTACAACATAGATATGCATCCTTAAACAATGTAGGCCAATAAAAACCACTTTCGAGAACCTTGAGGGCTGTCCTCTTGGCTCCGAAATGGCCACCACAAGCATATGAGTGACAAAAATTCAGAATTGATTGAAACTCAGATTCAAGTACGCACATGCGAATCATTTGATCGGAGCAATGCTTCCACAAATAAGGTTCATCCCATATATATTGCTTGGCAATCTTCTTGAGCTTGTGTTTTTGGAATGTAGACATGGAACTAGGTACTTGTCCCGTCACCAAGAAGTTAACGATATCAGCGTACCATGGAGTTGTGCCACCAACCGCAAAGAGTTGCTCATCCGGGAAGCTATCATGCAAAGGAATCGCTTCTTCGGACACAACCAATCTGCTTAGATGATCCGCTACAGTATTCTCACTACCCTTCTTGTCCTTGATTTGCATGTTGAACTCTTGAAGAAGAAGTATCCACCTTATGAGCCTTGGCTTAGCATCCTTCTTTGTTAGCAAGTATTGAAGTGCAAAGATGGTCGTAGAAAACAACCACCTTTGTACCCACTAAATAAGATCTAAACTTCTCGAGTGCAAACACTATGGCCAAAAGCTCCTTTTCAGTAGTGGAGTAGTTGATTTGTGCTCCGTTGAGAGTTCTAGAAGCATAATAAATGGCATATGGAACTTTGCCATCTCGCTGTCCCAACACGGCTCCAACGGCATAATCACTTGCATCGCACATCAACTCAAATGGCTTTCTCCAAATCCGGTGGTTTGATGATTGGTGCGGTAGTCAACAACTCTTTCAAGGTGTCGAAAGCTTCCTTGCATTCCTTGTCACAATCAAAGGCCACATCTTTTTGCAAGAGTCTACACAGGGCATTGCAATCTTGGAGAAATCCTTGATGAATCTCCTATAAAAACACGACCCAAGAAAAGAGCGAACCTCCTCACATTTGTGGGGTATTGTAAGTTCCGAATCAAATCTATCTTAGCCTTGTCAACTTCTAACCCCTTAGAGGATACAACATGACCTAGCACAATCCCATGATTGACCATAAAGTGACATTTTTCCCAATTAAGCACAAGATTAGTTTCTACGCATCGTTTAAGAATAAGTGCAAGGTTATCTAAGCATTTGTCAAAAGAATCACCATACACGCTAAATCATCCATAAACACTTCTATGATGCTTTCCACATAATCTGAGAATATACTTACCATACAACGTTGAAAAGTGGCTGGTGCATTGCACAAGCCAAATGGCATACGTCTATACGCAAAAGTTCCAAAAGGGAAAGTAAACGTCGTCTTTTCTTGATCTTCCGGAGCTATTACAATCTGGTTATAACCTGAAAAACCATCAAGGAAGCAATAGAAAGCATGTCTAGCCAACCTTTCAAGCATTTGATCAATGAATGGTAGGGGAAAATGGTCCTTTCGGGTGGTAGAGTTTAGCTTTCATTAATCAATGCACACTCTCCAACCGGTCCTGGATTCTAGTTGGAACCAAGTCATTATCTTCGTTTTTCACCACCGTGATTCCGGACTTCTTTGGAACGACTTGAATCGGGCTCACCCATTTGCTATCGGATATGGGATAGATCACCCCGACTTCCAACAACTTGAGGATTTCCTTCTTGACTACTTCCATCATTGGAGGGTTCAAGCGACGTTGAGCTTCTCTTGTTGGTTTTGCCCCTCCTCAAGAAGTATTCGGTGCATACATGTGGAAGGACCGATTCCTTTGATATCGGCAATAGTCCACCTAATGGCAGACTTGTACTCTCTTAGCACTCGAACAAGCTTCTCCTCTTGCACCTTGGTAAGGTTGTTGGCAATGATCACGGTAACTCTTCCTTGTCACCTAAATACACGTATTTAAGGTGATCCTAAGAGGTTTCAACTCAAGAATAGGTGCCTGCACAATCGACGGTAAAAGTTTCTCATTAGTAAGCGGCAAAGAAACATAAGACACATTATATTTTGGTGGAACTTCTTGTAATGAGTTAAGAGATAAAATGACCTCTTTAAGCTCATCACAAATAGACAATTCACTTTCAATGTCTTTGTATTTTCCATAACCTAAACCTTCCACTATGGTGTTTTCTAACGATCATCACCATTTAATTCAAACATCTTTTGAGCTAGAGAATCAATAACATCAATAGAAAAACATGAATGCACGTCACTAGGATATCTCATCGCCTCAAAGATATTGAAACTTATGATCTCATCATCAAATTCCATAGTTAAAGCGCCCTTGAAAACATCAATCTTTGTTCTAGCGGTTCTCATGAATGGTCTACCCAACAGAAGGGGGTAGTCGATGGTGAATCTTCATCCATCATGTCAAGAACATAGAAATCAGCTGAAATATGAGTTGATTAACCTGCACCAAAACATCTTCAATAACCCCTTTCGGGTAAGAATTAGACCTATCAAAAGTTGTATAACAATACCGGTATTCTTAAGAGGTCCAAGATTCAATGATTCATAAACGGAGGCAGGCATAACATTAATGGATGCTCCTAAATCTAACATAGCACGTTCAAACCTGATTTTACCAATAGTACATGGTATGGTGAAACTACCGGGGTCTTTCAACTTAGGTGGGAGTTTCTTTTGAAGATATGCCGAAGCATTCTCCCCACACTCATTACCTCATTACCGGTCAATTTGTGCTTGTTAGTGCACAATTCCTTCAAGAACTTTGCCCAACGTGGAACTTGCCTTATCGCCTCAATGAGTGGAATGTTCACTTCAATCTTCTTAAAGATTTCCAAAAGCTCTTGGTACAATGTCTCCTTGTTCGACTTTGCAAACCTGCTAGGAAAAGGCGGAGAAGTAACATAAGTAGAAACATGAGTTTTAGAGTTAGAATTTGTTACCGGGTCAGCCTTTTTAGGGGTTGTTTCACCCTCTTCTTTCTCCAAATCAGGTTCATGGGACACCGGTGATGTTTCCGGTTTCTCTACTTGCTTCCCACTTCGTAACTCAATAGCATTGGCATTCTCCTTGTGATTTATTGGTTGCGAAGGAAGTTTTACCTCTGCTTGTGCTTCCAATTTGCTCACGGCATTAGCTAATTGACCCATTTGTGTTCGGATGTCCTTCATATCCATTGCTGACTTTTGCTTATCTTGCACCATTGTGTTGAGAATGAGATTCAACTTGTCATCTATACTCGTGCCTTGAGTTTCTTGTGGTGGTCTTTACATGAATTGATATCCTCCTTGTTGATTGAAAGTAGGATTTGCAGCAGCTTGCTTGTTGGCATAGCTGAAATTCGGATGATCACGCCAACCTTGGGTTGTATGTGTTGAGTACGGATCGTACCTCGGCCTTTGCTGATTTTGGTACATAGCACTTGCTTGCTCAACATCTTCGGTATATGATGATGGTATGACAATTGCAGCTATTTGATTCATCATCCTCTCCATGTTGCCCATCCTTTGTTCCATGTGTGAAGAATTGCCAACTTCATTCACCTTCCTTATCGCGATTCATCCCGAGTGTAGAATTGTTGAGTGTTCGCAGCCATATTCTCCAATAAGCTTGTAGCTTCCGCAATGGTCTTGTTGGTAAGTGCACCACCACTTGCGGCATCGATCAAATTTCTATCATTAGAAAGCAACCCCTCGTAGAAATATTTAATCACAAGTTGATCACTTTGATTTGGTGGTGTGGACAACTAGCTAAAAGCTTCTTGTAGCGCTCCCTATACTCATGGAGAGTCTCTCCCGATACTTGCCTAATACCACAAATCTCCTTGCGAATCACAAATTGCTTTTGATCTTTGAAAATACTTCTCAAGGAACAATTTCTTCATCCCATTCCATGTGGTTATGCTTCCGGCGGGTAAGCAAAAGAACCACTCTCTATGAAGATCTAAAAGAGAGAAAGGAAAAGTCGTCATCATAGCCATATCCGCATCTGCAGTTGCTTGCTTCATACTAGTCACAACATGATGGAATTGTTGCAAGTGACGATTAGGATCTTCTCCCGCTAAACCTCCGAATTTGGGCAGCAAGTTAATCAATTGTGGTTTCAACTCAATGGTTCCATTCAATTTGAATACATAAAGGCTCGCCGATCTAGGTTTGGAGAAGTGAGCTCCTTGAGTGTTCTTGGAGCAGGGTGGTCGACCTCCCATTGTGTTGTCTTCCTCTTCGTCCGAGTCAGAGAATTCACTTGGTGTAGAACTTTGAGGAAGTGGAGTGTTGATCTGCTCGAATGAAATCCTTAAGTAAAGTTCCCGAACGAAGACGTATACCAATTGGACTTGGTCCGCCTCTCCACGCATTCACCAAAGAAATAGTACCCAAAATCGGATTCTAAGAGATTGAATAAGTAAACTGAAATCGTAACCAAAAGCAAAAATAACAACTAAACTTGCCATCTGCCTCCCAGCGGCGGCGCCAATTTTGACGAGGTGTCGAACTCGCAAAAATTAATTTCTCTACTTCTCTTTAACTAACAAGTAGTATAATGTAAGTAGGATCGTCCCAAGGGAGGTATGAAGTCTAAGTTGTTATGCAAATACTCTTAGCAAAGATGATTTTGTTGTAGAAATTCTGAAAATTGTAAAATGTATTAGAATATTAGATGCAATTGATTAAAGGTTCATTCTAGACCACTAATACAAACCAAATTGATAGATAGCTATGTTCTTCACATTATCATGTTACTAACAACCTTAGAATAATTAGTACGCTCAACTATTCCGTTATTATCTCCTAGCTCACCGGATACGGAAGCTTACTAGCTCAAGACTACAGATGTTCCTACTTGCCAAGTTTCCTAGAGGGTACGCTTACTAGGTTTGACTTAAACAAGTGCTCTAAGTTCTGTGAGATAAGGTTGCTCCTAGTGATGAACTCAAAATCCTTCGCATGAATCACCTACTAGTGTTGATTTCTGACATATGGGTACTTAACAAAGTCCCATCATCAATACCCACATATTACTACTTGTGTTTATCTTCTCTAGACAATTATTTTGTGTCGAAGAAAATCTAAACTAGCAAATAGATTAAGAATTAATGATTCAATTTCGAACTTAAACCCTTAACAAATAATCCATAGACAATATTAGCATGGTAGAAATCAATCAATAACATTAATGAATGCAAGAGAACAAGTTATTTCATATCAAATATAGATCCATATTTATGAGTAACATTAATGAATGCAAGAGAACAAGTTATTTCATAAATCATATTTCCCTTAATCAAAGAGAGTTTTAGTTACTCATAAATATGGAGTTCATTATCAAATCAATAAATGAAATAAAGTAAAGAAGATGAAAATATTAAATGAAAGCAAACCCTAGCTCCGGCTCTCTCCGCAAAACTCCAAGAAGAATACGTGATATTAAAGTTGTAGAAGTTTCCCTTTTTGTAGCCCTTTTCTCCTTCCAAAACTATGTCAAATCCCCAAAAGTCCAAGCCCAATATATCCACCAAGCCCACACAAGAGAAACCCATGTAGTAAATACGCCCCAAAACGTGTCGCGGAAAATCGGGATAAGTGCTTAAAGTTGGTCGGGATTGTGCCGTAAAGGTATCTCGGTGTGACCGGCAAAGTCCACCGGCCACCGGTCAAAGATAACGGCCAATCGTTAAACCGACAGATGACTAACGGCGTCCGAATCGAGGTCCGAGTAGAGCCGAGTAAGAATCGATTGCTCTCGCCAAAGCTTGTTGCACATCGCACGACCATGTTGGTCGTAGCGTCTCCGACTTCACGGCCAAGATGGTTGTTGACCTTGTTCTTGTTCTTCCCACTCGCGACCGCACCTCGCAGCGTCGACCACAACCTCGCAATGTACATGACAACTCAAGCTCGGTCATTCAAAGGACAACTATGACCCGCAATTCCAGCTCCATGGACTCTTCCTAGCATCGACTTGCAAAATGAGTCCATTTCTTCCACTGCTCAAACTTGTCCTGCAACTTCCCCGGCTTTGTTATCGTCTCCACAACCGCAGTCTATTACAACTTCCCGCAACTCACAAATCTCCTGATTCCTCCAAAGCTTCCACCGCATTCTCATGACTCCATTGCACCCTCTCCGACATGCCACCTGCAGCTTTGTACACCTATTTTCTACAAATTTTCTTCCAAGTAGAACCAAAGATAACCCGTTCAAATAGCACCAATCCATACAAACACGACATCTCTCATTTTAATCAAATCCGATTCGATTCAGCTCGCCGTGTGTTTCGGTGTCGAAAACACCTCCTAGCCACTACCAAATGCACAACATTCATTGCCCACAGAGCCATGGCCCGTAGCCGCACACAAACCAAAGCAACCGCCACTTTCTCGCCGCTCAATACATCTTCCTCTCTCGCCAAGTAACTGCTTTCCGAGGTCATGTCCTCGACTGGTCTTTTTATCCCTTCAAACCCCATTGCGAACAATCATCGAATCGTTTATTCCATCGCTTCCAACATCACGGAATTGCTCATCATCTCCCGTTCGAGCATCGCTTTGTCCTTCACCATCGCAAGATATTCTCCCTCCAAACCTGCAATTCACCATCAACAATCGACCATTGCAGCATTACCCGCACTTCCTAGCCATTGCTGCCTCAAACCCAGTGCAGACTCGACACCACCACTGCTCACTTACTCACCAACCTCACCTGCTCAGCCCATACCCTTACCATTGCATTCACACAACCAAGTCATAGCCACCATCTGAATCACCAGTACCACCACAGCTCACCTGCCACTCCAGCTAGCACCACTCCATTCACTGAAAATCACCACCAGTGCCTGTTCCTCATCCTCGCTTCAGTTGAGCTAATTGCAGTAAACCCATTCTTTTATTTCATCTCAAAACAGTCTTCAATCCATTAATCTCTCGATCTTCAGTTCCTTCTTCGAATTCAAACAAAACCCATTCATAATCTCTTCCATTTGTTCATCTAGATCGGGAATTTATCTTCATCAGCTCAATCTTGCTCAACCTCAGACAACATCATATTCATGTTCTTCCCAATTCTCAATCCAGTTAACCCTCGATTGTTAACCCATCTCTAGAATACACAATCCAGAAACAATCAATCACTAGCAGAGTCCCCCAATCCCCGATTTCTAATCACAATTTTCCTCGAATCTCACTACCCCTCTCTCGCTGGAAATGCCATCACTCAAACAAATGCGGTAAGAGAATAATAATTCCTCTTCACCGAAATTTAGGTCTTGTGTAGGAGTGGGAATGGCTACACCCACTCGTGTGAAATAGATAAGGGGTTACCCAGAAATGACTCTAGGCACCCATGAATAGGATAAGGGCCAACCAAATGGCAGCCCCTATGTTTACTTAGCTCCACATAGCACTCGCGGTTGAACGCTTTCGCCTTCCTTGCTCCAAATGAATGCTTTCGCCCAACAGTAGCCGTCTCTTACTTCTCATATCCACTTTTTCTCCTCAATGAGAGTCATCACTAAAGTTACCGTGCTTTTCAGACAGGAAATTTGCATCACAAAAGCCGACATACTTTTCAGACAGAGATGAAGAAAGAAAAGCAAATAATGAGAAATAACTCGCCTTGTCCTTTTAAGCAGCGTTTCTTCTTCTTTTGTGCCAAATGACTCCAAAGTACCTAAATACTCAAAAGCAAAACATAAGAGACATAATTTACATGAAAACTAGCAGAAAAGCATAAACAATAGATAAATATCAAGGTGTTTTAGACACCTATCATGTGTTCCTTGATAAATGTTGTTATCGTGGCTCCAGAATAATCGCGGAGCGGAATAGCTTATATCCATTTTGAGGAGTACTCGATCGCAGTGATGATGTACTTGTGTCGTCCGGATGAGGTTGTACTGATCTGTCTGATGATATCAAGTCCCCATCTATGGAAATGCCAAGGAGTAACGACACTGTGCAACAATTTGTGTGGAGCGCGGATCAACGGTCTGTGGCTTTGACACTGCTGACACCTCTTCACATGTTCAGCGGTATCGAATTCCATCGTAGGCCAGTAGAATCCTCCTTCGTATAGTTGTAGGAGTAATTTTCTCATGCCTTGATGCTTTGCGTCATGGGATGTAGCCATTACTACCTCCGCTTCTTCTTGTGATAGGCAGCGCAGTACTGTATCCCCATAGATTTTCCTGTAGAGGACTCCTTCGTTCATAAAGAACCGACCAGATTTTCGTTGGATCTTGAGTGCGTTTTGCCTGTTTTGTGGCAAACGTTTATGCTAAATAAAATCGATATATGGCTGCCTCCAGTCTTCGATTTCCACGCTGCACACCTCTGTTTGTTGTAGAGGTGCTTGAAAATATGGGCACTTATCTTGTACTGTCGCCGCTTGGACTGCCATATTCGGCCAATATACTCTCATTCTCTGAAGACGGCGGTACAATGGAATTCCTCCTGTCTGTCCGCAGGACTCTGTATGGATGGGACTCAGTATCTCCTGCGCCTCTATCTTTCCTATGCAACGTGACAAAGCTCTTTCGAGCATTCGGTAATACAGTGCTCCTCGTACCACGACAAACTGCTTTAGTATCTTTGTGGGTAGCAATTGCTCGTCTGCCTCTCTAGTCAAATCCTCAATGTAAGCCATCCTCCAATCGTCCTTTTGTTCGAACGCCGCGTCTTCCTTCCAGGTACTCGGCAGTGCCCTCTTTTTTACTACTACCATCCCTACGTACGCTTCGTTCAACTGCATTTTTGCATCTAAGGTAGCCAATGCGTCGGCATGGCGGTTAGTGGTTCTGCCTGTATGCTTGATGACGGTACTCCCTCATTTCGCATTCAGCTCCTGAACGTCTGCTCGGTAGGGGGATAAGTGCGCCTCTTTCACTTGGAAGTCTCCTGATATTTGGCTTGTAACCAGCTTTGAATCCCCTTTTATATCTATTGCTCCCAGATTAAGTTCTTCCACCATACGAAGTCCCATGATTAACGCTTCATACTCCGCTACGTTGTTACTGCACTCGAAATCTAGTTTGAAAGCCAACGACAACAAGTCTCGTTTAGGTGTTTCGAAAACTATACCGGCCCCTCCATGGGAACCGTAAGATGATCCGTCAAAGAACATTGCCCATCGTCCTTCTTCCTTGGCTTCCGAAACCTCTCCATGTATCTCTTCACGTATTTCCATCATGTCTGTTCCCGGAAACGCGGCTAGAAAATCTGCGAACGCTTGTCCGCGCACTCCTCTGGATCGCTGGTATTTTAACTCAAATTCAGATAATTGCAGCAACCATCGGGCTATTTTTCCGGAAAAGACGGTTTTGGTGGCCAGATAGGCTATTGGATTAGCAGTTGCTACCACTATGGTCTCGTGAGCGAGCAAATATGATCTTAACTTCTGCATGGCATGGATGAGTGCCAGACATGCTTGCTCCGCCTTTAAGTATCTAAACTTTTGCGTCTCTGAAGCCTCTGCTGATATAGTGGATCGTACATAATTGATCATTGCCGAGATCCTGGGATAGCAATGCTCCGCCTGCCATGCTGGTAAAAGCTGTGTATAGATAGAGAGGTTCACCTCTGACAGGTGGTCGTAAGACTCGTGCGCTAATCAAACATTCCTTAAGATTTTGAAAGGCTCGTTCTTGATCATCTCCCCATTCATATGGCTTGTTCTTTTTCAGTAATGGTGAGAAAGCAGATAGTAGCTGTGCCAATCCTGGAATGAATCTCCGGACGTAAGATATTCTTCCTATGAAAGTTTGCAACTAATTCACATTTGTGGGCGGCCTCATAGTAGTTATCGCTTCCATCTTACTTGGGTCGATCTGTATCCCTTTGTTTGTGACCACAAATCCTAAAAATTTGCTGGAGGTAACACCAAAAGCGCATTTAAGAGGGTTCATCTTTAAGTGATACTTTCTACATCTATTAAAAACGCGCTTCAAGTGTTCTTCCCGCGCCCTAGATTTTACCACGATATCATCTATGTATATTTTCATTACCTGGTGCATCATATCGTGAAAGATAGCTACCATCGCCCGCTGATAAGTCACGCCCGCGTTCTTCAATCCAAAAGGCATCACAACATAATAAAAATTTCCATATGGCGTCTGAAAAGTTATTTTGTGTGCATCTTCCGCTGTCATTCGCACCTGGTTGTATCCGCTGAACCCATCTATAAAATAAAACATATCATGTCCGCACGTGTTATTCACCATTACATCTATATTTGGCACTGGGAAATCATCTTTAGGACATGCGCGATTTAAATCTCGATAGTCGACGCAACATCAGACTTTTCCATTCTTCTTTGCTACCGGCACGATATTAGCTAACCACACCGTATGTTGGATTGGTTTGATGAACTTGGCTTTGAGTAGCTTCTCCACTTCTTCCTTAATGGCGAGCTCTATCTTTTTCTGGAAAATTACGGCTCCGCTGTTTAACCGGCTTGTACTCTGGTGAGACACTGAGGTTATGCGCGATCAAACTACTATCCAAGCCAGGCATTTCATCATATGTGAACGCAAACACATCTTGGTATTCGCGGAGAAACTTAATCATCCGTGACCTTTCCTCTCCTTCCAAGTGCTTACTGATGCGCACGCAACGGGGGTTGTCCTCCGAGCCAAGGTTTATTTCCTCTAACCCATCGAGGGTTGGATCGACTTTTATCTTTTCCTCAGGAAATTTTTCTATGATTTCTTCCTATGAAGTAGGAGCTTCTACCTCTTCCTGTGACTCTTCAACTACTGGAGTTGTATCTGTCATTTCTTCATCCGCTGATGACATAACACAATCATGTTGGCAATGAGAGACTTCCCAGGATAATTGCTATAAGCGGTAGACATGTCCACCTTCCGTCCGCGAGGAGCGTCTGAACTGGATATTCTTCGTTTCCGTTACTGCTCTCTTACTCCCCGTGAAAGGTCCCATCCGCGATGGACCGAACACCGACTTAGCCTTTCCTTTTATTTGCTCTTCTGGCTGGAATTCTTCCCATTTAGGAAGTGGTGTTAGGTGTTCCGACTGCTCTCCTTGGTCTAAGACGGGTTGTGTGTAGAAGATTGCATTAGCCATGTAGGCTTATTTCGGTCCAAATGGGTTGCTCGTGGCTGGAATCCGGAATTGCTTTCCTCCAATATTAGTCTTAACACATTGATGATACGTCGATGCCCACTACTTTATGATTCAGGAGCCATCCTCGCCCAAATAGTACATGGAATGTGGTATCATCCTCAAGCACGTAAAAGGGGGTAAGTGCTCTGATAGGTCCGATCTTCATCATTAGATGTACTATCCCAATTACTGTCTGAGTCTGTCCCCCAAATTCTCTCACAGTTGTTGCACGCATCTTAGTTGTTGTCCTCGATAATCCCAGAGACTCCAATGTGTGTAGTGAAATTAGATTGAGGGAGGCCCCGCCATCTATGAAAGATCGCTTGAGAGGTTGTTTGTTAATAAAAGCTGTCAAATATAAGGGGCGAAGGTGCTCTCCCGGGTAACATATATATTCATTCGTGAAGGTGATGGCTTCCTTAGGTATCAGATTGTACACCTTTCCAGACGCGAACGCAGTGATAGCCTTGGATGCTTCACAGACTTGGTTTTCACTAAAACCCAGAGAGTCGAAGAATTGTTGATCCAAAACAGTTTGAGCGAACTTGCTAGCAATTCCATTCATATCCGGAAAGACTGTCGTCTCAGAAACTTCACATACTTTTTCTTCTTCCACATCCTCCCAGGGCCTCCAAGCTTCTCTATCAGTAGGGTCATGCGAGATCGTCATAACTTGAAGCTGAGGAAGCGGATCGTTCTTGATGCTTTGCTCTCCTATCTCCAACTCGCCTCTGGCTCGCTTTCTTTGCACGATATACCGAATGGAGTAAAATTCAACGGTCGGGTGGTGGATTCACCTATGGTAGTGGCAATATTTCTCGTGCGTCTTATCCGCTGCGGTAGGATCTGCGAACATGGGCGGTAGAGTTTCTCCATACGTTCTTCCTCCCCTTGTTCCAGTCTGTCCTATTATCTGCTCTTTACTGCACGGCAAAGGTGGTGGCGGATTGGATCTTCCTCCATCCGTTCTTCCTCCCCTTCTTCCAGACTGTCCTCCGCGGTAAGAGCCAAAAGCAGCTCCACATTTCCCTCTTTCACTTCCTTGATCATTAAAGGTTGGTGAGGACGCAGCATTGACAGAATATTATTGCCAAGTGTGTCCACCCGCTCCAGAGTTCATAACGTCCGCAAAATCTGATATCCGGGCTGCAGCCTCTTATACTTCCACAAAGGTTTGAAATTTGAAATTCGTCAGGTTTAGTCGGAAAACAACATCCATTCCCCTGATGCAGATCTCTACTATGCGCTCTTCCCGAATATCCTCGTCGCATTCTAATGTGAAATCTCGAAAACAAGTAATGTATTTGCCGATCTCCTCTCTGACCCGCTGGGTACACCTTCCTAGATCTATGGATGTGAAACTTCTTTGGGTAGAGTAAAATTTCTTCAAGAAAAGTTGTACTATTGCATACCATGAGCTGATACTTCCTGGTTTCAAGTTGTCATACCAGGTAAAAGCATTGTATGTCAGCGAATTTGGGAATTCCCGCGTGCAAAGGCTTTCATCCTGAGCGTAAGCATTTGGTAGGCCTCGAAAGGTGTTTATATTTATGGCCTACGGTGATAACCGCAAGTGCACGGCGTCTATCGGAGACGCGGCAAGTACGGGTCGAACCACAGAGACTTGTGGTGCTCTTAAGGTGATCTTATGGCTTTCTAAACTGATTTCAAGAGTGACAATGTGACAACAGGGGATTTGTGCCGATACGGCTGAATTGTAGTGAAATGAACCTAAACAGAAAACAATACTACAAATTAAAGAGCACTAGGGTCTTTAAATCCACCACTAACCTACACTTTATGTTCAAATTTCTCATTATATTACTCTTGTCCTTGTAACAGATAAGGAAAGAGTGTCAATTCTACCACTTACCTAAGGTGTTTCACCAATAAAGAATCAATCACAACTAAAGTATATTTCCAAAGTATTACCTGCCCGATTAGAGTACAAATAATCGAGGATCATAATAAATTCATTAAGCTTGGGTTGCAGATAAACAACACGAGAGGGAATCAAACTACAAGTGCATCCATGGCATTGGCATACACTTGTGAGAGCAAAGTGTTATCACACCGAGATTAATTCTATCTAGAAAATATTCAAGCATTCAAGAACAAAACATGAGCATGAAAACATAGTCATAAGTTAGGGTTTCATCTAAACCCCGAGAAAACTAATTAGAACATCAAATTAAATTATTAAACTACAAATTAAACTCTAATTGAAGCACTCAGCTAGCCTGTGCATGAGCAAAAACATCTTCTACATCTTCTATTTATACATGCACGTAAATTCCCAAACCCTAATTCCTCAAAATCGAAATTAAATATAAAATAATTCAAACATACTCTTCACCCATACTCGATTCGCCTCTCCTCTTGTCTAATCACCTCGAGCTCCATGCGGTTGATTGATTGAAACCCTAGCTCTAGTTATCTCCGATTTAGTTTCTAGGGTTGGTAGAAACTACAAAAGAGATATCTAGATTTAAGGAGTAGGAGTAGGTGGCTGCTCGATGGAGTTGTTGATGATGGAGGTGGCGAACCGGGGCCGTGGCAGAGATGGAGGTGGTGTCTCGGGAGTTTGGTCGGGAGATGGGTTTTGCATAGCTCGCTCTCTGTCGGGGTGAGGGAGAAGAAATGAATTTAGGGTTAGGCTTTGGGGTTTATATAGGGGCTATGTTTGTGCCAAGGTGTGTATCAAATGTTGATGAGGAAAGCTCGACCAGTAAGATGTAGTCCGCTATGATCCGAACGGGCCGAGGGAAGGCTCGAGTAAATCGGTGTTGAGCGGGAGTATCAATCGTTGATGTGCTAGGCGGAGCGACCGTTGGATGTAGCCGAGGGAGATCTCAATGGCTCGAGTGAGCGGTGCTCGATCCGGGTCATGGGTAGCTCTAGCCCAAGTCTTCCTTGTCGGGTTGCAACCGATTTGCGCGGGCTTTGGCTATCTGCTCCATAGATGTTTGACTCCAATTCTTCGCTCTTTAGCTCCCCGCCCGGACTTTATTTATTACCTAAAAACACAAAATTAATTAATACAAATATTTATTCTTGAAAACAAAGAAAACACAGAATCTGGGATAATATCTCGATTTCTAAGCGCAAAGATGAGTAAAATGCCAATAAAGAGGTGTATAAATATGCACTATTTGGCACTCATCAAATACCCCCAAACCTCGAATTTTACTTGTCCTCAAGTGAAACGAGAAAATAAGAAATCCTAACTATACCCCTGTCGCAGTCTCTCGAATGCATTTAGCGTATGCACTAAGCCTTTAAACCCCTAGGTGTCCCTAGTGGACGAGTTGTAGTCTCGTGAGGGTTTACCGCAGGTGTACCCACAAAACCTTCTCCAACTTCGAGTGTAAAAGAGTCTCAAGCCTCCAAGAAGCTATGAGGACATAGAGTTTCGCATGCTAGTAACAGAAGTTAGAACTATCAAAGAACGC
The DNA here is from genome assembly GCA_023531295.1 of Papaver armeniacum. NCBI lineage: Eukaryota > Viridiplantae > Streptophyta > Magnoliopsida > Ranunculales > Papaveraceae > Papaver > Papaver armeniacum. The sequence continues at coordinate 91,480 of JAJJWW010007221.1, read as the reverse complement.
ATTCTCATCCTTAAGTGCCGAGCGAGAAGTAACCATACCATATGAAAGAATTCGGATTCGATTGTGATCATAAGCCTCGACTTCGCCTCACCATTAGGGTTTTATGATAATTGCACTCAAAAAGATCGCTTTTTTAGTCTCTCATATGTGCAGCAGGAATAAAGAGAGAAATCCTGCACACGTTGTAGGTAAGAAGGATAACCTTCCGAAATAATTTCTGGAGACTCCACAGAGGTGTGGACAAAAAGAATCTTTTTCTGATGATCTATAAGAAAAGAAATCAACCATTAGCAAGGGGTGGGAGTACTCACTCACTTCTCACCCGATCGGCAATTAATATCACTCTCTCATAAGAACCATAGAAACGTCTTCAATCTTCGGTCTTCGGTCTTCAAATGTTGATGACGAACTTCTAAACTTCACAAAACTTGACAAATTTTACTTTTTCTACTCAAATTCCTTGTTGTTTGGATTTTTCTTTTTGAACTCTTCTTTACCATGGTGGTAGCAAAAATAAACTACAATATTTTTTTGATTTTTTTTTTTTTTTTTACATTACAATAAGTGAAAATAAAAATACAAATAATGAAACAACTAACTCCATGGACAAAGGACTTTAACACTCAATTTTTCCACAACTTGTATTGTCTTGATTTTATAAATTTTATTAATTCTCATCCTATTTTCTTTTCTTTGTTGCACATAAACCTTGGACTATATCAATTTTTCTTTCAATATTCTGATGATGCTCCGTTTGTTGACGATGATGTGTTTCTATGGGTCTTGCTGATTGAGAGAGAGAGTGATGCTAACTGCAAATCGGTATTTAGAAGAAGTTTTCATCTTTAGACGTCACCCTCATGATTGACAAAAACTAGCACTCAAGAGATCAAAAGTAGTGCTGAAATTGGTGCGAAGTTGGGTAGCTCACCATTCCTACCCTAATTTACGTATGGTGACACACACTCTAACAAACTTTTCTAGAAAGTTGCAAAAAATTGAAGGTTGGTGCCTCACTTGATGTAAAATGGGTAGTCTCCACTATGGGTGATCACAATTCTACTACCGAATATCTAAACAGCACCTAATTCGCTCCCGGTATGGTTAAATCCAATTTTAACGCTCTAATCAACTAAGAAACCTGATTGTGTTCTCCTAAGACTTCCAAGTTCTGTTATTTCGGTCAGAATCTCTATGTAAACATAGCTAGAAGCATGCTAGTGACTCTAAAATCTCTAAAAGTTGGAGGTTTTTACAAAAAGAGTTTTGAATTTTTATTTTTTTTTAATGAAAATAAAAGGTTAAAAAGACTAAAAACTCTATATGCAAATGCACCCCCAAACCTAAATCAAACATTGTCCTCAATGTGTCTACATATAGAAAAAAATTTAAACAAATCACATACCGAGAGAACTATGCTGATAAGAGAAAAGGGAAGAGATTACCGGATGTCGGCGGGAGCACGGTTAAGCTTCTTTAGTCAAGGCTAGAATCCAACATTCTCAACGGAGATCATATCGGATTAGCACAAAATATGTACAAGAAGACTCAACCGATTCAAGAAAGAAAAATTTTAACAAGTCCTACTGGATATATACAATGAAAATTCACCATAAACCAACAGTCTAAAGAGTTGAGGATCAACCCAATAGAAAATATGTACACACATTAACAGCCTTACACAAATATAATATGAGAGTGCAAGTAAGACTGTATGTGAATGAGCTTCCCCAAACCTAAACTTGTGAACGGGTGTGTTTGGGAGCACAAAATCTTGCAATTTTAAAGGTACATCATGCAAAAGGTCTAACTCAAAATGAGTTTTGCTAAGAACAGCAGACATACACATTCCAACTGTGGCTCCTTAAGAGTGTTATACTTTGATGCAAAATAGTCCAAGAGGACTTGGGAAGCACAAAGCTCTAGGCCTAAGTTAGGCATTTTTAGAAAAGTTGGTTTTGCAATTTTGTTACAAACTACACCTAGGTTTGGTGGAGGAGTTTCAATTTGTGACTCAGGAGAGAGGTTAGGTACATCTAGGTTGTTTTCATTTTTAAAATTATTTGTACCATCACACACTTTCCTAAAGTCAAAAGAGGGTAAATCATGTTCATTTTCACAGGACAATTGCACAGGTTCCACATCAACATTACATGCATGAATATCAGAAGAAGCATCATTCATAGGGTTCACAGGAGAGACACTTAATGTCTCTGAACCTAAAGATTCTACTACATTTTCAAAATACACATGCTCTTCATATTCATCATCATCATCATCATAGCAAGAATTCATCTCCCCATTCAAAATTGTAGTATTTTTAGTGTACTCATCTACCTCTGGATTAGGTTCATATTCAATGTTAGTTGCATGAGTAAGACTAGAAACACTATCTTCAATCCTATCATTTTGTAACTCAATCAGGTTCCTTTGAAGAATCATTTTGAGTTGTTCTATTGAAGGAGAGTCTTCACTAGTGGGTATGCATTCCTCATATGGATATTCATTGTATGGTTGTGCATTAGGTTCACTAGAGAAGGGAAGTTCAAACATGTTGCTATGTGGATGGTCATGCATTGCATTCATTTCAAGCCTAGCATTTTGCTCCATGAGTGTTTCCATTATTGATTGCAAACTAGGAGTTGGGGGAGTATAAAATTGTTCATCTCCCCACGATGATGGATGATGCATGTGTGCATGGTCATAGTCACTTCTAAACAATTCGTACATTTGATTATCATGGCTTTCCCTAGACTGCCTAAACTCATGTAAAATGTAGCAGTTCTCTGCAGGGTGGTCTAAGCTACCACATAAGGTACAAGTATACATTGCATAGTGTCTAGGGGGATTAGATTTGACAGATTGCTCATGTAATTGCTTTTCTAAAGCAGAAACTTGAGCTTCTAATTGATCTAGAAGTGATGACTGGGTATGAGGAAAGTGTTCATTCTCGACCTGTGGTGGATGATACATGTGCTCATAATGATTAGGGAATGTGAGGTCGTGGCCCCGAGAAGGCGCATAAAATTCCCTAAAATCACTATGGTATGTGGGGTTCATCCCGTGAAGCGTGCCCGTGCAAGCTCTCTAAGGGATTTGTTTCCATCCCTGCATGCGGACCAAAATCCTCGACATGATTTATCAACTCAATTTGAACTCAAAGTCTAGTTTGGTTTATGTGGGTTTTGTTTGGTTTAAATGGGTTTCATTTGGTTTTGTTGGGAGCTTTGGTTTATGTGGGAAGCCCAGGTTGCTGTGGGATCAATTTGGTTTTAGTGAGTTTTGGTTTGTTTGGGATTTGTTGTTTGAAGCCCAGGATGTGAAAACAGCACAGCCCAGCTTGGGTTGGCAGAAGTAGAGCCCAGTAATTTGGCTGGTTTAACAGCCCAGGTTTGTGTGCAAAGCCTAGAGGTTGGGCTTCAGCTTATGTGCAGAGCCCAGTGAGAACAAGCTTATGTGAGCCTTAGTTTGTGCAGAGCCCAGCCTTGGGGTCAATCAGCCCAGCTATGATTATGGGCTCCGGTTGTGCAGAGTACAGGCCCAGTTGTTTGCAGGTGCAGAGTTGCACAGAGCAGTTTATGCACAGAACTGTGTGCACAGCTTTTCAAAAATGCCACAGCACAGGACAATTTAGCCAAGGCTCAGCCACAGGGTCAGGTGGAGTTAAGCTCATACAAGTATGTCAACAGGGCTGGGGTACAGACTTGGTTTCTACAGGCTATGCTTAAGGGTGGCAGGATCAACAGGGGTTGTGGTATCAACTCATCCAGTTGACTTCAGTTGATTTCAACTCACAAAAGGTGTTTGATTCACTCAGTTGATTTCAAACCACTCTAGCATGCATAATGGTACTTGCTGCTCAAGCTCACAAGGCACAGGATAGCAATACACAGGATCTCACACAAGCATGCAAATATTGACAATAAATTGGCTCAACAGCTTCATGGGGGTGGAGCTTCAAACTTGTAGCTGCAGGGGCTAGCAAGGAAGCAGGGTAGCTATGCGAGTGAGGTCTGATAGTTTGCAGGTCAGGTTTAGGCTCAGGGTAAGTCACATCACAACACAATTTGTAGCTTTGCAACACAGCACACAGCTCACAGCGCAATTTTAACAGGGCAGCTCAACACATATGAGACCGCACAGCACAGGTTAGCTTAAGCTCATATTAGGTTATGTGCACACAGCTCATGCAAAGGTGTTGGTAGGTGCACATGATCAGGCTGGCAGGCTTCACAGATTTAGGGTTTAACACAATGTAAGCATGCATAAGGTCACAAGCAGATGGATCACAAGGGAGAGCCAGCAGGCTTGTTATCAGCAATTCTCAAAGCAGATGCATACAAAGTACAGGGAGCTCAATTGTTATGAAAAAGGTTTAATTGTGACAAAGCCAGCAGGGTAGCTCCACACTTGCTGCTTCAGGGGGCTAGCAAGGTGGTAGATGGCTCACAGGGCTCACAGGGTTAGCACCAGGTCAAGCATACACAAGTGCAAAAGAGCATGCTCAGGGTTGATAAAAATTTGGCTTAAACTTGCAGCGGCCAGTGGTCGGAGGGTTAGAGCATAGCTCACAGCTTCACTACAGCTCAATTCACCCAAAACACAGATTTCATGTATATTTGGCACAGCAATTGAGTTATCAAGCAAGGTGGTTACTCTGTCATGCAATGCAATGCAGGCGGTAGACTAGCTTATCAGGTGGTCAAGCCTAGAGTTCAATCATGGGTTGGCCAAATAATAAGTCAGTGCAAACATTCAAAGAAGGCTCAACTTGGCCAAATAACAAGTTGTGAAAAGGGTAGTTTATGCACTCAAGGTAATTATGAGACTTTCAATCAATTCAGGGGTGGTTACCTAGCAAGGTAGCTAATCATGCAGGGCACCAGGGCAGCTAGTTTGCAACTTCCTTAAGTCTGCGCCTCCCCTTGTCTTTCTACCTTTTGGCTTGCACAAGCAGACGAAAGCCTTAGCGACCTGCTGGCTCAAGAGAGAGTTCAGTTCTCGGATTATGCAAGCTCAACCAATATCAAAAGCAGTCTAAGCAACAATGAGTAATGACAATGAGTAATAACTATGCAAGCTCAGTTCAGCAGATGAGTTAAAGAACAAGAAAAAAAAAGGAACTAACTAATCTAACAATGCAGCAATGCACTAAGAGAATGCAAGGTAAAGATGCAGAGATGGAAACTACAGCTAAGTGCACTGATATGATAATCTAAGTTACACTAATATGCTAAGTTATAAACTGAGTTCTAAGAGTGATCTTATGGCTTCCTAAACTGAGTTCTAAGAGTGACAAGTAACAACTGGGGTTTTTGTGCCGATACGGCTAAGTTTTAATGACAATGAACTAAGGAATGATAAATGGTGACACTAGGGTCTTCAACTCAACCTTTAACCTACACTATGTCTTCAACTAAAGATGCTGTTCTTGCCTTTATGACAGATAGGGGAGGAGTGTCAATTCTGCCCTGTCTCTAAGGTGTTTCTCCATATGATAGTTTTGATCACAACTAAGGTATTTATCCCAAGCATTACCTATCTGTTTAGAGTACAACTAATCTAAGGATCATAATAAATTCATTAAGCTTGGGTTGCAGCATAAACAACACAGAGGGAATTAAACTACAGTGCATCCATGGCATTGGCATACACTGTGAGAGCAAAGTGTTATCACACTGAGATTAATTCTATCTAGAAAATATTCAAGCATTCAAGAACAAAACATGAGCATGAAAACATAGTCATAAGTTAGGGTTTCATCTAAACCCCAGAAAACTAATTAGAACATCAAATTAAATTATTAAACTACAAATTAAACTCTAATTGAAGCACTGGCTAGCCCAGGCATGAGCAAAAACATCTTCTACATCTTCTATTTATACATGCACAGAAATTACCAAACCCTAATTCCTCAAAATCGAAATTAAATATAAAATAATTCAAACATACTCTTCACCCATACTCTGATTCGCCTCTCCTCTTGTCTAATCACCTCAGAGCTCCATGCGGTTGATTGATTGGAAACCCTAGCTCTAGTTATCTCTGATTTAGTTTCTAGGGTTGGTAGAAACTACAAAAGAGATATCTAGACCTAAGGAGTAGGAGTAGGTGGCTGCTCTGATGGAGTTGTTGATGATGGAGGTGGCCGAACCGGCTGTGGCAGGAGATGGAGGTGGTGTCTGTGGAGTTTGGTCGGGAGATGGGTTTTGCAGAGCTCTGCTCTCTGTCGGGGTGAGGGAGAAGAAATGAGTTTAGGGTTAGGCTTTGGGGTTTATATAGGGGCTATGCTGTGAAGCAGGTGTATCAAATGTTGATGAGGAAAGCTCAGCCAGCGTAAGATGTAGCTGCTACGATCTGAACTGCTGAGGGAAGGCTCGAGTAAACCGGTGTTGAGCGGGAGTATCAATCGTTGATGTGCTAGGCGGAGCGACCGTTGGATGTAGCCGAGGGAGATCTCAATGGCTCGGAGTGAGCGGGCTCGATCCGGGTCATGGGTAGCTCTAGCCCAAGTCTTCCTTGTTGGGTTGCAACCGATTTGCGCGCGGGCTTTGGCTATCTCGCTCCATAGATGTTTGACTCCACCCTTCGCTCTTTAGCTCCTCGCTCCGGACTTTATTTATTACCTAAAAACACAAAATTAATTAATACAAATATTTATTCTTGAAAACAAAGAAAACACAGAATCTGGGATAATATCTGATTTCTAAGCGCAAAAGATGAGTAAAATGCCAATAAAGAGGTGTATAAATATGCACTATTTGGCACTCATCAGCATTCATAGCTGATATGAAGCGACTTACATGTTCTCGCGCATTCCCTTTTCCTCCATATGTTTTGAACTTTGGCGATGTATAATCCTCCGGATATAAATAGTCAGCAACTTCCACGGAGTATGGTGGTTCCAGCGAATCATAGGCATCATGCTTTGTCACTCGGTAATTAGTTTCTAAGTATTTCGCAATCGCGTCTTCTGTCATACCCGAAATAGTATTTTTAGCGCTGACCGTCCTAGAAGTTGTTACGTTTTTCTCCCTTGCTCGCTTCAGGAGTCCGCGCAGTTCCTGCTGCCTTTTGATAGACGCGTCTAACTCCTCTTGCATTTCAGACATTTCTCTCTCGCTCGTTTTAGCGGTGGCTTTTTCTTTAGGAATCTATCCTTTCTTCTGAGACGTTCCTGCACCCTGGGATTCTCATGCTCCTTGCACAATGGGTGTAGTGACCACTGCGAGGAAGCGTATCTCATCATCACTCTCTCCGTGCACGTCTTCTACAGAAACATGATCCGGATTCGGGAGTGCTCCGCCCACTGGTACTTCCTGGCTCGCACTTGGGAGTATCATGCTGGAAATAATGTTGATAGGGTAAAACATGGGAAGGAGGAACTATCTTTAATCACAGAAAGTACTCCCAAAGATGGTTTATGGAAGTAATGGTGGATTAATGATATCTCAATAAGTGTGCCCTCTTTCCTCCTTTATAATGACCATCTTTTGAATAAGTGCCCATAAGATTAACATATTACCAAACTACCATTTTCCTTTACTTAAGCTAATACCAAACCCTAAGAGGATTTCTTTTTGGGCTAAAGCCCAACCAACTTAATATGGTCTTGGATGGACTGGAACTATCCCATACTAGTGGGTTAGGCCTAGTCCCCTAGTCTCTTCATCCTATAGGGACCCTCGATAGGTTAAGGGGCTATCTATTCTAGGATTGGTTATTTTCATGTATCAACAGAAACATATTACAAAAGTATAAACGCTTATCTTTTGGAACTTCGTAAATACGACATCGACATAATCTATTGTATATAGTTGTTTGATTATGTGTGCATTATACAAGTATGATTTCACCCTAGGAAATAATATTTAAAACATTTGTTTAAAGGAAGTACATCTATGAACTTGTTTCATAATCAAAAGGAAATCATGATTGGTCAGGTTATTTATTCAATATATTTTGAATGACCAATATAAGAAGATGACAAGGTAGAAACTATCTTAACTTGCTAAGATTTATGCTATAACCGGTCATAGCCTATATAATATAGCTAGTTGTAATTGGTCATGAGCTACATTTGTAGTAGCAGGTTTTCCCACACTACACCCCTCACTATATTTTGGTTAATTAATCCATTGAAAGTTGCATAATTGAGAATGTTTATTGATTAATTTCATGAGTTCTACCAAGAAAAGTAGAATTACACTTAGCAAGTAAAACACTCTTAAACTTTCTCTCTCTTAATGACTTGCCTCACAATTCTTAAAAGATCTCCCCCTACAACAGACTCACTCGACCCTTTATATAGGGTAATACATGTTGGATGACAAATAAGCTATCCTTTATTTTCGGAATGTCTCGCGAAGTGTCGCCAATGTACAACTATTCAATCTCGCGACACTTCTTAACCCTCGCCAGATCTCACGTCTTCTTTATGTCTCGCTTTGTCGTTATTCTTTGCGCGTTTATTTTAGCTCTTCGGATCGCCTCGCGGCATCGTTGTTTATACACTTCGCGAGTCCCCGTACGTTGCGATATTATGGTCCTACATCTTGCCTCTTTTTCCTTGAATATTGCTTGAAGAGCAATCTTGAAGGAAAAATCTGTTGTTGCAAAGAATCTTGGTCTTTGTTGATGAAGGAATGAGCGAAAGAATACCGGACTTGAAAAGTACGTACTTTCTATTCTTTTCGATGTTCCGAAGTTTTGCGTCTCCTGCCTCTCCTCATACTTTTCTTTGCGAAGGGAAGAATATCATGAGAGCGAGTCTTTTGATTTGCCGCGACCGCTTATCTTTATCTCTGCTTCTGTCTGCATACGCTTTTAACCATTAAAGCCCTTTTTCGACACGTCTCTACCAACCGTTTATTCTTGACCGTTTATGTCTCTTCTCGCATTAAATGACCTCGTTTTTCTCGAGGATCTTTTTTTCCCTATATATAGTTTTCTTCTTCCCCTCTTTTCATTCTTTAGTTTTTCTCCTAACTTTCTTTGATTCTCTCCTTCCGCAATTTACGCTTCGCATCGCAAATCTTTTCTTCATCCTTTCTAACGTTTAATCCTAATCTCCAAATTCCCTCCATTCCCATACCGATAATGGCTGCCATTAGTCGTGGATACAAAACTTCTTTTTGAAGAAGTTCAACGTAAGTTGCACGAGAAGGGTTTTACTCACAACCATTCCCGATCAAGAACCCTCATCCATTCTTTCTCAGAATCTTTTCTCCGATCATCAATGTGATGATCAAAAGATTATAGTCTCGCTTTGGGTCGCCTTCTCGCGGACTTCCTATTCCCTTGTACAATCTCGAGTTGCCTTTATTTTATGAAATTTTGGCCCATGAAAAATTCTCTCGGGCCGTTTATCAATTAAGTGGCGATTGTATTCGCTTCGATGCTTGAGTTCGCGAACCGCTGTGCAAAGGATCTTTATACCCTAATTCTGCTGTAAATCCCAAATTCACGTATTTGGAAATAGTCATGAGAAATACACTGCGTGGAAAACTTTTTTGAAAATTACTCGGTGATAACTATGATGAATGCGAGATCTCACCAAGGCGTTCGTCGAAGAAGAATAATAATGTCTCTCGAAGATAAATTACTCATGCAAGACATTGATTGGCACCTGTGTAATAATTCCTCTCCTCGTCATTCCAAAGATGAGAGGTGGTGGGTCGTACCCTTGATCTTAAATGGTCCTTATATCGCGGGTCCAAGACGTTCTTCCCGCGAATCTCGCAGCCGTATCATCCTTGGGAATTCAAATGGCCTCGAGAAGGAAAAAGAAGTATGTTTCCTACTCCAAATTTCTCGCTTTCGCAACTTTCTTTTTACAATTGCACGAGTTTGTGAAATCTTTCGGATAACTGATTGAAAGCTAGCTACAAAAAGGATCCGTCGGAGGATACTTTGACATTGCTTCGATCGCATGAGTGAAGTAAGAAGCATTTCCCCTTACTTTGACTTTTTTTTTTTTTTTTTTTTTTTTTTTTTTTTTTTTGCATTTTTCAACTTTACACATTTGCGAAGGCCAAGTTGAAAAAGTTGTTGTCACAAGACTAAAAGTAAGGGCAAAACTGTCGCTCGCAAGGGTAAATCCTCTGCCCCCTTAACTAAGAAGCGAAAGGTCCAATCTTCTTCTCGCCTTAGCTCAAACTCTGAGTCTTCTGATGTAGATGACCATGATTCCAATCGCTTTCTCGCTACAAGGACCCCGTTAACCGTTCTTCTATGGGTCGGCTTGTCTAGTATCTTCTCCGATTCTTTCCAAGGAATGGGAGATGCTCCCTAGCTTCTCTTTGCGGGACTCTCGCAACGTGTGCAATGCCACTCTACCGGAGGGCAATGATTCTTTCAATGGAGTCTCCGAACTATGTCTCCCGACTTCTTGAATGCGCTTGGATCCTTGGTATGTATACAATCATATCTCCCTATTGGCTTTATATTGTTGTATATGTATTAATGCCTTTCTATCTTCTTTCATAGGTTGGAAGGTCTTCTTTGTAGTTGCCTCGCATCTTGAGAGAAGACGCAACAACCTTGAGAAGAAGAATTCGCAATTGAGCAAGAAGATTCGAGAATTGGAGATCAAGTCTGCGTTATCTCGCGATAAAGACGAGACGATTCAAAAGTTAAATACCGAACTTGACTTCAAAAAGAGAGGGTATCCACCCTTCAAAATGCTAATCAAGAACTTTATGGTATAATATTTGCCTTCTTTTATTATTTTTATTTTATTGGTCGTGTATTGCCACCTAACTTATTACTTTCGCAGACATATATAATCTCTCCGATGAAGCTATTCTTCTCCATACATTTCCCGAACCTATGGATAATAACCTTCTTCTCGCTCATCTCAACACTTCTTTAAGTAGTTCTTCGAACAAAATTAACTCTCTTTCATTAGATGAACTTCAGACCAAATATCGCCTTTTAGAGATTGAACATAGATCCTGGTTTAAGTGCGGCCAACCAATTTAAACAAATGTTTCTTGAGTCTCGTAAAGAAATCAAAATTTTGAGGAAGAAAATTAGTGATCACATAGATGACAAAGACCGCATTGCTAACAATGGTGCTCAAGCATTAGCAAAATTTCAAAAATCTCTTCTTGAGCTACAAATTGAGCGAGATGAATTGCTTCGCTTAATTCCTTACTTAGTGAGCGAGAAGATCGATTCGTTCGCTCCTTATTATAAATAATGATGATGAATTCGCCTGGGTCACGAAAGTTTTAGATAACGCCGGAAATAACCTAGGTGTTGATGTTAGTCTTCACGCCGAGCATACTTCCTTGGTTAAAGATATGATATCCGACAGAGAAGGTTGCTTATTATACCTTATCGTTTCTTATTTCCGTAATATTACTTGTAAATTGTTAACTTGTTGTTTCTTATTTGCGTAATCTGAGATGAGGCTTCAGTGCTAGAATTAGAGAGCTCGAACTGAGAAAGAACAACTCACGGAATTTTCCAAATGAGAATCAAGAACTCAAACCGAAAAGAACATTTCGCAAAGAATCTCTTCCTTCATGAGAATAAATATTCCAAGTCAAGAAACAATTTATAACGACAAATGAGAATTTTAACAATGATGTCAGTTCGTTTTCAACAGAGGTATGGAGTATGTTTGTAAGGACCGCAATATCCCTCTCGCATTCATATCCCCGGCTCCTTGAAAAGGTTCCCGAGAATCGCCTGTCTCGTGACAAGCTTTCGATAATGAGGCCGGCGAAGAAGAAAATTTCGCGATGAGAATAATCAGATCAAGAATCAAAGAAGAAGAAGAATCGCCAAAGAAATAACTTTTTTCGTTTTCTTTCTCTCGCTTGTAGTATCCGTACATTTCGTATCCTTATTATAGTGTATTTCTTGGATTTTTCTCCTCCGAATTCAATCTTCGGTCCCTTTTTTGGTAGTTCTTCCTTGTAATATAATTGATTAACATTATCGATGTATAATTCTTTCATCAAAAGATGAATAGCAATATTTCATCTTTTCCATTCCCATACTTGCCTCTCGGTATTCTTCTTCGATGGAAGATTTTAGTCGTCATCAAGTATTTTGTTGGTTTTTAATTGTATAGCCGCGACGAGATCGCAGTATCTTCGTATGAATCAAGAATTCTATCTCTTTTTGTGGCGACAAGGTCGCACCGCCTTTACACTTTCATGTGATGGCTCATTGACCCCGCTTATCATTTTGTGTGGTCTTCCGAGTTAGACCTCCCTAATTAGAGGTCCTCCCCGCTACCTTTTATGGCGACAAAATCGCAGGACGTCTTTACACTTGTATGTAAAGACCCATTGATCTTGCCTTATCATTTTTCAAGTATTTTTGCCTCTCGCAGGATGTTTTGGTTGCAACAATATGACAGCCTAGATATCCTTGCGAATATAAAGTCCTATGACATTGCCGTCTTGCGACGAAATCGCAGGACGTCCGTACACTTTCGTGCAAAGACCCATTGATCTCGCCTTACCCTCGCGTTAGTATTATTGCCTCTGCAGATCATTGCACAAATATGACAAGCCTAAGTCTCCTTGCGGAAACAAAGCCTCATGACATTTGCGTCTGCTTTGGCACTCCCCTAATGGAGAGCACCGCCCTTATCATCTCCCGGTTGCCCCTTCAAGGAGGCGAAACATCGGCCATACAAGACTAGCTCCTCCCATCCTATCTTAACAACAACTAAGTTGTTTTCGCAGCCTCTTATCCCTTATACCTATAGCGGTTTATGGTTACGAGACCGCACCCTAAGTGGAGTTTTCTTCGAGGCGAGTGCAACGCATGCCAAGACTTGCCAAGAATGGCCAGGGTAGGTTCATCCATCCCGCACTCGGCTCAACCGTGTACCTCCTGGCGCCTTGTGCATACACCGACTCCTAGGAAGAGAGACCCTCGGTCGCCCAACCAGGGTATAACCTACATATATAGTTGGGAATCCAAGGTACCTCTTCCTGATAGGCTTTCATGGGCCCCAAATTTACATGGTTCAGCTTCAGAGCGGTGTAACCTTTTCCCGAACCACGGCGAGAGATACCCCCTTATATGACGCACTTTAGGTCTTACATTTGCCTCTTACGAAATGTTATTCGCGAACTAGGGTGTACGCCATAAAGGTTCGTCCCATTCATTTGCGCATTTATATTTGTTAAATCATTCAATCATTCATGTTTCATTATTTGTCGATATTTGTTTGCGAAGTATTCGCATGCCTGTTTTCACTTGTTGCATTTCACTTTTCTTTCTTAGTCATATTCTCATCTTATTCTTGGTCATGATATTCTCGCACATCATTACTTCATTGTTACTTTGCATCCCGCCGTTATTGATTATTCACTTCTTATGCCTTTTGTTCCTCATATCTTTTGCTTCTTCATTGCTATAATATTGGTCTGTCTCTAAGCATTCATCTCATGGGTACGTTCAAATTTCACTTCTATAGCATCTACCATTAGTTTTTCCTTTCTCTGCTCATCTCTCACATGCTGTTTCCACCCTTTTCTTTTGGCATTCCTTTCTTCGGAGCTTTCTACATCTATTTCATGACATTGTTGCGACTCCTTCCAATCTCCCTGTATGATACCAATGCCATTTGGATGTGGGAACTTAATACATTGATGATATGTTGAGGCGACCCCCAAAATTTCATGAAGCCATGGCCTCCCAATTAGTGCATTATACGGGGATTCCACATCAACCACACGTAATAAAACATCGCTTGACAATCCTTGTAGAGGTATTCTCATGTGAACCTCTCCTTTTGGCTTGTTTGCGGTGCCATTAAAGCCATATATCTTGTATGTCGAGGGATCAAATCCTCGTCTTTTCCTCCCATCGTCTTATAGGTATGGTAAAAAGTATATTCACCGAACTTCCAAAGATCGATCAAGATTCGGTTGATCGCCCAACAAGCTTCTCGCTTCATCATCTTCTCCATCAACTGGTCTTGGGTTAATTTCTAGTTTCACAACCAACGGCTATCATGTGTTTCTCTTCCTTTTGGTATTTCATCTCGCAGAGAAAGAAATAGTCTTCAACTCGCCACTTTTCTAATCAAGGCTGTTCTCGCCAGGCTCATTATTTCCTTATCATTAGCGTCTCTCGCGAAGACTCTACTAAGCACGTTGTCATGGAAATCTTCGATGGTGCGATAGAGTGGACGATAGAGTTGCGCTTCAAATTCTTAGCTTTTGTTCCTACTTCTATCACAAATGTTTCCTTTCCCTTCGCCGACACTCGTTCGTGCATCTCTCGGTGGTGGTGGTAATGTCGACTTGTTTCTTCTCCCCTTAGAAAGTGATTCACTTCCCCGATCGATCATCCCGAGAATAATTCTCTTTATGTTTCTACAATCGTTTGTTTGATGCCCATGGAAGCGATGGTAAGAACAAAACTCATGACTTCTATCGCCTCGGCGGTGGTTCCATTCCAACATTCCAAGGTGCCGGTACATTTTCCATCACAAGTATAGCTTCCCAAATCTTTTCAACGCTAGCATTCAAGTGAGGCATCTTAATCTGCTCCCATATTGTTCTCACATTTCTCGCCTTTCACGGTTATTTTGCCTTCGTCCACCATAAGTTTCTTGCACATGATCTAGCCTGGAATCTTATTATTCTTGTTACGGTTGTAATAATTCCTTTCACGTTCAAACTCTTCTTGATCATGACTTCCCATAGCTACTATCTTCCGTTGTTCCTCATCGCCTCTCCTTGCTGCTTGTCCCCGCGAAGTGCTCGCCACCGTATTTATGAATCGAGGCAGCAAGCTTGCGTTCGCGCGTTAGAGCTTGTATTCGCGATCGGATAAGAATTCATTTCATTCTCGTCTTTCTTCTAAGGCGATGTATTCTTCCCGTAATTCTCGCAGCTTCACCATTGTGATTGTATTTTTGATTCTAAAAATTTGAATGTATAACAAGTTAGTCGCGAAGAGAGCATTCACAAATGAGAGTATGAGATATCTCTCCTCAACCCGTCCCGCCATTTCGCTACACATGGTTCTCCATCTTATCATCAACCGCCTTAAGCTCTCGCCAATCCTTTGTTTCAACCCGAATACATCTTCAATACCTGGGTCGCGAAGAGTTGTTACTTATGTATGCTCCTAGGAAAATGGCTTGTAGATGGTTAAATGATGTGATTGTGTTCCTTGGCAGACCTTCAAACCATTTTAATGCTTCTCCTATTAAGCTTGACGCGAAATATTTGCATAATATGGCATCATGATTCTCCCATTGTAACATACATCTCATATAAGCCTTAATATGTTGTATCGCATGTGTTGTTCCATCAAAAATGTTGGTCAATGCAGTGTAAATTACACTTAGGAGGTATTCCTCCCATCTCGTATTTCTAGCGTGAAGGGGTTCTTCGCCGTTCTCGCGATGGCTTCGTCCATTGTCTCCTTCCTCCTTCCCTTCCGTTGTTCAATAATCCTCTCATTTCAAATAGTTCCCTTAAGATTTGTTCATTTGCCTCGAATTTGATTCTACTGGTCTTTTTAGCTCGCTTCTCTCCTTCTTCGCTCGTGCCTATTTTGACCTTCCCCGCTCATTATTTTCCCTCTCCTTTCCTCGCGACGCTCTTCTTCGTCTCTTTCGTTACTTCGCACGCCATTATATCGGTTGTTCTCTTCTTGGTTGCCTCTCGCCTCTCATCATCTCGCACCCTCTCATATTCTTCATTAATATTTCTATTAGTACGATTCTGTTCCCTTCTTCTTTCGCGGTTATCATGGTTATTTTGCCGGATTGCCTCCTCCATCTCTTGATTTTCCATTTCTTCTCTTAGCCTTTCTCTCTCGCGAGCTAGTCGCGCTTGTTCAATGTAGTGTCTCTCAATGTCATCCTCGATCTCTCTGTTTCTTCTCAATTCTTCTCTCCCATGTAGGATTATTCTTCCTTCAAAGAATTTGGGTCATTCGGTCCTTGAGTTGCATGTTTCCTTGATTTTCCCCATTTCGCTCATTTGGAAATTTTCTGGCCGAGGAATATAACGATCTTCTATTTCTCCTCTTCTCTCGCCATGCTCGCGTTTGGATCTTGTGTTTCTCCTCTGCTTTCTCGTTGGTAAAACTCTCCTTCTTTCTTCTCTGTTCAATCTAGACCTTGATCTCACGCTACTTCTAGATCTCCTACTTTGCAACCTCATATTTTCCATCCTCAATTCATGATTTTGTCTTGTCAAGTTTGCTCGCTCCTCCGCTTCTAATCGTCTCTCTTCGTGCATTGTTTGTCTCAATCTCTCTAACGCCGCCATTTCTTCATTTCGAATTCATTTCTCCATTCATCCCTTGCTCTCCTTGTCCATTGTTCACCAACCGCCGCTTCTTCTCTCTCGTCTTCGAATCGGATCTCCAAGTATGCACACTTACTCTATCATAATCCACACTCGCGTTTGCTTCGGGGAGATCGGCGGTTGATTTTGATCTTCTCCGTCATTTCTCATATTCATCCTTGAAGATTCTCCTGTTTCATTCCTCCTTTCTCCAGCAAGTCTCCCACTTCTTCTTACAATCGTTGGTTGCTCCTGTACGTTTCTTCTTCTAGCCATCTTTCTTTTTAATGAATTCTTGAGTATCTTTTCCAAATCTCTTCTCTGTTAATCCAAATTCTTTCCAATTTCTTCGTCAATCACCGCTCGTCCCTGTTTCTAGCGCATATGTAGTAGCAGGTTTTCCCACACTACACCCCTCACTATATTTTGGTTAATTAATCCATTGAAAGTTGCATAATTGAGAATGTTTATTGATTAATTTCATGAGTTCTACCAAGAAAAGTAGAATTACACTTAGCAAGTAAAACACTCTTAAACTTTCTCTCTTAATGACTTGCCTCACAATTCTTAAAAGATCTCCCCTACAACGAGACTCACTCGACCCTTTATATAGGGTAATACACAAAGGATGACAACTAAGCTATCCTTTATTTTCTGGAATGTCTCGCGAAGTGTCGCCAATGTACAACTATTCAATCTCGCGACACTTAACCCTCGCCGGATCTCACGTCTTCTTTATGTCTCGCCCGTCGTTATTCTTTTTCGTCGCTTTATTTTAGCTCTCTCATGATCGCCTCGCGGCATCGTTGTTTATACACTTCGCGAGTCCTGTACGTTGCGATATTATGGTCCTACAACATTTTAACCGATCACAAGCTATATTGGAATGCAAGTTGTAACCAGTCACAAGTTACTTTGGGAACCAAGGTATAACCGGTCACAAGATGAATTTGGCAGTTAGTTATAATCGATCACAAGCTACCTTTGAGAAGCAAGGTGTAACCTATCACAAGCTACTTCCGTAAGCAAGGTGTAATCGGTCACAAGCTACTTCATGGAGCATGGTGTAACCGACTACAGCCTATATTGGGAATTATGTTATAACCGGTCACAACATATATTGGGGTGATGGTTTAATCGGTTCCATGTACAAAACCAATATCCATGGTTCACATATTTCTTCATGGTGTGTGTGAATTAGGGTTTTGGGTTTGTCAAATGAGAAGCTTACAGATGTCAAAATATTTGAACATGTACATAACTCTTATCATTTATTGTTCAAAAATATTCCTTGATACTCAAGGTGATTTTTCTCGAAATCGGATGTGCTTTATTTTACTGGAATATGTGAAAAGACGATGGTACCCAAATACACCACAATCTTTTAAATATCAACTTATAAGTCTTATACCAAGTGTGATCGTCTATAGACAAAGTCGAGACAATACAACAACAAAGTGTTCACTTGATAATAGGTACGGTATAAAATTGGAACACTATAGGATCAATATCAAGTGATAACATATATATGTAATTTACTTTATTATAATAAGACAATTATAGTGCGGAAGTAGAGTAAATGACACAACAAGATTTTGTTAACGAGGAAACCGCAAGTGAAGAAAAACCCAGGGACCTAGTCTAGTTTTGAATACTCTTAGAATTAAGTCGCTCCAATTTTAGGGACAGAGAAGTGATTATGAAACTGTAGGGATTGAGCTAGGTTAGCATATGATGATAATTTGCTAGAGTTTCGGAAAGGAATAAGATGTTGGGTTTATGAAGGGAAACTAGTCCCCTTAGGTGTTGTATAGATATTGGATGGTTTATTCCTTGACAATTCCAAGCTAAAATAGACATTTTCAAGGACGATGAAAACTGAATTATATAGCTTTAGATTATAATGGTTGAGAGGGAGGAAATAAGTCTTCATTTGCTAAGAAATTAAACTCAGTTATATAGGTTTAGATTATAATGGTTGAGAGGAGGGAAGCAAGTCTTGATTTGCCGAGAAACTAGTCTAGTGAGCAGACAAAATTATGATTGTGTGGATGGGGAAAAAACGGTTTGCTGGTTTTTTGGGTAAATGAAGAGACATGCGTGTCGAGACTCCTCGAACCGAGCAAACTGCTCAACCTCACACAGATGCACTGTAAAGGGAGTGCTTAGATTCGAGAGATCAATCTGTAGGACTCTGGCCTAAACCAAGTCAATGGCCGTTCAAGAGTCAATTCGGCCGCGAAGAGGGAGATGGGTTGATCTGTAGGAGGAAAGCTGAGAATTGTGTGGAATCAATGATGATCAAGGATTGTGGATGTGTTGAAGGTTTCTGCAATAATTAGTGAACTGTTGAGTTCGAATAAGTTCTGATAGATTGATGAATTCTTGAGAGTAGTTACTCGAGAAATTCTATGTGGACGATTACTGATAGCTAGTGATCATTCGTTATCCTCAATCATGGATTCAGAGACTTATTTATATTGTCGAGTTGTGAACACCTTGATCCCCTGTAAGTGTGACGGGTTTCATGAGTGGAAGAGTGGTCAAGTGGAAGATCGATGGTAAAGTCGGTTCCATGTTGTGTGGATACTTGACGGATCGTGCACCCACTACTTTGCTAACTCCTTCAACCGTTTACACAACTTACGCACATTTCTCGTCGTGGATGAAATCCACGTCTTTGTAGGCCGCCGCACCAAAACCCTAGTTGTTATCCCCCAATTTGACGTGATTGATGTCTCACGAATCGTGGAGTCTCATGATGATGACGTGTATTTAGTTTGTCGGTTGTTGACCGATTAGACAATGAGTCTAGGTTTTGTTGAGTCGAGCATTTTTGACAAATGCTCAAATATTCATGAATATTAATGTTGCTTGTCCGAGCAAATATTGTAAATTGACGAGTTGTTGAATATTAATAAGTTACCGAATATATGTGGATTATTCGAGCAACTGAGCAAGTATTGCTCGATTCGACGAAATACTGATAAATTACTGAATATTGATAGTTGGATCAATATTAGAGCAACTCGAGCAAGTATTTCTCAATTCGACGAATTATCAATATCGAGAATTTGATTTAGCAATTGAGCAAGTATTGCTCAATTCGACAAAATAATGAATGTTGGTGATTTGACGTACAATTGAGCAAGTATTGTTCACTTGTTGATAATTTGTCGTGCAATTGAGCAAGTATTGCTCAATTCGACAAATTATCGATAAATTACCAAATATTGATAAATTTGGATCAATATTTGAGCAACTCGAAAGCAAGTATTGCTCGATTTCGACGAAACATTTATTGGTGACGTGACCTAATAAAATATTAAAATATTAGTAAGCTACCAAATATTATATGATTAATTCGGATGTTGGTTGTTGAATCCATCATAAATTCATTAGTGTTTGAATCGTGCTCGAGTGATGATTCGTGGAGCATTTATTCAAAACCCTAATTTCGATCATAGTTGATGAATCGCTTAAAATAGGTCATGAGTGATAGAGGGACCGACCACATGGGATGATGGGCGTCCATGTGGTGCCCAAAGGCTCGAGTGAGCATGCACCATGGTTCCGAGTTGAACAAGCTTGGTGATAGAATGATGATTAAATGCCTAAGCCATCATTTATTGAAATATTGCTGGGTTCAGCATTAGGTGATAAAACCTAGGTATAAAATATGGGGACTGACCAAGAGAGCATGGGACCGGCTCTTGGTGATCACGGGACCAGTTATTGGTCATTTGAAGGATCCCCCAGTTGGTTGGAGAGAGTTTGGGCTCAGTATGAGCAATTGAGCAAATTAGGTCAGAATTATGAAAACATGTGGGACCGGCTTTGTGCAAGACCTAGGAATGACTATGGTCGGTCATGAATGCATGCACGTGTTTCCGTGATGTCCATGTCTCCATGCTGAGAGTTTTAGTATTTTCTGATGCACGTTCGAGCAACATTGTGAATTTTCAGAAGAGTTTCATCTTGACTGAAATTCTTGATTTTTTTTGGAATGAGCATGTATGCTCAATTCATCAATATTTTGAAAATATTAAAATAAAAGTGTTTTAATATTTAAAATTGACGTGAGAGGCTAGTCAGTCGTGTGACTATGTTGGCCTTTGGTTTTTCGTGATTTGAGCAATATTTGAGAAAATATGAAGAAATCATGAATTTTGCTCAAACCCAGGAGTTTCATGAATTGAGGGAAATCATTATAAAAGACTAGGGATTGCAAGGTGTGGGACCGGCCACGGCTATGGCATGGCCGTTGATGCGTGTCGTAACCACAACAAATTAATTAATACTTTACTACCTAATTAACAAGTAATATAGGGCAGTCAAGGTCGATCCCACGAGGAGCAAGAGATTCTAGTTGTAAAAGTTGTCACAAAAAGGGGGGTGTAAAAAGCAAAAGAAAATAAACAAAACAATTAAAAGATAAAGTTGAAAGCAATAAGAGAAACGAGATCAAGGAATCCTTCTTCGTTACGAAACAATGATTAAAGTTATGTTCTTTTCTACTTGTTATTAGTCACAGATTATCACCAACCGTAGGATAGCAGGTCCGCTTAGCTAGCCCCAAAATCCCTAATTTCACCGAGTAACAGTCCGCTTAGTTATCGATTCTATTCAAAAGAACCACCTTGAGGTCCGCTTTACAAGATGTAATTCCCCGAGAATGCATTAAGATTTATGAATTTAGGTTTAGTACTAGTAGTTAAACTCTGTTCCGCTTGGTCCACTTTCTAGCGTTGTTTCTACACACAATTGCTCCACTAATCCCTCCGCAAGGTCTCGTGTTTGCTACTTATGTAAAGAGTCAAGAAACGATTACTTATCTCCTAACTTTCACTAGCTTTAGATCAAATTAACAAATCAGTTTAGTTGGCCACCTAAACAATCTATCAATCAATCATGAATGTCTTTAAGATCACTCCTATTAGTAAAAACAATCGATAATCATGTGAAAAATCTCAAGATAGAATTGAAAACAAAAACTCAAATCATATGTTTAAAAACTAGGAATTCATCCTCAATCAATAAATTAACTACTCATGTTAAAAGAGTTCACACAAAGAATAAGAAAAGAAAAGTGTTGTGTGTAGAGATGTGTAGAGAGATATGTGTAGAGAGAGATGTATAGAAGTTGTAGAAAACTTCTCTATTTATAGGCTTCAATATTCTCCAAATCTTCCAAGGAATAGAACCCTTTTCCTTTTGCAATTCAATTTCCAAATTCAAGTCTTTCTCAACTCTTCATCTTCTCTTTCCAAATTTGAGTCCAATTCTCCATCCAATTCCTAGCCCAAATCTTCACACCCATGAGAGAAGTCCATAGAAAATTCGAATTTTTGCTCGACGGAAAACTCGGGATTGTGGCCGGAATCCCACTTAATAGTCGCCGAAAATATCTCGTGTGACCTAAAAGTCAAACCGGTCATGTGTCAACGGGTCAAGTCGGTCGGGTCAACGCCGAGTCAACTCGGGTCAAGTCACGGGTTAACTCGGCCAAGTACCGAGTCGTGGTCACCACTGGTCGAGTCGCTGTTCTTGGCCAAGCCATTATCAGACAAAGCAACATCGCCGCACCATGATTGTGCTTCCACCGTGTTGTCAAGCTCAAATCCAAACCATGATGGTCAGTTCAATTCTTTCTCATTAAATTTCAGACCATCTGCCAAGCCAAAACAGCTTCTACCAGCACCTGTTCATTTCAATCCACCCACAAGAACTGCCATCACCTGGCCATCACAAAATAATCACCATCTCGGCTTGCCTCTCTCGACTTCCACAAATCTCACCGCATTTCAGCTTTTCTTGCCAATCCAATTTCACAACCCAATTCTTATGCAATATTGCATCCACCATTCTTATCCCAAATCTGGCCGCCTGACTCTTGAGTTTTCCAAGCACTAACAAACACCATTCAACCGCCGCCATTCACCCACTACCACTTTCATTATAACAGAACCACCACAAGTGCACCATTTCAACTCAAATCACTACATCACATCACTTTCACAACCTGGACACCGCAATCCGACCACCATCATCTTCCCGCAACTTCCCCGCAATGAGCTTTCTTTGAGCCGCAATATCATCTCGAAGTTCTCCACCAAGTTCACCCGCCTCGCAAACATCCGATGTTCACACAAAACCCAAGCAAGCAGAACCATCTCTATTGTTCCTCAACTCCAATCATCATCTCGACTCCACCTCTCGTCAATAGCCGCAAACTCGAGCACCACCAATTATTACACATCGCAAAGATTATCATCAACATCTCTAATTCCACCTGTTGTTGACAATTTCTCACCAATTCCAAAGAAACCCAATTACTTTCTTGCAACACCATCAATGATTCCATTTCCCGCACAATCCTAACATACATCTAGTCATTTTATGCATCATTCCATCATTCCCCGTAACAAGCAATGACCACCATCTCTTCTTGAGTCTCTTTTCTTTCTCATAGCAACAAAAACCAACAACGCCATTCATTCTTCGAACCTAAGCGTAAAAAATAAAAACCCAATTCTTTGGAACCCTAATTTCGAAATTATCAAATTCTCTTATGTTAATCATTAATTTCTTCATCTCGCTTCAAAACCCTTTCTCGATCTTCTCCAAAGAAACCCATATCACAGACTTTAATCCATCATCTCTTCTCCAATAACAAAGAATGACACTTTATCATCGAACCCATCTTCGATTTTTTCTTCAAATCTCACTTCAATTGTTAATGGCAATAAACCTAATTCCAATCGATAGCAGCTTTTGGACTCGGTATCATCTTATACAATTGCTTATTGATCTGATTGCAACTTCTATTTCAAATCCAAAAGCAGACTTCATCCCTGTATTTTACTCGATTTCAGACTCAATTTTTGGGGAAGCTAATTTGAGATGAATGAGAGAAACTCTTCTCTCAATTTAGGGTCGTAGAGATAAAAGGTGGATATTTGCACCCCACATGAAAAGGACCACCATCTCATTAGATAAGGGATACCCTAGTGGACAGCCCCTTAACCTTGGCTGGTTTGTACTTAGTACTCCTCCAAGAGTTACCCCTTAACCTGGACTGGGCTCCGGATAGTGCTTGCCCCGAAATGACCTTTTTGCCCTTTTGCTAAAATATGGTGATTTCTTCTCCTTTTCCTCTCGTGCGACTCAAGTAGCTATAAAACTCAAAACAAGCGTAAAATACATAATTTACAAGAAAAATAGCAAAGAAAGCATAAACTACTAGATAGTAAATACTAAGTGTATTCTACACCTATCAAATTCCCCACACTTAGACTTTGCTAGTCCTCGAGCAAATCAAACTAAAAACTCACAACTTCAAAGCGTTCTAGCGTCACAAGCATCCAAAGAGTTATGAGGACATAGAATTTCGCATGCTAGTAATAAGAAGTTAGAAATACTAAAGAACATATTCTCATTCTTAAATGTTGAGTGAGAAATAACCACACCATAATGAGAGAACGCGTGTTTAAGAAACGATCAATAAGCATTTCGCCTCGACTTCTGCCTTACCAAAAAGGATTTTATGATAATTGCACTCAAAAAGACAGCTTTCTTATGGTTCTCACATGTGTGCAGGTAGGAATAAAAAGAGAATTCCTGCGACACGTTGAATGGTGGGAAGGACAACTTCCGAAATTTTTAAAAACCCACATCTTTTAATATTTTGAAAAACCATTTTTCTGACGATCTCTAAGAAAGGAAATCAACCATTTATATCGAGGATGAGATTACTTACTCACCTTCACATCCGATCGCTAATTATGATAACACCACTCTCACGGCATCCAATAGAAACGTCTTCCGCTCCTTATCTTCAACTTCGTCTTCTAAGCCAAACTATTGATGATAAACCCTTAAATTTCATAAATCCTTAACAATTCTTAACTCTTTTTACCTCAAAATCCTTGTCGCTTGAAACTTCCTTATAAATTTTCCTTCCCCACGGCTAATAAAAATAAGAACAAATATTTCTCTTGTGTTTTTCTTTTCTTTCCTTCTTTTTTTTTTTCAAAATTTTTTTTTTCAATTTTTTTTTTTTTTTTTTTTTTTTTTTTTTTTTTTTTGCATCAACAAGAGAAATAAAATACAAATAAACCATGGCCGTGGAAGAAGTATTTTACCGCTTGATTCTTCACAACTTGTATTGTCTTGAAATCATAAACTTCAAAAATTCTCACCTTTTAATTTTCTTCGCTTTCATGAATAAGTCTTCATACTTGGATATAAAATTACCTCATTGTAGTGTAAGTCTTCAACATATATGTAAAAATCCGCTCTTTGTATGTTGCTTTACTTGTATTTGAAATTTGCTCTTTTTCTCGTTCCGTTGCTTGTAAACCTTAAACTTTTCCAACTTTCCTTTTGAGAGTTTGGATGTCGCTCCTTGTTGTTCGATTTTGATGTCGCTCCTTGTTGATGATGAATGTGTTTCTATGGATCCGTTGTTGTCGCGAGAGAGAATGGTGCTAACTGCAAATCGAACTACAAGAAGGGAGCTTTCATCCATGGACGTCACCCTCATGATTGACAAAATTAGCACTCAAGAGATCAAAGAGTAGTGCTTTTAGTGGTGGGAAGTTGGGTAGCTCACCATTCTACCCGGAATTAACGTATGGTGACACACACTCAAAAGAAGCTCTTTAGTAGATGGAAAATTTCTGGTCGGTGCCTCTCATGATATGAATACGGGTAGTCTCCACTAATGATTGATCAGCAACTCTAATAACGCCTTTCTCCCGCACCAAATTCGCATCACCGCATGATTAAATCCATTATTTAACACTCAAACAAACAAGAAATCCGAATGTAGTTCTCTAACATTTCCAAGTTCAATTATGTCGGTCAAAATCTCTATGTAAACATACCTAGAAATATGCTAGGGACTCTAAAATCTTTAAAAGTTGGAATTTTTATGTAAAACTTTTTTTTTTTTTTTTCAAATTTTTTCATTTTTTTGTAATTTTTGTTTTAAAAACATGCTTAACCACTCCCCCACACTTAAACCTTACATTGTCCTCAATGTAATTGAATCCTCCTAGTAAAGTCAAGGTGGGAAATTTTAACATGATAAGAAACAAGAAAAAGAAAAACAAAAAGCAAAAGATAAGAAATACAAAACCGATGGGTTGCCTCCCATGAAGCGCTTGTTTTAAAGTCGACGGCCCGACTTGGCTCTTGTAAGATTCATTCCCCATATACTAACAATCGGAAAATTTGAGGATCCACCCATAATACCTGTTTTGCAAACAATAACTCCATACAAATATTAGCACAAGAAAACAATAGTGAAATTATCGCTCGATAG
This sequence comes from Papaver armeniacum, assembly GCA_023531295.1. Lineage (NCBI taxonomy): Eukaryota > Viridiplantae > Streptophyta > Magnoliopsida > Ranunculales > Papaveraceae > Papaver > Papaver armeniacum. The sequence goes on along the minus strand of JAJJWW010007221.1, from coordinate 65,869 downwards.
AAATTTCCCCCACACTTATTCTCGTCCACACTCGGAAGTGTATAAAGAACATAGAATTCGGGAACTTCCATGTATTCCTCTTGGCAAACCTGCATAGTGTTAGCATCAAGTGTTTCCAATGGTGGATATTTAGAAACAAAATCTTCCAAAAATACTTTCGAAGCACATACATTCAAACCAATAAGAGGTAAAGGAGAAGAATCAATAGGCAAAGGGTTAGACAAACCTTTCAAAAATTCTTGTATTATAGAATCCTCTTCATCCTTAAAAAATTCGAGTGAATCACTTACCTCTTGTATATCGTGGTCCTCTATTAAACCTTGCAACCATTCTTCGTCTTTTTCTACCTTAACCAAAGTCTCGATCATTAAAATCATTCGCAAGTTCAATTGGGTCTTCCACAAAATCAATGAATGTGGTTTCATCCTCTATAATCATCTCTTCAACATTCTCATCATCGGAATCGGGCCATTCACTAAAATGATTCTCATCGGTATAGATTGTAAGATCTTCTTGTGCGGGTAGTACTTCGTTTACAACAATAGGTAAGTCACACCCAATCTCCTCCTTTTGAATAGGTGACGGATCGTTATTATGATCCGGAGTTGGAATAACTTCCTCATTGTCGGAACATTCATACACTTCCGCGGACTCCCATCTTTCCTTAAGAAAGTTTTGCCAAGCAATAAATGCATCTTCCTCAAGCTCTTCCTTTTGAATAGGTGATTGATCATTATTAAGATCAAGGCTCGAGTAATCTACACTAGCGTCATCAAAAGTCTCCAAAGGTTTGTCCTTTTCAACACAATCATCTTCATTTTCGGACTCACCATAATAAGAATCTTCATCGGTTTCATAACCTTTATCCCGACGTCGTTTAAGTTCCATATGAATAGTCCTACTAATTTCTCATGACAAGCTCTTCCGAGTCTCCATCATCTTCCAATTTGTATAATTTCCCCAAGTTTCCGACGTTCACACGCTTACCACCGTTAGACTCGGCATCTCCTCTTTGGAAAAAGTGAAGGAAAAACACGATGAAGAGGAGTATATTCCAAATTCTCTGTCTCGCACATTACTAGAAAACAAATTGTTAGATGCATAACTATCCTTCCATCCATGTGATTGTCCACTTACATACCCGTCATAAGGTTGTTGATATGTATGAGAATATCCATAAGGTTCTAAGGAAATTTATCATAGCCAAAATATTGGTTTTGATTGTATCCTAAGGATGGTTGGAAGTTGTCATAATGTTGAGGTTGAAAACCGTATTGATTGTTGTAATATGCTTGCTCTTGTCCACCGTACATGGAAAACCGATACCGAAATAAGATTCAAAACCAAGTTAGATACGGAATAGAATCCAACAAAGCAAAAATAAAGCAAAAAGAAAAATAAAAACAACTAAAATCATCCGCTGCTCCCTAAGAACGGCGCCTAAAATTTGATGCGTGTCGTAACCACAACAAATTAATTAATACTTTACTACCTAATTAACAAGTAATATAGGGCAAGTCAAGGTCGATCCCACGAGGAGCAAGAGATTCTAGTTGTAAAAGTTGTCACAAAAGGGGGTGTAAAAAGCAAAAGAAAATAAACAAAACAATTAAAAGATAAAGTTGAAAGCAATAAGAGAAACGAGATCAAGGAATCCTTCTTCGTTACGAAACAATGATTAAAGTTATGTTCTTTTCTACTTGTTATTAGTCACAAATTATCACCAACCGTAGGATAGCAGTCCGCTTAGCTAGCCCCAAAATCCCTAATTTCACCGAGTAACAGTCCGCTTAGTTATCGATTCTATTCAAAAGAACCACCTTGAGGTCCGCTTACAAGATGTAATTCCCGAATGCATTAAGATTTATGAATTTAGGTTTAGTACTAGTAGTTAAACTCTGGTTCGCTTGGTCCACTTTCTAGCGTTGTTTCTACACACAATTGCTCCACTAATCCCTCCGCAAGGTCTCGTGTTTGCTACTTATGTAAAGAGTCAAGAAACGATTACTTATCTCCTAACTTTCACTAGCTTTAGATCAAATTAACAAATCAATTTAGTTGGCCACCTAAACAATCTATCAATCAATCATGAATGTCTTTAAGATCACTCCTATTAGTAAAAACAATCGATAATCATGTGAAAAATCTCAAGATAGAATTGAAAACAAAAACTCAAATCATATGTTTAAAAACTAGGAATTCATCCTCAATCAATAAATTAACTACTCATGTTAAAAGAGTTCACACAAAGAATAAGAAAAGAAAAGTATTGTGTGTAGAGATGTGTAAAGAGATGTGTAGAGAGAGGTGTATGTAGAAGTTGTAGAAAACTTCTATTTATAGGCTTCAATATTCTCCAAATCTTCCAAGGAATAGAACCCTTTTCCTTTTGCAATTCAATTTCCAAATTCAAGTCTTTCTCAACTCTTCATCTTCTCTTTCCAAATTTGAGTCCAATTCTCCATCCAATTCCTAGCCCAAATCTTCACACCCATGAGAGAAGTCCATAGAAAATTCTGGAATTTTTGCTCGCCGGAAAACTGGATTGTGGCTTTAATCCTACTTAATAGTCGCGGAAAATATCTCGGGTGACCTAAAAGTCAAACCTGGCCACAGGTCAACGGGTCAAGTCGGTCGGGTCAACGCCGAGTCAACTCGGGTCAAGTCACGGGTTAACTCGGTCAAGTACCGAGTCGTGGTCGGTCACCAAGTCGAGTCGGTTGGGTTCTTGGCCCAAGCCATTGCACAGCCAAATCAGCCAGCACCATGATTGTGCTTCCACTGTGTTGGTTGCTCAAATCCAAACCATGATGGTCGTTCAATTCTTTCTCATTAAATTTCGGACCATCTCGCTAAGCCAAAACAGACTTCTACCAAAGACTGCTCATTTCAATCCACCCACAAGAACCGCCATCACCTCGGCCATCACAAACTAATCACCATCTCAAACTGCCGCCTCTCGACTTCCACAAATCTCACCGCATTTCACTTTCTTGCCAATCCAATTTCACAACCCAATTCTTATGCAATATTGCATCCACCATTCTTATCCCAAATCTGCTGCCCAGCTCTTGAGTTTTCCAAGCACTAACAAACACCATTCAACTGCCTGCCATTCAGTCCACTACCACTTTCATTATAACAGAACCACCACAGTGCACCATTTCAACTCACCACTACATCACATCACTTTCACGTAACCCGCACTCGCAATCCGACCACCATCATCTTCCCGCAACTTCCCCGCAATGAGCTTTCTTTGAGCCGCAATATCATCTCGAAGTTCTCCAGCTCAAGTTCACCTGCCCTGCAACATCTGATGTTCACACAAAACCCAAGCAGCAGAACCATCTCTATTGTTCCTCAACTCCAATCATCATCTCGACTCCACCTCTCACAATAGCCGCAAAACTCGAGCACCACCAATTATTACACATCGCAAAGATCATCAACATCTCTAATTCCACCTCGTTGTTGACAATTTCTCACCAATTCCAAAAACCCAATTACTTTCTTGCAACACCATCAACGATTCCATTTCCCGACAATCCTAACATACATCTAGTCATTTTATGCATCATTCCATCATTCCCCGTAACAAGCAAAATGACCACCATCTCTTCTTGAGTCTCTTTTCTTTCTCATAGCAACAAAAACCAACAACGCCATTCATTCTTCGAACCGAAGCAGAAAAAAAAAACCCAATTCTTTGGAACCCTAATTTCGAAATTATCAAATTCTCTTATGTTAATCATTAATTTCTTCATCTCAGTTCAAAACCCTTTTCTCGATCTTCTCCAAAGAAACCCATATCACAGACTTTAATCCATCATCTCTTCTCCAATAACAAAATGACACTTTATCATCGAACCCATCTTCGATTTTTTCTTCAAATCTCACTTCAATTGTTAATGGCAATGAAACCTAATTCCAATCGATAGCAGTTTTGGACTCGTATCATCTTATACAATTGCTTATTGATCTGATTGCAACTTCTATTTCAAATCCAAAAGCAGACTTCATCCCCGTATTTTACTCGATTTCAGACTTAGGTTGTCCGGTCCCGCACATCTTTCCCTATTTTATGATATTATTTTTCATGAATCCTTGAAGTTATGGAGAATCATTTGAGTTATGGAGAATCCATGAGCTTTTGTTGAAACAAAGGAGTTTCATGAGATTAGGTAATACTCCCTCCGTCTCAAATTAACAGTCCTTATTGAATTTATCAAGATATTAAGGAAATCTTATAAAATGTCGTGACTAACCCTTGACTAGCCCTATTTAATGTTATGTTGTTACCAAAACTAAAACTAATAGTAATAAAAATTATAAATTGGATAGTATTATCATTTTAGGAAATATTTTAAGAAAATAAAAACAAACTTATACTGCTTTTATTATGGAGTCCATAATTAGAACGGATGTAAGAATAAGTAGAAGTTTTATTAGGAATTTTATAACTATCCATAAATGTTTTTATTCAAAAAAGGAATGACAATTAATACAAAGGTATTGAGTAGATTTTTTCCTTATATATGGTGATAATATTTAAGATTTTGAATTAAGTTTATATTAAAAATGATTTTATGATTATAAAAAATAAAGGGTATATTTGATAGTTTAAGGGAAAAGTATGTCTATAAACAGAGTGGACAGATAAAAGAAGACAGACTAAAGTAGAAATTAGGACAGATAAAAAAAGACAGAGGGAGTAATAATTATAAAATCTAAGGATTGTGAGGTGTAGGACCGACCACGGCTCGGGCATGGCCGGCCGGCTAGGTTTCCCGGTCGCGCACACATTTCCTTATTTTATAACATTATTTCATGAATCCATGAAGTTATGGAGGATTCATGAATTTTTGCAAAAACAAGGAAAGTTTCTAAAACCAAGGAGTTTTCATGAGTTCATGAAATAACAAAAAATAAGGAAAGTAATGGGAGAGGCATGGACCGACCATGGCTAGGGCACGGCCGGCCGGCCGGTGGGCCCGGCCCTGGGCGCCTCTTATTATTTTATTAATATTTATTGTTTTCTCCTGTTTTGCGTAGGATTCCTCATTGTTTCATATTTTTGGATGCTCGTTCGTGCACCCATGTGCTCAGTCGTGCATCATTGTCGAATACACTTGTACCATTTTTGTGGGGCTTACTCAGTGATGATCCAGATGCCCGATGGTTGAGTATTTATTGCTAATTCATAAAATTCAGTGTAGAATAATTCATGAAACGGAACAATAAATGAGTAATTATTTATTATCAATTCATAGGATCAGCCGTGGATCCGACCATGAATTCGGAATAATAAAATAGGCATTACCATTCCATGGGATCATGGATTCGACCATAGTTACGGAGTTATAAAGTTATATATTACCATTCCATGAGATTAGCAGTGAATTCGATCATGAAATTAGAATAATGAGATAATATAGTAGTTTATTTCCATTCCGTGAGATCAAATCGTAGATTCGATCATGGAATCAGAGCAATTGTTATTGCCGTTCCATGGGATCAGGCCGTGGATTCGACCATGGAATAGGAGCAATTGTTATTGCCATTCCATGGGATCAGGCCATGGATTCGACCATGGAATAGGAGCAATTGTTATTTCCATTCCATGGGATCGTGGATTCGACCATGGAATAGGAGCAATTTTATTTCCATTCCATGGGATCAGTCGTGGATTCGACCATGGAATAGGAGCAATTGTTATTGCCATTCCATGGGATCAGGCCGTGGATTCGACCATGGAATAGGAGCAATAATAAATTATTTTGGGAATTCAGTGGTGAATGTCGCGGCAGAATTAATCTATTACAGAAAAGATATTAGCCAGTTAAAGCGTCACATCTATTCTGAATGGTGCATAGTCAAGGAGTCACGGTGTTGTTTACGACCTGAAGGCGTTAGTGCTCTCAATCTACGGAGAACCGCCCGAATCTATACACGGTCTCTCCACATAGTCAGGGAAATGTGAGTGTCACCGACGTCCTGAAGGCGTCCGCCACCCAACTATTCTTCTATGTGGAGGTGGGTCTCTCTCCCTGCAGATCGGGAACAGTGAGTGTCACCGACGTCCTGAAGGCGTTAAGCTCTCAATCTACGGAGAACCGCCCAAATACGTTATTCTGCATAGAGGTCACGACAAAATGCCAGGGATCGAACGCTCAGTTAGTGGAGGCTTTTCGAAAACATATTCATCATGGCTTCGTAAAATATGAATCGTTGCATGCCTGAAAGCCGTGTCAAAAACATGCCTCATGATTTTACGGTTTTGCCCTTTGTTGAAAATCCACCATCAACATATTGCAATAGTCGAAATTCCGTGGAGTAAATGAAGAAATAATGTGTGAATAGGCAAATATATTGTTGTAGACGAAAATCCGTTGAGTATTCGAGCTAGTAATTCGTGAAGAAGGCTTAGCGTTGAGTTGCAGTAAACAATCCAAGTTGGTGTAGTAATCTGTATCGAAGTAATACTAGTCGTGTAATTGGTGTAGAACTAGATTTGCAAATTATTTTACAAATAAAAGGAGAACAAACTCAAGCCAGGGAACAAAATGGATAAACTAGAAGGTTTGAGAGATTTAACAAGTACAACCTGATTTACTCTACTTGGTACATCCGTGAGTCTAGGAAACAAATGGAAACTGAATATTAAATACACTTTACAATACTGAATACAGTTTAGAAAATTTAACAATGCTTGAGACAAGATCAAACTAAATAATATAAAGAAAGCTGCAATTGAATGAAACAGATGTGATATTTCTAAAGTATTTTGAGTAGACTTACCTGGGGGTTAGTTAGATCATAGGAGCATGGATTTGGGACAGAGGGAATCAATTCTTTATATTCGGCATAAACGAAAGAGGCGGAAAGGAGGTTTGAGTTAAATCGACTTCTAACAATTAAACTAGACCAACCACAAGGTTTGAAAAAAAAAACGTAAAATTGAAATTAATCGGACAAAAAGGTTACACCAAATAAAAAGATTCTAGCTTATCACGGAACAGTAAATAAAATCCCATAAAAGAGAATTTATAAGAGAAAGGAGATACTTAAAGTATTTCTACAGATGTTCAAATATTTCCAAGTCAGAACATTGAAAAGAGCTAAACCGATATAACCAAATCCAAAATAAATCATCAAATTCTCTAAACCACAAAAGATCAAAGGAATACATCAGGGTATAAGATAAGGTTAAGAAATCAGAGGGAAACTAGGATTCAAAGCAGGACAAAGACAGGGATTGGTTAAAGAAACTAGACCAGATTTTCAAAACAGATTGCGTACCAATAAGCAGAACATCATAATCACAACTTCAAAGGAAGTTACACAAAATTAAATTTAAGCTAAAACTCACATAATTCCCTTTGACTACTACCACAATTTTAGAAGAAATTACACCCTCCTAAACTAGTTTTTTAAAACAATTGCATAACATTGAGTTAAGATAGTTATCACAATTTCAAAGAACACCGCTTAAGATTATGAATAAGAACTCACATGATTCCTAATTGATCACAACCACAATTTCAATAGAAATTACATAATCCTATAATGATTCATACTTGACTAGGAAGTTCAAACTATCCCATTCACTATACAGGAAGGGGAGAAAGAGTCAATTCCTAGATGCACTTGAACAACAAACTAAATTTAAGAGAAAGAGTGAAGAAAGGGATCATGAAAACTTAATTTGGAGCACTAATAACATACCAATTAAACATATCAAGAACACTTCCAATTCAAAAGAGGGATCAAACATTCTACATCTAAAACATATGGAAACAATAAATAACAATCCATAGAACATAGTAAGCAGATTGAAAACCATGATTCAAAGATAAAAACCAATTCAAACGGGAGATCCTAAATTCCCAACCCTAGAACTTAACCCCATAGAAAATTGCTATAAACATATAAAAAATAAATCTTATGAAACAAATAAGAATCATGATCAAACAACAAATCTTAAAAAGAGCAGGTTTAATCGGCAAAAACCCCAGCAGATTTGCCTATTGCGAAAGAGATTTGAACAATCCTAAACAAAGAAAAGGGGGTGAAAGGTGATAAAGAACCTTGCACCGTATCCAGCCTCTCGTATCTTAATTGAATTCCATGTTTACACCCCCTGATCATGATCTATCTGTACCCCCAAGCGGTCCTAAGGTATACTCAGACAAGAAATTTGTTGCCATGAAATCGCCAAAGAGCGAAGAGAGACAGAGAGAGAGAGTTTGTTTTCTATTTTTTTATCTATCTCTAGATTCCTCTAAGTTTAATATATACTGATATATATGCGGGTATAAAAAAAATATATATACTGATATATATGAACTGATACAAACACTTAGACTACGTAGGCTAAAATTTAGTTTTCGATTATTTATTTGATTGACTAACGGTTGTTGAAACTTTAATTGCACCTAGTTTGTTTATTTTTGAGAACTTTCTCTTCTAATATACGTCTCACTCAAACTAGATCAAAGTATTGACGGGATCATTAGAACCATTTTCAGATCTAAAGACATCTTGTGATAATCCATTGTTTACAGATTCCGTTCTGTGTGTGATTGATCACAAGAGGATTCAACTTGTGTTGTGCAGGTTATTGTTGAAGACAAACGAAGATCTGAAGACGACGAAGTTTTTCTTATTAGTTTTCGTATCTTGTGAATTGTGTGCACAAACCTTGATCGGATGGGATCCAACTAGAATTGTGTTTATCTTTGATAAACTTGACTGGCTAGTTGCGTGAGATTGGCATCACCTTATAGTTACTCTTTGAGTTCTATATTGATTGATTGCAAATCTAGAGTTTGGTTATTTCGGTAATCAAAGTTTAGGTTGATCTAACCAGACAAAGAAGTTTATTAGATTACATGGAAGAGCCTTTGTCAACGAATCATAATATCTCATTACCAAGATTGAATAGAGTGGTTACCAAAAAGATTTATCCTTTACTGTTTGGAATATGATCAAAAGGATTGGTGATTCACGTGCGTGACTCTAGAAGTCGAAGTCTCAGGGATACTGTAGAAACTAAGTAGCTAGGAGTAGTCTACTTGGTCTCAACTATAACAAGTTGGTATTAGATTTTGTACAACATAGGTGGTCTTTGCCTAATGTGGGAATATAACCTTAATATTCAAATTTTATTTCATTCGCAAAACTACATCCACGCACTAGTCACCCCAGCACCCCTGAACAACCCTGGCTTTGCAGAGGTATATATGGCATACCGCACCTGGATATAAGGAAAATCTTCTGGAAAGACTTCCCATTAATCTTCAAAAACATCAATCCAGCTATGCCATGGTTTTTGCTATGAGATTTTAATGACGCTCTGGATCGATCGGAAAAAAACAAGAGGAAGACAAGTAACTCAAGCTCAATCTCAACCTCTCCTCACAATGATGGACCAGATGGGATTTATGGATTTGGGCTTCCGAGGCAACCTATATACATGGAAAAACAATTAAGGGGGCAAGATAACATTTTAGCGAGACTGGATAGAGCACTGGCAACCCAACATTGGTGTTGCAAATCCACATGCAACAATTACTCACCTTCCGAGAATAGCATTTGATCACGCCCCAATCCTATAACATGGAAAAGCAATAGATTGGCAGGGAACAAAAAATTACAAGTTTGAATATTTATGGCTCTCACACCCGCAACTCAAACAAGTGATTGACTCATCCTGGATACAACAACAAGATATAGAACCTACCCTAGATCTTCAACTAAAACTCATAACCGCCAGAAAAACTCTCCTGGAATGGAACAGAGAAACTTTTGGTCACCTTCCAACTATGATCATACGGTCAAGATTAAAATGGCTCAACATCAATGTGCTACCCAATCATGCATTGAACTAGAATTCTGGTTGGATCAGGAAAAGCAACTAAGAAGGGATCACACAAAGTTGTTACAATGTCATGCAACATACCTGGAAACAAATATCCATAATTCAATGGTTACAATCTGGGGATCTCAACACAACCTTCTTCCACACTAAAGCAACCATCCATCGGGCCTGCAAAAATATACAACAACTTCAAGACCCACAAAATAATTGGGTTAATAAGAAGGAAGATGTGGTTCAACTTATACTTAACCATTACTTTGAGCAATATACAGCTCAACTTATACTTTTCACAGATATCAATCCCAGATTATCTCCTAGACAAATGGACGTTCTTACTAAGGAAGTAACTGCAACAAAAATCAAACAAGCTCTGTTATCCATAAACTCTGAGATTGCTCCTGGTCCAGATGGTTAAACTAGTAAGTTTTTCAAAGTTTTTCAAAGTTTTTTGGGAAACAACTCATTCCCAATTGATAGCTATGGTTCAAATTTTTTTCAAGGATCTTAATATTCATCCATTCATGAATCACACAAACTTAACTCTAATACCTAAAGTAGACCACCCATCAAAGCCTTCTCAATTCTGACCCATAGAACCGGCTATGCAACGTCACTTACAAAATCATTGCAAAAATCCTAGTTAACCGAATTAGACCCTTACTCCCTTTTCTAACAAGCCCTTATCAAAGCGTGTTCGTACCGTAAAGATCAATTCATGATAATATAGCAATCGATTGAGAGTTGTTACATCATAGAAAAACCTCAAGCCTCACCAAGGACCCAAAGATAGCGTTCAAACTGGATTTCCAAAAAGCCTATGACAGCTTAGATTGGGGATTCATCAAAACCGCTTTCACCAAGCTGGGATTTCCAACAATTTTTATAGATTACATTATGTTATGTGTCACAATTGTTACATACTCAATCAACATAAATGGTACACCACATGGATATATCATCCCAACTAGAGGTATTAGACAAGGTGACCCACTATCTTCATACATCTTTATAATATGTGCGGAGATCTTGTCTACGAATTTAGGAAACCTTCAATCTCAAAAGTTGGTTAAGGGTCATAGCATATCAAAAAAGGAACCACCCATTGTTCATTTAATGTATGTTGATGACTTGCTAATCACTTATAAAGTCGCTCCTCAGAGTAATCTTCTTCTCAAGAACCTGCTTCACTCTTATGGCACTTCGGTGGGCCAGGTAATCAATACTTCCAAATAAGTAATCATTTATCACCCGAGATTGGATCCGATCAAGGTTGGTAAACTTCAGCAATTCTTCGATACGCCGGCAACATCAAAACCTCCAATCTATCTAGGAGTCCAATTCAAACAAGGAAGAACATCTAATCACACCTTTGCGCCACTCCTACAAAGATTAGCTCGTAAAGCTAAAGGATGGATGACAAAATGCCTAAACCAAGGTGGAAGACTCGTACTCATTAAAACCTCCCTAATCCCCACCTCAAACCACCTTATGAAAACACAAAACCTACCCGTCAATGTCCACAAACAAATTGATCCTATCACCAGAAATTTCTTCTGGGGACATGATTCGTCAGTTATAAAACTTCACCCTATTGGTTGGCACAAAGTAACAAAACCAATATCTGAAGGAGGATTAGGCATAAGAAACAACAGTGATCATAACAAGGCTCTTATCATGAAAAGAATTTGGAGTTTGCACGAACAACCTAACTCCATATGTGGAAGTCTTTTCAGTGAAAAATATCTCGATCAACAACCAATACTGCAAGGCATTGATACCGTATCCTCCAGCGCCCAATGGAGAAAATTGGCGTCAATCGTCCCTACCGTGCTACAATTGATATTTCATCGTATTGGAAATGGGTTATCAACACCAATAGAAGCAAACTGGATTCCACATATTCACCAAAACTAGACCCAACTCAATGTTACCCGATCCGAAAGGTGGCTGAGCTCATTGATCCGATCTCGCATAACTGGAACCAAGAAAAATTGAACACAATCTCCAATCTTGTAGCCCAAAAAATCATAAACATCCACCTCCCCCAAGATAGCCCGCAGGACAAAATTATATGGCCACATTAAAAATATGGTAAATACACTACTTCATCGGGATACAAATGTCTAGCCCATAGTCAACCTAATCATACCCCCCTCCCACCCACCAAATTCCTGTGGACCTTTCCGTGTCCACCAAAAATTCAGCTTTTCTTGTGGAAAGTAATCAATGAAGGTCTACCAACCTTCTTCGTCCTTCATCACATCCATTTAACCAACTCTAACATTTGCCCCAGATGCAATGCTGATACGGAATCAGTGAATCACTTGCTAATTCACTGTCCAACGGCAACTACAACTTGGAACACTTTACTCAATCAACCTTCAACCACACCAAATTCCTATAATACCACCAAATTTGCTTTAACGCCTCGGACAACCATCTCTCAAATCCTACAACAAACAGCACCAATATTTGTCATCTCTACCTTCTATTTTATATTCTGGACCTTATGGTTAGCTAGGAATGAACTAATATACCTCCAAAAGCAAACAACATCGAAAGAAATTTTTGCGTGGGCTCAAAAACAACAAGAAGAATATTCTGCGGCGTTACAATGTTTACCTCCTGTCCTACCAAGAGATTCACCGACACTTAACCACTCAAGAAGCACCAAAAGGGCTCAATAATCTCGGTAGGATGGCCCACCCCGAATATGACCTGGGTTAAGATTAACACTGATAGGGCCGCCAGGGGTCTTCCGTGTTTTGCGGGTGCAGGTTTTGTTAGAGAACTACTCGGTCGAACTCGCATGCGTTGCTATCTCAAGCATGTTTGTCAATGTTAGTGATCAGAACTATAAGTCTTGATTTCTAGCCTATTTATAGATGTCTCAGACTAGGACATAGATTGTGTAGTTGAGCTTAGACTTCACGGCGTTCATCATTTGAAGACGAAGAACTACTAAGGGGAGCTTGTGAAACTTCATCGACAAAAGGTATGTGGAGACTTAAACTCATCTATCACTTGGAAAGTCTATTTCTACTTTATCTCATATGTTGAGACATAAGTCGTATTACGATATAGTTTTCTATATACACATTTGAGATTTCGAGCTGAGTTTATCTCGCTTACATATTTATCGAAATATGTGTTGGCAAGCTTTCGCTTCGACCAAGTTCATCTTATATCATGTGAAAATTTCCGAGTAACATCTTACATAGTTTGTGTGATACAATCATTTGGTGTTGTCTTGGAATGTTTCGTTATGATTATGATTATTTCAATAATTTGAAAATTGCTTTGATGCTAATAGTGTGTGAAAATGACTATTGTCATCCTCTAAGAAAGTTTTAATGATTGAAATAAGAGTTTAGAACACTCAACCATTATTGGATATGTCATGTTGTGCACTCTTGCAAATATGTAATCCATGTCCGGGAACCATAGTATGCGTACATGTTGGTTTGAGAAATCTGGGAACCTAAGTATGCGTACACGTTTGTGTACTGGCGTACAAGTTCATGTCCGAGAATTTCTGCGGGGAATTAAAGTTCGCGTACCCGTTTGCGTACTAGCGAAACCCAATCTTAGTCCGGGTATTTCAAGTATGCGTACACATTTGCATACTTGAAGGTTAAAGTTCTAAAATCGGTTATGAACATAAACATAAACATTTATATAATAAGGAATGCAATCTTTGCAAATCGTGGCTATAATGTTCATGATTGATTCGAGTGAATCAAACTGATTTTGCTTCAATTGTGTTCTTGTATAATTATATGAGAATATAGCAATTGAACAACTCTTTAACTAGTTTCATTTGAGTCATTTGAACTAGTTATGGTTAAGATGAATAAGGTTGATATGAGAGTAATCATATGGCTAACCTCGGTTAACTATTTGTGAACTAACATGGTTTACACGTTTGGGTACGGTTACATAAACCCAAATGAGGGTACATTTCATTTGTGTGTAACAAGCTAAGTTCGATCTAACGGTTGAAAGATATTAGCTTGGTTGAATCAGTTTTTTCATCTAACAGTGAATATTGAATGCTTTGTTACCAAGGTAAATTGGATTGCAAACCCTGATTTGAAAACTATATAAAGGAGAACTCTAGCAACTGGGAAAACTAATCCCCACACCTCCCGTGTGTTACTAGTTACATAACTAGAATCGATTCTCCTTTAACCTTAGGTTTCTATAGAGATCCCGTAGGTTAACGACTTCAAAGACTTCATTGGGATTGTGAAGCCAGACCCAACTATTTTCTTTCTAGTTGCGTGTTCTGATCTTGCCCGATTCTATCGCATTGAGTACAATTCAAATAATTGACTCGAGATTAATTTCTCCGATAGGCAAGATAAAAGTAATCACAAACATCTTCGTCTCATCGTTTGTGATTCCACAATATCTTGTTTCGCTAGTCAATTAAGATTATTGTGAAGTGATTTATAATACTAGGCTGTTCTTCGGGAATATAAGTCTGGATTATCAATTGGTTCTTGTTCACCTTGATTTATCAAAATACGGAACAAAAAACTCTTGGGTATTTCTGTGGGAGATAGCTTTATTCAATATATAGACTTTTCTGTGTGAGACAGATTTGTTTATCAAGTCTTCGACTTTGGGTCGTAGCAACTCTTGGTTGTGGGTGAGATCAACTAAGGGAATCAAGTGCGTAGTATCCTGCTGGGATTAGAGACGTAAGGAACGCAACTGTACCTTGAATCAGTGTGAGATTGATTAGGGTTCAACTACAGTCCAGTCCGAAGTTAATTGGTAGTAGGCTAGAGTATGTAGCGGCTTAATACAGTGTGGTGTTCAATCTGGACTAGGTCCCGGGGTTTTCTGCATTTGCGGTTTTCTTTTCCTCGTTAACAAAATTCTGGTGTCTGTGTTATTTCTTTTCCGCATTATATTTTGTAATATAATTGAAATATCACAGGTTGTGCGTTAAGATCAATCAATTAGAATATTCAACCTTTGGTTGTTGATTTCAATTGATTGACACTTGAACATTGGTCTTTGGTACCGTTCAAGTTGTTTCACATAATAATCAAGCTCGCGGATTTCTATGTGTTTGATTTGCTGATTACATTGTGAAACAAAGATATTAAAATCTTTTATATACTTTACTCTAGATTGAGTCTGACTGTCTAGTTGATTCTCTAGAAAGTGTATTGGAGTAAGTCCTCTCAGATTGCCAAACGAATTGTTGGGTGTGGTTGTTAGACCCACGCATTTTCAGGTTTTATTTGCAGGGACTCCGACGCACGAACGATAGTGGCTCTAGCTCAACCTTTGGGAATTACGGCCGCCTTAACTGCAGAAACTTGGGCTCTACTTATGGCATCGAGAACCACAACAGAAAGGCAATGGCCAAAAGTTCTCTTCGAGGAGGACTCGGAAAAACTTTTGCGCTTCATCACATCCCCTACTCCACCCCCTTGCCACATATCAGGGATGATTGAAGAAATAAAGAATAGGATGCGACCGATTCCGCGGGCTACTATCTGACACAACTACAGAGAAGGAAATCAAGCAGCAGATGGTTTGGCCAATCATGCTGCAGATAGAAGTCAAATGGGAAATTCGTCGACCAAAATTTGGGACCAAGAAATCCCCGATTTCATCAATCAAATTATTTATCATGACTCCGTGGATACCACATACCCGCACCAAATTGTAACCTAATCCTCCTTTAATAAAATGCATGCTTCAAATATATATATATTAAACTTAATACAAGGTTACTTTTTCCCGATCAGTCAAATTATTACAAAAAAAAAAAAGTATCCAATCATAAAAAAAAAATATTTAATGTTCATAATTCATACTCAAATTATTGAACCTGTAGGTGTTTATTACTTCTTTTTCTTTCTTCTCTCCCAAAACACTTTTCTCCCCCAAAACTCGCTGAAACCCTAGCCGTTTGGAGTCATCCTCACCCCATTTACTACCTTAATTGCTTCTAATCTCCTTATCAGTTTATATATATATATATATATATTACACTTAATACAAGGTTACTTTTTCCCGATCAGTCAAATTATTACAAAAAAAAAGTATCCAATCCTAAAAAAGAAATAATTAATGTTCATAGTTCATACTCAAATTATTGAACCTGTAGGTGTTTATTACTTCTTTCTCTTTTTTCTCTCCCCAAACACTTTTCTCCCCCAAAACTCGTCGAAACCCTAACTGTTTGGAGTCATCCTCACCCCATTTACTACCTTAATTGCTTCTAATCTCCTTATCAGTTTCTGCATTAAAAAAATAAAATAAATAAAATAAACTTTATCAGTTATTGGGTTTTAGTTTTAGTTTTTGTTAAAATCAGAGTACTTCAGATTGATCTATGTTATTGAACAGCATCTACCCATCTTCCTCTTTATCTTCTTCGGTTGATCTAGTTGGTTTAGTTTAAGCCTTATCTTTTGGATTTTATTTTCTCGGCACTTTTATGTGATTTGTTTGCTTAGGAATCTCAGCTGAATCTTTAGATCGATATATTGTTTGTTGAATATTGTGACTTCCAGTTAAGGGTTAGGATTTTCTTCAACGTCTTTTCAAGTTCTTGTTGATTTTTTTCCGATCCAGCAGCGCAAGTTCTTCTCTTCAAGGAAGTCTACATCATCTTCAACAGATCTCCAGGGTAGCATCTCCAGCGAAGTTTCTCTCAGCATCATCTCCGATTGGATTCATGACTCAGGTACCATTTCTCCATCCAACATCAACAACTTACCCAAAGACTCAGACACAAATAGTTACAGTGGCATCAAAGGCACCAATACCGATTTTGAAGAAGACACGTACCGATTTAAACCGATTCAGTTACACTTGTTACCTATGTTACTGTTACTATGAAAAAAATCACTGATAAAAGGATGAATCTATGGGTTCTAATATACCTTTGTCTATTTTACTGTGATTTTGAAGAAAAAAAATTGAGAAATGGTTGGATCTTTGGATCCTAACATCACTGTTATTTATAGTTTTGTGTTTTGTCATATGGTTTGGATTAGTTACTCTTAATCCAACCAGGGCCATTTAAACTTGTTACGATACCTTGGAATCGGTTAGATATGGTAGAAATCTTTTTTCAAATTAGGAACCGGGACTATGATGTAAAATGGAATGGATGTTTATGTTGTCTGGTTGAATTCTTTGAACTGTTGTAATTGGTGGAAACCGAGTCAGTCATGTAATCTCTTCTGATTTTGAATTAGAAATTCATGTTCAATGTATACGAGGCTTGCCTCTTTTTCAAAAAAAAAAAAAAGTAGGCGTTCATTCAAACTACAAAAATAATCTATACGTACATAACTTTTAAACCCCCTCTAAACAAAATCTTGGCTCCGCCATTGCTCGTGTTTATATAGGTCAACCACAAAACAAGAAAGTCTCAGCCTCAACCATTTTACATACACGCTGTGGTGGCCTGAGACACACACCCGCGAGAGGTGTTTAAGATCAGACTGCTCATATAGTCTAGCCTTTACTCTATTCATATATGAGATCCACTAGCACTCCCCTCACCCTTGCAGCTTCGGTCTCTACTATCTTGTTGTCACAGTGCTTGCTCTTGCGGAGTATACGAAACCACAATGTGTGGAGGAAGAGAAAATAGTCTTCCATGTTTAAGCATTAGCTGTATAAGCCCGTATAATGACTATTATGGTTTCAAGGGTCCAAACAAGACTTATTTCTCGTTGATATGAGCAATTTCCAATTAATCACTGTATAAGGCCTCTTCCTATGCACATGCCAAAAAAATGGTGTTTGGCATGCCAGGTGGCATGCCAAACCATTTGCGCCACTATGGGGAAACCGCTGAGCGATCGAATCCCTAGCGAGCGATATTAACAATATCGCCAGCGATAAAGACTTTATCGCTGACGATATTAACAATATCACAAATATTCACTCTAATAACGACTATTTCTTCATCGCTATAAATAGGTAACTTTCAAACTCAACACTTACCTCAAATTTTTTACACACAAAATTTCTCTTCTTCTCAATCTATTTCTCTTTTCTCAATCTAATTTATTTCTTCTATTTGATCCAAATGGCACAATTAACCCAACTTGATTCGGCAACACAACTTGATTTTTCTGGAGTAGTACTTGAAGGTGCCGTTGAGAAGATATGTGATAGATTCAAAGAAATAAGTAAGAAGCAAAGAAGTCTCCAAGTTTTGGATATCAACCAAGTCAAAACCGCAACCAAGAGAAGGCCAAGAAAGGTTAAAGGCAAGGAAAATCAAGGCAAAACAAATTTGAAGCCAAAGAAGAAGATAAACAAAGGACACTCCGTTCATGAGCGCATTGATTGGAAGTTTAGTGAAATGAAGAAGATGAACAAGATGAAGAACATTGTTCCAATTTTTTTTTTTTTAGAGTCTTTCCAATTATTGTCTAGTTTTATGTCTTGTAAAATGACTATTTTAATTATATTGAAGTTTTTAATTTTGTGAAGTTTAATGAATTTGAAAATTTGATGAATATTGTTGAAAATTAATATTAATTATATTCTTAAACATTAAAAGTATTACAAATATTTAAACTTAAAACACAAAATTAATATTAATTACAAATATTGAAATTACAACACAAATGTTGGACAATATTGGGGCAAATATCTTAAAACCTCGAAACAACTTTCAAAATGGAATTTTTGCCCGTAGATGCGGCGATATTCCACACGACACCTTTCCCCGAAATTCCACCGTGGTTTCACCACTTCTCAAGGTTGGACCTTCTCGCCAAGTAAAGCAACATACCTAGTAACTTCCTCGCTTAATTATACCGAAGCGTCGAACCAAATCAAACACTACGACCGCGTAGGTTCATTGTTTGTTCTTGAAATTTAAAAAAATCCTTTCCCACAATAGTTGGTGATCAAATACTTGGCTCCATTGTCAAATCAATATAATTCCCATAAATACATTCATCTTCTCAGCTTTTGAATTTTAGGTTTCTCCTCACTTGACATCTCCTAATTTGACTTCTCCTAGTTTCACTTGTCTACAATTGCACGACAAGCGGCTCTTCGATTTTGGATAATACAATATTTGCCATGCACTCAAATTTTATTCATATTATCACCATGCTCTCTAAGGAACTGGAAGAGTGATGAAAAGAATTGGAGATTAAGAAATTCTAGAGAGATTGAGAAATTCTTAAGAGATTAAGAAATTCCAGTGTGAGTTGAAATGAGATTAAAATTAGGTATTTATAGAGGGGGAAATATTAGCCGTTGGATGAAGATCCGATGAGCGATTATCAAAGTATCGAGCGACGCCTTGACTATTGTCCGAGTTAATGACCATCGAACGACGGTGTGACCATCGACGATGAAGACTCTATCGCTCGCCGAAACTCGTCGTGTATGCCTATATGCCAGAAATAACATATTGGCATATGAGTTTGGCAGTTTGGCATACCCATAGTGGGTGCATATATGCCAAATACCATGTTTTGGCATGTGCATAGGAAGAGGCCTAAGGAAGTCCATAAACTGACTTGCAACTGATAGAAGAATGTATAAGACTTCATCTATAAAATTCATAGCTTTTGCTCTTGCCAGACAAAAAGATCAGATAAGAGTGAGTGACAGAATTAGATGGATGCGTTACTTGTGGTGGGTAATTGGGTATTGAGTAAAGCGAAAATAAAGAAAATAAAACCCCCTTGGGAAGAAAATAATCCTGAATAAAGCAAGCAAAAAGAATGAATATTAAAGAAGAAAGTAAATGCCATTTCAACGTGTGAAACCAGAGAGGAGAAGGCAAAGTAAATACACAAACCAGACATTCTTCCATGTTAAACAGTACTTTTGACAAGTTTCATTAACTACTCGAGTTCTTTTTGCCCATCCCCAAGATTTACAAGTTCAATCTTTTTTGCCTTCAATATCTTTTACCTTGTCTTTGTAGAACTTACCTTTCTATAATAGGCGTCTTTACCAGAAAATTTATTACTTTCCAGTTTCCACGCTAACGAACGGTCTCAGCAAAGCAAAAGTGAAGAAACCGGAAAGTTGTTCCGCAATACCAACATAAACTTGGGATTTGCTTGGCATATCAGTGGAGACAGATTTCTTAGCTTTTAACATTTACCTCGTCAACAATAACGTATTTAACATGCATGTGCAACCTAATAAAAATAATGAACAGAAACAACCAAAATTTGATTCCATTGCATCCAACTGGGCTGGTTCTCATTTTCTTAAACTTGTATCATCACTCTAATTCAGTGGAACTTCACGGCCAACAACAAACAAAATCGGCCAGAGGAACGTTAAACACTACTTGCATTTCTAAAGTAAAGGAGAATCTTAAGATTTCAGAAAGTATTATTTGGTCATTGCTTAAGTCAGCCACACCACAACAACAAAAAAACATTTTTCCTTCCTGCTGTAAGGTGATTAATTCAAGAGAATCAAGACAACTTGATCATCATCATTTTGATTCCTTCTGCAATATGTAACCATTACAATAAACACAGTAGTATTTAATAAACTAAAAGACCGCAACAAAAAAGAAATTACTTGTTTAAGCAAAAACTAAAGTAGATTCTTTTACAGGGGAACAGAAATTGATCTCCACCGCCTATAACGTGGACCCTTTCACACTTTTCTGGACTGACTCACTATCAAATTTCATTTTCAGACATAATCACAAAAAGCAGTCTGATTGATAAAATCTTGGCCATTGATTACCGGCCCACCACTAAAGCAACTTCAATAGTGACTCACTTAACAGTCCAATGACAGAAAAATTCTTTTCAACAAGAAAGAAAAACAATAATCCAAAGAATAATTGAAGGAAAAAACTAGAGACTTACAAATGCTGCTATTGCTGAATCAGCAGAGAATCCATATCTTGCTGCCATTGGAGGCTTCCTCTTACCTGAAGGACAGTAATCAGAATTGGGAAACAAACCCATAATGAAAAATCAATAGAGAGAGAGAAAGGGAGACTAAAACAACCATGAAAGCTCTTCTTCAACTTCTACACATTTTACTTCTGTTTTCTGTTATAGACCTTTCAAGAGGGATAGCTGTCATCCAAAATATTGGTAGAGTTGAAGTCCATAGGAGGATTCTACACCAACCATTATTTCCAGTTGATAACTTTATACCTCCACCTTCTCCGATAGAACCTCCACCAGAAATTGCAGATGATAACCCAGAGCATCCTTTCCTTCCAGAAATTCCAGCTGGACCAGCTCTAGATCAAAACCAACCAATACCACCAACTCCTCCTGATACTGCTGATGTCTCTACTGCGGTTCCAATTGCAACTCAACCCCCAAAACAAACCAAAAAAGTTGCAATTGCGGTATCTGTCGCATTGGTTACGCTGGGAATGCTTTCTGCATTGGGATTCTTCTTGTACCGATATCGGGATTCACATTCAGTCGAATCAAAGAAACTTGTTGGTAGACATTCCCAGCAGTTCCCACAGGAATCTTTGCCCCCTGCTGTTTCTGATCTTCAGTATGTTGCAGCAGTGGAGTCTACTTCAAATAGGAGAAATAGTGGTGAAGCAAATGAAGAAAGCAAATCTCCTTACCACAAGCTAAATTCTCTACGTAATTCAGAGCTTCACCGTCCAAGTCCTGATCTACAGCCATTACCACCATTAAGTAGAACAGTCGGTAGAACTTCTCCTACACCCGTCTGGAATGGATCTTCACGAAGACCTTCTGCTTCTGCGATATCATCTTCTGATGAGGACCCACTTAACAACCCTCAGGTGTCAGCCGTGGGGAACAATGATTACATGATTCTCTCTCGAACTAGTGATGCTAGAGGACCAACTAATACAACTGGATCGACCCCACAGTCACGAAGATCATCTCCAAGATCACGTCTTTCAAATTCTTCTCCTGATGTAAAGCTCGCCATTGTACCATCTTCATACTCACCACGACTGCCGCCGCCACCAGCACATCAAGCGCGTGAATTATATGATCAACCAAAGACTCCATCGCCATCCAAGAGGAGAGCGAAATCTCGGTCACCACCTTCTCCACCACCAAATTTAGTTCTTGCTCATTCATTAAATGGAACAGCACCGCGAGCAGCTAATGTTCCAGTAGCACCACTGCCACCACCACCACCGCCGCCACCTCCACCAGTGCCAATAACTCCACTGAAAGTAAGATCTTTATGGACGAGCACTAAGCCTATGTCAGTTCAGGAATTGCACAGGTCCCAATCTATGTTTACCCCGAAAGGGAATAATTGTGCAGAAATACCGATACCGGCTGTAGAGTCGATACAACGAACCAGTTCAGAACCACCCAATTTGATAGACGAGAAAGATGGAGGTAAACCCAGGTTAAAACCTTTACACTGGGATAAGGTCCGAGCAAGTTCAGATAAAGCAACGGTTTGGGATCAAATGAAATCAAGCTCTTTTCAGTAAGTAGTCTGCCATGTATGATAATGAGTCGTAAATTCGCTAGTTGCATGATGATAATTCATACATTCCTTGACCTTTATTTTCAGATTGAATGAGGATATGATTGAGACACTTTTTGGCTGCAATCAAACAAGCGGATTTGAGAAAGACACAACTAGAAAATCAGTTCTCCCTCCTGTCGAAGCTGAGAACAGGGTATTGGATCCAAAGAAATCACAGAATATAGCTATACTACTAAGGGCATTAAATGTAACCCGAGAGGAAGTATCAGAAGCACTTTTAGATGGTGAGTGTTCAGATTTTCTTTCCATATCTATTAAAGATGCATGATCAATAATACCATTGAATGTTAGCAAAAAGAAGAACAACAATCGCAATGAGATAACATGAACCACAAGTAAAGGTTTATCTGAAGGGTATCTAACATGAACCACAAGTAAAGGTTTAGCCCCAATTAAGTTAACTCATATGATAGAAAAAATGCTTATTCCACAAACTCAAGTTTGACATGCCAACTTAAACGGACACTACACATTCGGTATGACAGGCCAAGATATCAAGGATGTCAATCAATTAAACCACAAAGACAAGTGTTAGAAACAAAAATAATCTGTGTTATCCTGTTCTTTTTTTTCCGACTGCACATAACAAGTACATTTATTGGTGATTTAGGTAATCCTGAAGGCTTGGGTTCTGAGCTTCTTGAAACCTTGGTAAAGATGGCTCCAACCAAAGAGGAAGAACTAAAACTGAGGGACTACAACAGTGATGTGACAAGATTAGGATCTGCAGAACAATTCCTCAAGGCTGTATTAGAAATACCATTTGCCTTTAAAAGAGTAGACGCCATGGTCTATAGAGCCAATTTTGAAACAGAAGTAAAATATTTGACCAAGTCTTTTGAAACCCTAGAGGTACGTTTCCACTGACTTCTAATTGATGTCTGTTACAAGTTTAACAAATATCTGTGCAATATCTTATTGGATTTCTCTGATACTCGCAAATTCAAGCGGAATTGACACAGAGTGCTATAAGGTTACGAAATTCTATCACCAGTTTATTACTAGGTTTCTGATCAACTAACGAAATCCATGATCCTTCACATTTTACAGGTAGCATGTGAAGAGCTAAAAAACAGTAGGTTGTTCATGAAACTTCTTGAAGCAGTTCTCCGAACAGGAAACAGGATGAATGTGGGCACCAACAGAGGAGATGCAAAATCTTTTAAACTTGATACACTTCTAAAACTAGTGGACATAAAAGGAGTAGATGGAAAAACCACATTGCTCCATTTTGTGGTCCAAGAGATTACCAGATCCGAAGGTGCAGGTTCTGATCCTACACCTGAGACGGTTCCTAACAAATCTCACCCACAAAAGAAGGAAGATGACTTCAGGAAACAAGGTTTACAGGTTGTGGCAGGGCTGAGCAAAGATCTTGGCGATGTCAAGAAAGCAGCAGGAATGGACTCGGATGTTCTAAGCAGCTACGTGTCCAAACTTGAAATGGGGCTCAACAAAATCAGGTTGGTTATGCAATATGAGAAATCAGATACAAAAGGGAGGAAATTTTTTGAGGCAATGAAAGTGTTTCTTTTCGAAGCTGAGCAAGAAATACTTAGAGTTAAGGCCTATGAGAAAAGAGCATCATCACATGTAAAGGAGGTAACAGAGTATTTCCATGGTGACACAACAAAGGAAGGTGCTCATCCTTTCAGAATCTTCGTGATTGTCAGAGATTTCCTTGCAATATTAGATCGGGTGTGCAGGGAAGTAGGGACAATGCATGATAAAGTGATGGTTGGGTCTGCTAGTTCGTTCCGCATGCCCTCTAATATTTCACTACCAATTCTAAATAGATTTCATAGAAGACAAGTAGAAAGTTCAGATGATGACAGCTCATCTCCATAGAGTTCCATGAAGATTCTGGAAAGCCACATGAATGATCTTTACAGTTCCAAATTTCCATACAAAAATACTTGTCAAAGACCCCATACACGAGCCTAATATCTTTTCTGGGCAAGCCAAAGGAACAGACGCATCTACAAGGAACTCGTAGTGAAGACGAAGATTCAGATATATGCATTAGTTTGGAAATTACACAAACATGGCATCTGGAGTAAAATGACAGATGACTGGACTTCGTCAGCAGAAGATCGAATAATCCATGAAGGATTATCTTCAAATAAATGACTTTTCAGGATTCTAAAACCCCAGCGACAACATCTCCGAAGTATAAGTGATCCTAAGTTGTAGTAGTATGTATGTAATTTCTAGTGCGAGTTAACAATGCTAATATAGTTTCTTCATGAACCTCCATCTCTTATAGCTGGAAAGAAAAACATGTGTACTCTTTTTTTGTATATTAAGTAAATAATACGTTGCTGTAATGAAAGCCATTCAAAAAAAGAAAAAAGAAACATCGAATCTCGTCCAATTGCTTGTTTGCTCTCTAGTGTAGTAGTTCACATTAGTCATTACCACTTCACCAATCCCGTGTTCATTAAATTCTGTAGTGTTTTCTATGTAGTTATCACTTATGACTTATCCGTGCTCTTTTCTGACAGTACTAACCCAAAATGGTGTTAAAAAAGGAAGAAAAAAAAAACTATATGTATGGATCTAGTTATGAACATCATCAACATATTAATCCTGATAAAATTTAGGCCATAACTCAATACAATTGCATTCTCTTATGTCATTCTACACCACTTGAAATTTCAGTTTGAAACATACAGAGGTGATTGTAATCAAATGTTCTAATATCCCGATGAATTGATTCTGTAGAATCCTAGGGTTTCCGGGCAAGTGATTAACAAAATGATTCTTTGGTTTCCAACAGTAACGAATGGAAATGAAGATGGCTTGGAAAAGAAATGCAGAAATGAAATTCACACATAATCGAGAGTTGAGCTTCTTCATTCTGACCTGCACAGATTAGTTGAGTTCTTTTCGTCATCCTAGCTCTCAGTTCACTGGTTCCACTTCTATTACCAGGGAGTTCTTCCTCGCTGCTTCGGTTTTATCTCTCTCCGCTAAAACTCACTTCACCGCTTTGCCCGAGAAAAGTAGGAATCTCTTGAAACAATTTTATTTATTTATTTTTGATAAGAAGACATTTATTTATCCTGGCATTTTTAGGGCGACCCCAAACGAATTAGGGGCGACACTAAAAGACAAAAAAGGTCACCCAAACGTAAATCTAAGCTACCCCTTATCTTCGATTTTTTGAAATGGCCAATATGCCCTTACATAATCGGTAGCCAACACCATAATCGGTAGGTTAAGGTGAATCGGTAGGTTAAATTGAAACTATACCTACCGATTATTGTGTAGATACTTCGGCTGATAATCCTTTTTATAATCGGTAGCTTATCCAACTTGTAAGACTACCGATTATAAGGAGCCCCATATTCAGCATTGGCCAAATTCCATAGGT
The DNA here is from genome assembly GCA_023531295.1 of Papaver armeniacum. Lineage (NCBI taxonomy): Eukaryota > Viridiplantae > Streptophyta > Magnoliopsida > Ranunculales > Papaveraceae > Papaver > Papaver armeniacum. The sequence continues at coordinate 40,109 of JAJJWW010007221.1, read as the reverse complement.
TTTCAGGGGTGCAGAGCGAACCATAGCCACTTGGCTTGAGTTGTGGATGTAGCCATAATCGGAAGCCTAATAGGTTACATACACTACCGATTATAAGTTGCCCCAAAATGAGTTTTTTCTAAAATCCTTCACGTAATGAATTTTGAAATCTACCATAATCGGTAGGGTATATAATTATATAACCCACCGATTATAACGAGCCCCGGATCCAACCTTTGCCATAATCACTTGGTTCGTGTACACAGCCAGCCATAACCACTTGGTTCGTGTTTTGGATGCAAATAAATCGGGAGTTAAATATATTACCAAACCATCCGATTATGGGTTGCCCCAAAATGAGTTTTTTCTAAAATCCTTCATGTAAGGGAATTTGAAATATCCCATAATCGGTAGAGTTAACAACTTAACAACCTACCGATTATAAGGAGCCCCAGATCGAACCCTTGCCAAATTCCATAGGTTTGGAGTGTACAGAGTCGGGCATAACCATGTGGTTCGTGATTTGGATGTAGCCATAATCGTAAGCTAAATAGGTTCCACAACCTACCGATTATACAGTTGCCCCAAATTTAGTTTTTTCTAAAATCCTTCTTGTGATGAATTTTGAAATCTACCATAATCGGTAGAGTTAACAACTTAACAACCTACCGATTATAAGGATCCCCGGATCGAACCCTTGCCAAATTCCATAGGTTTTGAGTGTACAGAGCCAGGCATAACCATGTGGTTCGTGATTTGGATGTAGCCATAATCGGACGTCATATTGGTTCCAAAACCTACCGATTATAGGTTGCCCCAAAATGAGTTTTTTCAAAAATCCTTCATGTGATGAATTTTGAAATATACCATAATCGGTAGAGTTTAAAACTTATAACCCTACCGATTATTAGTGGCCCCGGATTCAACCTTTGCCAAAAACTATAATATTCGGTAGCCAAAACAATAATCGTTAGTTTCACAAAATAATCAGAAGCAAACTCTTGTAATCGGTAGGCTGGGGTCTATATATTAGTATTTGGAAGAAAAAAAAAATTGACTCATGTGAGATCTCCCGATTGAGTGAGAGAAGAAGAAGAAAAAAAAGAAGAAGAAGGGGGTATATGTCGCCAACTCCCGATTGTTGCCAACTTCAATAAACATGGATGGGTACGAAGAAGGACGTGAAGTTGTTGAAGTTCAAGGTTCACTACCGTTTAGAGATGACGATTTGGGGTATATGTTGAATGATCCAAACTTTGATGGAGATGAAACCCTAGATGACGCTTTCATGGAAGAAAATGGAGAATCACCCGAGATCGAAGCTAACGATGCATCAAACATACAGGTATGTTGTTAACAAACTCTAATACCCATGTTATCCATGTTATGTGCGTTTGTGTGTGTTTTTGAACGTGAAAATTCGATTTCTGCATGCATTCAATGACATGAACGACATATATTCGGTAGTTAATTTAGTACAAAATCTACCGATTATCGACAATCGGATATATTTTGATGTATTTATCTGTCGATCATACAGTTGCCCCAAATTTTGTTTTTGCAGAAATCTCAATTTTTTCGAATTTGAGAACTATAATAATCGGTAGTTAATATGACTTCCGATTATACAGTTGCCCCAAATTTTGTTTTTGCAGAATTGTCAGTTTTTTCGAATTTGGGAACTAGAATAATCGGTAGTTAATATGACTTCCGATTATAAAGTTGCCCCAAATTTCTTCCTTGACGAAATCACCAATTTTGGGAATTTTGGAGCTACTATAATCGGTAGTCTCGTGAGGTTGTTTTTCCTACCGATTGTTATACAAGCCAGATGCGTGTTAGGCACAAAATCGATATTAATCGATAGTATAATATCGTTACTAAGCTTCCGATTGCTTTATAATAATCGGGCACAAAATAGCTTCCGATTATGTAAGGGCATTAACGTATTCTCCGCGTTTTTGGACATCCCTTAACGGTGTATATGGGTTGGGAATAAAAAAGTCGCCCCTAATTCGTTTGGGGTCGCCCCTAAAAATGCCAGGTTATTTATATAAAAGATGAAGTTTGCAAAATATACAAGAAGGGAGTTAATCCAAGATTAACTCTTTCAAGGATGTTTGACATTACATTTCCATTTTCATTCTCCGTAGAGAAATAACTGATTTTCCTAGATCTAACTTCCTTAGCTAGTTTTTCTTCAAAGTTAACATAGTTCCTAGATTTATACATAAAGGAAACCGAATCACAATGCATAAGAGAAAATTTGCATCTATTGATTTTCATCGAGATTTGACAATCATTGATTATGCAGCAGTTTTGTAGCTTTAGTTCCTTCGTCCACCTTATCGCCTCAATTCCAGCTTTAACTTCTGCTTCTAAGGGGCAGGAAGCCCAGCTGCATCCTACTCGACAGTGTTTTCCGGTCCCTGTTTTATCAAGTATAGAGATGGCATATCCATAGTAAAATCAGCTTCAATAAAGGAGGCATCAAAGTGTATAAACCAATCGAAATTGTCACTTTCAGAGTTGTGACTTGATGCGTGTCGTAACCACAACAAATTAATTAATATTTTTCCACCTAATTAACAAGTTATATAGTGGTAGTTAAGTTCGTTCCCACGAGGAGCAAGAGGTTTTAGTTGTCTTAATTGTCACAAAAAGGGGGATGTATAAAGCAAAAGAAAATAAACAAAGCAATTCAAAGATAAAGTTGAAATCAATAAGAGAGACAAGACCAAGGAATCCTTCTTCGTTGCAAAACAATGATTCAAGTTATGTTTTTAATCCATATGTTATTAGTCACAGATTATCACCAACCGTAGGTAAAGCAGCTAGATCAGTGCTAAACCCCTAAATCCCTTGTATCACCGGAAACGGAAGTTCTCGACTACCGGATTGTATTTACCAAACCACCTAGTAGTAGATCACTCTAGATGTAATTTAAATAAACGCATTAAAATTTATGAACTTATTAGGTTAATATTAGTAGTTAGACTCTTAGATCAAGGTCCACTTGCTAACGTTGTTTTCACACACAATTGCTCCACGGAATCCCTCCGCAAGGTCTCGTGTTTGCTACTTATGTAAAGAGTCAAGAAACGATTACTTATCCCCTAACTTTCACTAGCTTTAGATCAAATTAACAAATCAATTTAGCGTGCACTCTAAACAACCTATCAATCAACCATGAATGTATAAACATTCCTATTAGTAAAAACAAACGATAATCATGTGAAAAACTTCAAGATAGAATTGAAACAAAACTCAAATAATATATTAAGAACTAGGAATTCATCCTCAATCAATAAGAAAATTAGCTACTCATGTTTTTGAAATTCACACAAATAATTAAAGGGAGAATTTTTCAAGTTCACACAAATAATTAAAAGAAGAATTTTGAAAAGCAAGCAAAAACACAAGTGTTGTGTGTATAGAGGGGTGTGTCAAAAGATGTGTGTAGAGAACTTCTCTACTTATAGGCTTCAATGTTCTCCAAATCTTCCAAGGAATAGAATCCTTTTCCCTTAATAACACCACTTTCCCAATTTGATCCCAATTCCAATTTCAAGTCCAATTCTCCAAAGCCTCCAAATTTTCATCCAATTCCCAAATCTAAGTATTCAAATTTGAATTGGGATCAAATTTGATCTAAATCCCTTGTATCACCGGATACGGAAGTTCTCGACTACCGGATTCTATTTACCAAACCACCTAGTAGTAGATCACTCTAGATGTAATTTAAATAAACGCATTAAAATTTATGAACTTATTAGGTTAATATTAGTAGTTAGACTCTTAGATCAAGGTCTACTTGTTAACGTTGTTTTCACACACAATTGCTCCACGGAATCCCTCCGCAAGGTCTCGTGTTTGCTACTTATGTAAAGAGTCAAGAAACGATTACTTATCCCCTAACTTTCACTAGCTTTAGATCAAATTAACAAATCAATTTAGCGTGCACTCTAAACAACCTATCAATCAACCATGAATGTATAAACATTCCTATTAGTAAAAACAAACGATAATCATGTGAAAAACTTCAAGATAGAATTGAAACAAAACTCAAATCATATATTAAGAACTAGGAATTGATGCGTGTCGTAGGTGCAATCAAATTAATTAATATTTCCACTCAATTAAAAATAATATAATGGAAGTCAAGTTCGTTCCCACGAGGAGCAAGAGATTCTAGTTGTAAAAATTGTCACAAAAAGGGGGGATGTGTAAAGCAAAAGAAAGTAAAACAAAGCAATTAAAAGATAAAGTTGAAAGCAATAAGAGAAACAAGATCAAGGAATCCTTCTTCGTTGCAAAACAATGAATCAAGTTATGTTCTTTTCTACTTGTTATTAGTCACAGATTATCACCAACCGTAGGATAGCAGGTCCGCTTAGCTAGCCCCAAAATCCCTAATTTCACTGAGTAACATGTCCGCTTAGTTATCAGATTCTATTCAAAAGAATGGTAGGAGCTCAAAGAAGCCTTTCCTACGTCTTACTGCAAGTGCACAGGCCTATTGGAGGCGTGGCAAGCACAGGTCGATCCCACAGAGAAGTGGTGTGTGCTGTTAAGCTAATCTAACTCTCACTATTGATTCTCAGATGATAATGTAGCACAAATGGGTTGTTGTGTGTCGATACGACTAGGTCGATGTTGTTTGAATCTAAACTAAGGCAATGATGAATACAGGGTGTTGGAACTAATGTTGTTGTGGCACTAGGGTGTTTAACTCCACCCTCTGATCTTGTACTAAATGCAATGTGAATTTTCACCTTGTTCTATTGTCTTCCCTTGAAGACCTTAGTTGGATAGATAATAACCTAATTCACCTTGACTACCCCTAGCATCACTGGTCTTATTACGGTACCAGTGATCACAAAGTGTGTTCAACTCACTAAATCACTACTTTCCTAAGCAATAAAAACATTAAGAACAACTTGATAATTTACTTGCTTCATATGTAAATCGTAGGGTTTCATTACACCCTAGCTTAAGTATTTAGAACATGATGTAATAGTAAAAACGAAATTCAAATTAAAGTTGCGAAATTAAAACCCTAAAACATGTCTTTGTCTTTTCTCTTACATCAAAACCACAATTTATATCTCAAAATTTACTCGTAAACAACAATTCACAAACACCCAAACCTCTCTCTTCCGTTTCTTCCTCGGTTGTCGCATGCAGGGTAAACCCTAATTCCATTTATCTTTCACATAGCCTCTTGGGAAGAGAAGCTATAAGAGAGAGATAACTAGAAATAGGGGTGTCGGAAGAGATGAATGATGTGCTGTTGGCGTTGGGAGCTGAGGCTGGTACGTGTGGTGAGAGAAACGAAGGAGGAGATGGCTCTGCCATTTTTGGTCGGGGGAGAACAGAAGAATGGGTGTGATGGTTGTCGGGTGAGAAGGAGAAGAATGAGATTAGGGTTTGGTGATGGGGGTTTATATATGGGCTGTGTTGTGAGGCGGGTGCATCAGGAGTTGATGTGAAGGTTGGAGCGAGCGTCGGATGGAGCTAAGGGAAATCTGAACGGCTGAGGAGGAGTTGTGCTATTTTGGTGTTGAGTGAGTGCATCGAGGGTTGATGAGGAGGCTGTAGCGACCGTAGGATGTGGATGAGAGAGATCTCAACGGCTTGGAGTGGACGGGCTCGGATCCGGGTCGCGGGTCAGGTCTAGCTCAAGCCCATGTCTTGTAGATGAGTTGCTACTTGTTGGGTTGCAACCATTGCTTGCGCGCGCGGCTTTGGCTATCTGCTCCATAAATGCTCGACTCCAATTCTTCGCTCTTTGGCTCCTTAGTTTCTCCGAGCTTTATTTATTACCTAAAAACACAAAATTAATTAGTACAAATATTTATTCTTGAAAACAAAGAAAACACAGAATTTGGGATAATATCTGATTCCTAAGCGCAAAAGATGAGTAAAATGCCAATAAAAAGGTGTATAAATATGCAATAATTGGCACTCATCAAATACCCCCAAACCTGAATTTTACTTGTCCTCAAGTGAAACAGAAAAATAAGAAATCCTAACTATACCCCTGTCGCAGGTCTCTCGAATGCATTTAGCGTATGCACTAAGCCTTTAAACCCCTAGGTGTCCCTAGTGGACGAGTTGTAGTCTCGTGAGGGTTTACAAGAGGTGTACCCACAAAACCTTCTCCAACTTCAAAGTGTAAAAGAGTCTCAAGCCTCCAAGAAGCTATGAGGACATAGAGTTTCTGCATGCTAGTAACAAGAAGTTAGAACTACCAAAGAACGCATTCTCATCCTTAAGTCTTTGAGCGAGAAGTAACCATACCATATGAAAGAATTCGGATTCGATTGTGATCATAAGCCTCGACTTCTGCCTCACCATTAGGGTTTTATGATAATTGCACTCAAAAAGATCGCTTTTTAGTCTCTCATGTGTGCAGCGGGAATAAAGAGAGAAATCCTGCACACGTTGTAGGTAAGAAGGATAACCTTCCGAAGTAAAATCTGGAGACTCCACAAAAGTGTGGACAAAAAGAATCTTTTTCTGATGATCTCTAAGAAAGGAAATCAACCATTAGAAAGGGGTGGGAGTACTCACTCACTTCTCACCCGATCGGCAATTAATATCACTCTCTCATAAGAACCATAGAAACGTCTTCAATCTTCGGTCTTCGGTCTTCAATTGCTGATGATGAACTTCTGAACTTTACAAAAACTTGACAAACAAATTTTTTTTTTTTTTTTTTTTTTTTTTTTTTTTTTTTTAACTTAGTACATGAAATGGAAATAACAATAAAACTCAATTTTTCACAAACTTCATTAATTCTCATCTTCTTTTCTTTTCTTTGTTGCACATAAACCTTGGACTATTTCAACTTTTCTTCATATATTCTGATGTTGCTCCGCTTGCTGACGATGATGTGTTTCTATGGATCTTGATGATTGAGAGAGAGAGTGATGTTAACTGCAAATCGGTATTTAGAAGGAGTTTTCATCTTTAGACGTCACCCTCATGATTGACTTATTAGCACTCAAGAGATCAAAAATAGTCTTTGAAGTGGTGCGAAGTTGGGTAGCTCACCATTCCTACCCTAATTGACGTACGGTGACACACACTCTAAAAGCTTTTCTAGAAAGTCACAAAGAGTGAAGGTCGGTACCTCGCTTGATGTAAAATGGGTAGTCTCCACTATGGTTGATCACAATTCTACTACCGAATATCTAAACAAAGACCTAATTCGCCCTCCCATGGTTAAATCCAACTTTAACGCTCTAATCAACTAAGGAACCCGATTGCGTTCTCCAAAGACTTCCAATTTCTTGTTATTTCTGGCCGGACTCTCTATGTAAACATAGCTAGAAGCATGCTAGTGACTCTAAAATCTCTAAAAGTTGGAGGTTTTTATGCAAATTTTTGAGTTTTTTTTTTTTTTTTTATGCAATTTTTTTTTTTTTTTTTTTTTTTTAAAAAAGAAGGAAAACAAAAAGACTAAAAACTCTACATGCAAATCACACCCCCAAACCTAGATCAAACATTTTCCTCAATGTGGCAACAGATAGGAAAAATTTAAACAATTACATACCATGAGAACTATGATGAGTAGAGTAAAGGAAAGAGATTACCGGATGCAAGAGGGTGTTGCTAAACCATAGAAAGGTGAATGCTTTGAAAGCAAACAATCACGAGCGCAAGACAAAAAGATTGGTTAGCACACATCAAAAATTATGCGAAAACAAAAAGGAAAGATGATGGATTTTTAGTCCATAAGTATGTACACAAGTGAACTAGATCAGTCCACATAGATGGGGTCTTCCAAGTCAACGGTCTCAACTTCTGGTGGAAGATGCTCCAGAAATGGTTTCAATCTCTGACCATTGACTTTGAAAATGTTCTTGTTTGCTGGGTTTTCAACTTCTACAGCTCCATGGGGAAAGACGGTACGTACCACGAATGGTCCTGACCATCTAGAACGTAGCTTTCCTGGAAATAAATGCAACCTAGTGTTGTACAATAAAACTTTCGACTGGGTGAAAGACTTGCGCAGAATGCGCTTGTCGTGAAACACCTTCATCCTATGTTTGTACATTTTGGCACTATCATATGCATCATTTCTCAATTCTTCTAACTCATTGAGTTGAAGTTTTCTACGGGTACCAGCTTTATCAAGATCAAAATTCAACTTCTTCACAGCCCAAAATGCACGGTGTTCTAACTCAACAGGTAAATGGCATGCTTTCCCGTACACTAGTCTGTAAGGAGACATCCCAATGGGAGTCTTGTATGCAGTCCTATAGGCCCATAAAGCATCGTTTAGGCGCAAAGACCAATCTTTCCTAGAAGGATTGACGGTCTTCTCAAGAATATGCTTTATTTCCCTATTGGAAACTTCCACTTGGCCACTGGTTTGAGGATGGTAAGGTGTTGCAACCTTGTGAGTGATTCCATACTTGCGCACTAGTGATTCAAAGGGTCTATTGCAGAAATGACTACCTCCATCACTGATTATTGCCCTAGGGGTTCCAAAACGGGAGAAAATGTTCTCCTTAAGAAAGGAAAGAACAAATTTATGGTCGTTGGTTTTGGATGCAATGGCCTCTACCCACTTGGAGACATAATCTACAGCAACAAGAATGTATGACTTACCTTCAGAATTCGGAAATGGACCCATGAAATCAATGCCCCAAACATCAAACAGCTCAACAATCAAAATAGGTTGTAAGGGCATCATGTTTCTCCTAGAGATACTTCCTAATTTCTGGCATCGGTCACAAGCAACACAAAATGCATGGCAATCCTTAAACAAGTGTTGGCCAATAGAAACCGCTTTGCAAGATCTTTGCGGCAGTTTTCTTGGCACTAAAGTGGCCTCCACATGCATGGTCATGACAAAGAGATGACGTCCCTTTGTTCGAATTGGGGACACATCTCCTAATGATTTGGTCTTGGCAAGTACTTAAACAAATATGGGTCATCCCAAAGGAAATGTTTAACTTCACCAAGAACTTAGAACGGTCTTGTTTAGACCAATGCAAGGGCATTCTACCCGTAGCAAGGTAGTTGACAATATCAAGAAAACCATGGCATTTCAACCACAAGCATCAATTGCTCATCGGGGAATGATTCCCTAATTAACACAGACTCATCGCAGATTCAACATTCAACCTAGACAAGTGATCTTCCACAACATTCTCTGACCCTTTCTTATCTCGAATTTCGAGGTCAAACTCTTGTAGCAAGAGTATCCATCGAATTAGACGAGCCTTAGCATCTTTCTTTGACAAAAGATATCTCAATGCAAATGATCGAATAAATGATGACCTTAGACCCTATTAGATAAGATCTAAACTTGTCTAATGCAAACACAACAGCTAGCAACTCCTTCTCGGTCGTGGAATAATTCAGTTGAGCATCATTAAGTGTTTTACTAGCATAGTAGATCACATATGGAAGTTTGTCTACTCGTTGGCCCAAAAATAGCTCCTACAAAGATATAGTCGACGCATCACACATAATCTCAAATGGTAATGACCAATCGGGTCTCGACTATAGGGGCAGATGTAAGGAGAGCCTTGATTGCTCCCATGCTTCCTTACAAGCATCATCAAAGACAAATGCAACATCTTTTGCAAGAAGATTGCACAAAGGTCGTGAAATTTTACTAAAGTCTTTGATGAATCGGCGGTAAAAACCCGCATGGCCTAGAAATGATCTGATGTCCCTCTCGGAACGAGGTTGAGGCAAGTGTTGGATGAGATCTACCTTGGCTTTGTCTACTTCTATGCCTTTTTCCGAGATGATATGCCCTAGAACAATGCCTGAATTAACCATGAAATGACATTTTTCCCAATTCAAGACCAAACTCTTCTCCTTACACCTAATTAGCACACATGTGAGGTGATGCAAACACTCATCAAATGAAGATCCAAACACAGAAAAATCATCCATAAAAATCTCAAGAAATTTATCTACCATGTCGGAAAATATGCTCATCATGCAACGTTGAAAAGTAGCGGGTGCATTGCACAGCCCAAAAAGGCATACGACGATAAGCAAAAGTTCCATAAGGACATGTAAACGTGGTCTTTTGTTGGTCTTCCTGCTATGTGGATTTGGTTGTAGCCAAATAGCCATCTAAGAAGCAAGAGTGACTATGTTTTGCTAACCTTTCCAAAGATTTGGTCAATGAAGGGAAGGGGAAAATGGTCTTTCTTGGTGACTGTGTTCGGTTTCCTATAATCAATACATACTCGCCACCCGGTGGTCACACGGGTGGGAATGAGCTCATTCATCTCGTTTTGAACAACAAGAATGCCAGATTTCTTGGGTACTACCCGAATGGGGTGACCCAATCGCTATCGTGGACGGGGTAAATGATACCCGCATCAAGCGCTTTAAGAATCTCACCCTTGACAACATCTCTCATGTTGGGGTTAAGTCTCCTTTGCATTTCCTAGATGGTTTAGTGTTCTCTTCAAGGTTTATGTGATGCATGCAAATTGTGGGACTTATACCCTTAAGATCGGAGATGGTCCAACCTAAGGCTCCTTTATGTTCTTGAAGTACTTCTAAGAGTCTACTTTCCTGTTCCGTGTCTAAACATGATGCAATAATCACGGTAAAGTGTCGAAGGACCTAAGAAGGCATACTTCAAAGTATCGTAATGGTTTCAAATCGAGCTTAGGTGGTGTATCAAGAGGTGGGGCAGATGTGGTATCAGAGAGTGGAAGAGGTTCCACTGCATTCTGCCATTTGGCAATATCCATGGGTGGGACCGATTCAAGCAAAGAGTTAATTTCACCAATGTACTTAGACTCGAAGAGATCTAAGTCAAAGTTATCTAAACATGCTTGCAAAGGGTCCATTGACAAAATGTCGGGAAAAGAGTCTTGGATCAGACTCTCGATCATGTTAATCTCATGCGGATCGGTGTCATCGCAATCAATGGGTTGTTGACTAGCGTTAAAAACATTCACTCTACGGTCATGTTACCAAAGGACAATTTCAACACACCATTACGACAATTGATGATGGCATTGGACGTCGCCAAAAAGGACGTCCTAAGATCACGGGAATGTGATTACTTGGGTCTTGCACGGGTTGAGTGTCTAAGACAATGAAGTCTACAGAAAGAAAAATTTATCAACCTTGATTAACACATCTTCAACAATACCACGGGGGATTCTCACGTATCTTTCCGCTAATCAGTAGCGTAACGGTGTGGGCTTCGGCTCCCCAAGGCCCAATTGCACATACACAGTATGGCAAAAGATTCACACCGGCTCCTAAGTCTAGTAACGCCTTTTCGACCGTATGGTCGCCATTCGTTGGACTACCCGGGTCTCTAAACTTAGGTGGAATCTTGTTTTGGATTATGGAGCTCACTTGCTCGGTGAGAAAGGCATGTTTATGCACATGAAGCTTACGCTTTTGTGTGCACAAGTCCTTCAAAAACTTAGCATAGGTGGGTATTTGTCTAATTGCTTCGAGAAATGGAATGTTTATGTTAACCCTCTTGAACATTTCCAAAATCTCATTGTAATGGTTACCCCCCTTCTGTTGCACCAACCGTTGTGGAAATGGAGCAACAGGTACATGACTTGGCAAAGAAACATCAACATCAGTAGGACTCTTGGTCTTATCAATGGGCTCAGATTCTTTCTCTACGGTGGATGTTTTCTGTGGTGTTGTGTGTACTTGGTGAGTCCGATGGAGACTCGCTGACGGTGGTACACCTACATGGTTCTCAACAATTCTACCACTACGGAGAGTGGTGACGGATTCACTTGACTATGCGAAGTTTCATTGCGAGTAGAGGAGCCTCGCTTGAAACACATTCTTTGGATTTTGTAGGGGTTGACTAGAAATTTTCCTTTTTCTCTCTCATTCAATGCATCACAAATTTGTCCCATCTTAAGTTCTAGACTTGTGAAACGTTGGTCGGTAGTTTTGTTGAGTTGTGTGAGATTTTGGGTTAACGACCGACCACAGTCTTCCAAGCTAGGCTTTTTCTCTGAGTGCCGAGGATGTGGTTGTACTTGGGGGTTTCGGGATATGAGTATCCTTGGTTGTTATTTGTTGGTCCCCTTGTACGGTCCCTTGGACCAAGAGAAGTTAGGGTGGTTCCTCCACCCCGGGTTGTAGGTTTGAGAATAAGGGTTGTTCTCTTGTCTCTCGTATAATGCATTGGCTTGCTCGGATTTGGACTCTTGAAATGCATGTAAATGACACCACCACAAGGTGGTCAGAACTATGGCATGCGGCACAAGTGGCCATATTAATTTGGTCACGGAGAGTAGGGGCATTAGATTTTACATTCTTTTCCAACTCAAGCACTTCTATTCTCCGGGCCAAAGAAGCCATTTTTGCATTTCCCTCAAAGTCAGACTCGATTCTATGAACATTGTTGGTAGGGGTAGTCCGTTTCGGTTCTCGGATGGACTCCCACTGTTGAGTCTTTTCAGCGACTTCGATTAAGAAAGTCCAAGCGTCATCAGCGCTCTTGTCAATAAATGCACCATTGCACATCGACTCTACTGTGGTACGGGTTCTAACATCTAGACCCTCATACAAGATTTGCACGAGTCTCCATTTTTCAAAACCATGGTGGGGACATTGGAGTAGTAATTCATTGAATCTCTCCAAGTACCTTGCTAGAGTTTCGTCTTCTAATTGCACAAAACCATTTAGACTTTGGCACTGCCATGATCTTATGGTTGGGGAAAAACTTTTGAAAAACTCTTTTGTGAGGTCATCCCGGGTTCTAATGGACTTGTGGTTGTAGGGCATGAAGCCACGACTTGGCTTTGTCCTTCAGAGAAAAAGGAAACAATCTCAATTTGAGGGACTCCTCTGTCATTTGGTTAAAACGCAGAGTCCCACAAATATCCTCAAAGTCTCTCACGTGATGGTAGGGGTTCTCAAAGATTGACCCCTCTAAACACGGGTAGCATATGAATGGTGCTTGCTTTCGCTTCAAACCGACAAGCATCACCGAGAATGATGCAAGAGGGCTGACTTGCCCTAGTTGGGTACATGTAGTCCTTGAGACTACGGGGTTGGTTTTGTTCATCACCCATGGTTTCTGATTCGGATGGGCTGTCTGATGGAATTGGGCTTTCTGTTGAAGAACTGGGTATGCTTACGATTTCGTCCGGGCGGATTCTAACTAGTCGATTTGTTTGGTCTCTAAAAGACACAATCATAGCCTAGCTAGCGCATCTAGCATGTTAACATACAAACAATTCCGACACAGAAAAACAAAAACTCAATAAATGACCCACTAATACAAGACTCAAGCCCAAAAGATGGCTTTTTGAAGTTATGATGCCCAACTGAATAGATGGGTTTCACTTTGGTTATGTGGGTTTGAGACTGGCTTTGTCCAGCCCGGATGATGTGGGCTTCGGTTTGCTTGCAGCCCAGTGGAACTTGGTGGGCTTAGTCATTGATGACCAGCTTTGATTGGTTGACCTGCCCAGTTGGAGTGGAACTTGGTGGGCTTAGTCTATTGCACAGCCCAGCTTTGATTGGTTGACTGGCCCCGTGGTTGGGTGAAATGTACAGCCACGATTTTGGTTGAAAAGGTTGACCTAGTGGACTTAGTGCTCTCTGCAAAGCACAAGCACCGCAGCTTATGCAAAGTTTGGAAAAATGAATAAAGAAAGAAAAGACTTGGTTAAATAAAGTAAAGACTTGTAAGCACACAGTGTGTTTGAAAAACAAACTCAGTCAAAGAGTAAAGCAGAAAGATTCTACACGGATGACTATCCCAAGGTGCCGCTGGTGTTTGATTAACCGATGCTTTGGCCGTGAACTCGTTTCAGACATGGGATCTTATGCACTTAAAAATTTGGCTTTGGCAAGCCGTTTGTAGAGCAAAACAAAAACACAATTTCACATGAAATGCTACAGCCTAGTGCATGTGGATGGTCACAAAGACAGAAATGAATAAAGACTGTGTATGGTGCAAGGGGACTCGGGTGTGCTCACTCAATGGTGAAGCATGTGCCGGGGTAGTGTGTTTGAAAAACAAACTAACATGAAACCTATCCCTAATTCTCGCTATTCTCAACTCATTCAAGTTTCACAGATCATAAACAACTTTAAGCACAACTTTAGATGCTTAACTTCACAGTGTAAGCACAAACAGATCATCACGAGATAAGCACGTATAGTTCACGAGATATTCTCAACTTTAGATGCTAGCTCACGATAAGCACAACAGATCAAAACATCATGGAGTTAACACTCATCATAATAAAGATATGCACGTTCACGATTTAGGGTTTAGCACAATGTAGGCATGCATAAGGTCACAAGCGAGATGGAGCATAAGGATTACAGACCAGCGAGGCTTGTTATTGGCAATTCACAAAGCGAGTAGCTCCACAATTGCAGCTCCGGGGCTTGCAAGTTGTGTGGGGTTAAATTTTCTACTACTACGGGGGCTTGCAAGGTGACAGGGGTATGCAAGGGGTCTCGCTTGGATATGCAACTTTACAGCTTTAGCAGATTGGCTATGAGCTACTCGTGCAAGAAACACAAAGCAGTCTTGACATGAAGCGGATGTACAATTGGTGTCAATGAGGTCAGTTGACCTTAATTATCACAGTGTTATGCACTGATAGCTCAACAAGGTCACAGGATCACAAGATTGCTACTCAAGGTCACAGGAAGCTAAGGGTTATGGTTCAAGGCTAACACGCAAGCATACATGCTACCAGGCATTCATTCAAGTAAGCAAAATTAGGATACAATACCTCCAGTATACACTGGGTTTTGGCAAATCCACCAGTTCTGTTTGGCTGCTCCCTTTTGTTCTCCTCATTGGGTTATATCTCGGCTTCTCAAGGTACTGTTAACTCAACACTCAACTTCGCTTCTCAATCTTACAGCTAAAGCAATATATGGGACTGTGTGCACAATTTGGTGGAAACTAGCTATGGTGATTCACGAAGCACGAAGCACACACTACCATAAAGATGTTTATGGTATGATTAGGCTAAGTCACAACTCAGCAGACAATTGGTAATGCAAAGATGCAACTACACAGGGAGTTTAAATCAAAATTTTAAGCTAAGTTATACTATAAGAAACAGAAAACAGGGATTCAAAGCTTATATGAACAGATGGATGAAATATACAAAGATAGATGAAATCAGTGAAGCGAAGCAATAAAGAGTAACAGCACACTACCAGTTCCCCGGCAGCGGCGCCAAAAACTTGGTAGGAGCTCAAAGAAGCCTTTCCTACGTCTTACTGCAAGTGCACATGCCTATTGGAGGCGTGGCAAGCACAGGTCGATCCCACAGAGAAGTGGTGTGTGCTGTTAAGCTAATCTAACTCTCACTATTGATTCTCAGATGATAATGTAGCACAAATGGGTTGTTGTGTGTCGATACGACTAGGTCGATGTTGTTTGAATCTAAACTAAGGCAATGATGAATACAGGGTGTTGGAACTAATGTTGTTGTGGCACTAGGGTGTTTAACTCCACCCTCTGATCTTGTACTAAATGCAATGTGAATTTTCACCTTGTTCTATTGTCTTCCCTTGAAGACCTTAGTTGGATAGATAATAACCTAATTCACCTTGACTACCCCTAGCATCACTGGTCTTATTACAGTACCAGTGATCACAGGCAGGTTCAGCTCACTAAATCACTACTTTCCTAAGCAATAAAAACATTAAGAACAACTTGATAATTTACTTGCTTCATATGTAAATCAGAGGGTTTCATTACACCCTAGCTTAAGTATTTAGAACATGATGTAATAGTAAAAACGAAATTCAAATTAAAGTTGCAGAAATTAAAACCCTAAAACATGCTGTCTTTTCTCTTACATCAAAACCACAATTTATATCTCAAAATTTACTCAGAAACAACAATTCACAAACACCCAAACCTCTCTCTTCCGTTTCTTGGCTCAAGTGTCGCATGCAAGGGTAAACCCTAATTCCATTTATCTTTCACATAGCCTCTTGGGAAGAGAAGCTATAAGAGAGAGATAACTAGAAATAGGGGTGTCGGAAGAGATGACTGATGTGCTGTTGGCGTTGGGAGCTGAGGCTGGTACGTGTGGTGAGAGAAACGAAGGAGGAGATGGCTCTGCCATTTTTGGTCGGGGGAGAACAGAAGAATGGGTGTGATGGTTGTCGGGTGAGAAGGAGAAGAATGAGATTAGGGTTTGGTTATGGGGGTTTATATATGGGCTGTGTTGTGAGGCGGGTGCATCAGGAGTTGATGTGAAGGTTGGAGCGAGCGTCGGATGGAGCTAAGGGAAATCGAACGGGCGAGGAGGAGTTGTGCTATTTTGGTGTTGAGTGAGTGCATCGAGGGTTGATGAGGAGGCCAGTAGCGACCGTAGGATGTGGTTGAGAGAGATCTCAACGGCTTGGAGTGGACGGGCTCGGATCCGGGTCGCGGGTCGGGTCTAGCTCAAGCCCATGTCTTGTAGATGAGTTGCTACTTGTTGGGTTGCAACTGTTGCGCGCGCGGGCTTTGGCTATCTGCTCCATAAATGCTCGACTCCAATTCTTCGCTCTTTGGCTCCTTAGTTTCTCCGAGCTTTATTTATTACCTAAAAACACAAAATTAATTAGTACAAATATTTATTCTTGAAAACAAAGAAAACACAGAATTTGGGATAATATCGATTCCTAAGCGCAAAAGATGAGTAAAATGCCAATAAAAGGTGTATAAATATGCAATAATTGGCACTCATCAAATACCCCCAAACCCGAATTTTACTTGTCCTCAAGTGAAACAGAAAATAAGAAATCCTAACTATACCCCGTCGCGGAGTCTCTCGAATGCATTTAGCGTATGCACTAAGCCTTTAAACCCCTAGGTGTCCCTAGTGGACGAGTTGTAGTCTCGTGAGGGTTTACAAGAGGTGTACCCACAAAACCTTCTCCAACTTCAAAGTGTAAAAGAGTCTCAAGCCTCCAAGAAGCTATGAGGACATAGAGTTTACGCATGCTAGTAACAAGAAGTTAGAACTACCAAAGAACGCATTCTCATCCTTAAGTGCTTTGAGCGAGAAGTAACCATACCATATGAAAGAATTCGGATTCGATTGTGATCATAAGCCTCGACTTCGCCCTCACCATTAGGGTTTTATGATAATTGCACTCAAAAAGATCGCTTTTAGTCTCTCATGTGTGCGGCGGGAATAAAGAGAGAAATCCTGCACACGTTGTAGGTAAGAAGGATAACCTTCCGAAGTAAAATCTGAGACTCCACAAAAGTGTGGACAAAAAGAATCTTTTTCGATGATCTCTAAGAAAGGAAATCAACCATTAGCAAGGGGTGGGAGTACTCACTCACTTCTCACCCGATCGGCAATTAATATCACTCTCTCATAAGAACCATAGAAACGTCTTCAATCTTCGGTCTTCGGTCTTCAATTGCTGATGATGAACTTCTGAACTTTACAAAAACTTGACAAACAATTTTTTTTTTTTTTTTTTTTTTTTTTTTTTTTTTTTTTAACTTAGTACATGAAATGGAAATAACAATAAAACTCAATTTTTCACAAACTTCATTAATTCTCATCTTCTTTTCTTTTCTTTGTTGCACATAAACCTTGGACTATTTCAACTTTTCTTCATATATTCTGATGTTGCTCCGCTTGCTGACGATGATGTGTTTCTATGGATCTTGATGATTGAGAGAGAGTGATGTTAACTGCAAATCGGTATTTAGAAGGAGTTTTCATCTTTAGACGTCACCCTCATGATTGACGGAATTAGCACTCAAGAGATCAAAAATAGTCTTTGGAAGTGGTGCGAAGTTGGGTAGCTCACCATTCCTACCCGAATTGACGTACGGTGACACACACTCTAAAAGCTTTTCTAGAAAGTCAAAAAGAGTGAAGGTCGGTACCTCGCTTGATGTAAAATGGGTAGTCTCCACTATGGTTGATCACAATTCTACTACCGAATATCTAAACAAGACCTAATTCGCCCTCCTGTATGGTTAAATCCAACTTTAACGCTCTAATCAACTAAGGAACCCGATTGCGTTCTCCAGTACTTCCAATTTCTTGTTATTTCGGTCAGACTCTCTATGTAAACATAGCTAGAAGCATGCTAGTGACTCTAAAATCTCTAAAAGTTGGAGGTTTTTATGCAAATTTTTGAGTTTTTCTTCTTTTTTTTTATGCAATTTTTTTTTTTTTTTTTTTTTTTTTTTTTTTTTAAAAGAAGGAAAACAAAAAGACTAAAAACTCTACATGCAAATCACACCCCCAAACCTAGATCAAACATTTTCCTCAATGTGGCAACAGATAGGAAAAATTTAAACAATTACATACCATGAGAACTATGATGAGTAGAGTAAAGGAAAGAGATTACCGGATGCTTTCATCTATAGACGTCACCCTCATGATTGACAAAATTAGCACTCAAGAGATCAAAGAGTAGTGCTTCTATTGGTGGGAGGTTGGGTAGCTCACCATTCTACCCGAATTAACGTACGGTGACACACACTCAAAAGAAAGCTCTTTAGTAGATGGAAAATTTAAAGTCGGTGCCTCACGATATGAATACGAGTAGTCTCCACTAATGATTGATCAGCAACTCTAATAATGCATTTCTCCCTGCACCAAATTCGCATCACCGGCATGATTAAATCCATTATTTAACACTCAAACAAGCAAGAAATCCGAATGTAGTTCTCTAACATTTCCAAGTTCAATTATGTCGGTCAAAATCTCTATGTAAACATACCTAGAAGTATGCTAGTGACTCTAAAATCTTTAAAAGTTGAAGTTTTAGGTAAAACTTTTTTTTTTTTTTTTTAAAAAATTTAATTTTTTTGTAATTTTTGTTTTAAAAACATGCTTAACCACTCCCCCACACTTAAACCTTACATTGTCCTTAATGTAATTGAATCCTCCTAGTAAAGTCAAGGTGGGAGATTTTAACATGATAAGGAACAAGAAAAAGAAATAACAAAAAGCAAAAGGATAAGAAATACAAAACCTATGGGTTGCCTCCCATTAAGCGCTTGTTTTAAAGTCGACGGCCCGACTTAGCTCTTGCATGATTCATTCCCCATATACTAACAATCGAAAATTTGGGGATCCACCCATAATACCTTTTTCCAAACAATAACTCCATACAAATATTAGCACAAGAAAACAATAGTGAAATTATTGCTCGATAGAAATTTCCCCCACACTTATTCTCGTCCACTCTCGGAAGTGTATAAAGAACATAGAATTTGGGAATTTCCATATGTTCCTCTTGGCAAACCTGCATAGTGTTAGAATCAAGTATTTCCAATGATGGATATCTAGAAACAAAATCATCCAAAAATACTTTCGAAGCACATACATTCAAACCAATAAGAGGTAAAGGAGAAGAATTAATATGCAAAGGGTTAGACAAACCTTGCACAATTTCTTGTATTATAGAATCCTCTTCATCCTTAAAAAATTCAAGTGAATTACTTACCTCTTGTATATCGTGGTCCTCTATTAAACCTTGCAACCATTCTTCATCGTTTTCTACCTTAACCAAAGTCTTGGCATCATTAAAATCATTGGAAAGTTCAATTGGGTCTTCCACAAAATCAATCAATTTGGTTTCATCCTCTAGTATCATCTCTTCAACATTCTCATCATCGGAATCGGGCCATTCACTAAAATGATTCTCGTCGGTATAAATTGTAAGATCTTCATGTGAGGGTGTTACACCGTTTATAACAATAGGTAAGTCACACCCAATCTCCTCCTTTTGAATAGGTGAAGGATCTTTATTATGATCCGGAGTTGGAATAACTTCCTCATCGTTGCAACGTTCATACACCTTCGCGGACTCATATCTTTCCCTAAGAAATTTTTTCCAAGCAATAAATGCATCTTCCTCAAGCTCTTCCTTTTGAATAGGTGATTGATCATTATTAAGATCAAGGCTCAAGTAATCTACACTAGCGTCATCAAAAGTCTCTAAAGGTTGAGTAATTTGTTCGTATAATTTCTCCGAATTCCTTTGAATTTCTCGATGTGATTCTTGCAACTTTTGTTGAAGATCCCCAATCATGGCAAACATCTTATCTGCAAAACTAGAGAATTTCTGATCATAAACAAAACTATCCTCCCATCCTTGTGATTGTCCACTTACATACCCGTCATAAGGTTGTTGATATGTATGAGAATATCCATAATGTTCCGTAGGAATTTGATCATAGCCAAAAGATTGGTTTTGATTGTATCCTAAGGATGGTTGGAAGTTGTCATAATGTTGAGGTTGAAAACCGTATTGATTGTTGTAATATGCTTGCTCTTGTCCACCATACATGGAAAACTGGCACCTGAAATAAGATTCTCAAAAACTTAAGTTAGATACTAAATAGAATCCAACAAAGCAAGATTAAAGCAAAAAGAAAAATAAAAACAACTAAAATCATCCGCTGCTCCCCGGCAGCGGCGCCAAAATTTGATGCGTGTCGTAGGTGCAATCAAATTAATTAATATTTCCACTCAATTAAAAATAATATAATGGAAGTCAAGTTCGTTCCCACGAGGAGCAAGAGATTCTAGTTGTAAAAATTGTCACAAAAAGGGGGATGTGTAAAGCAAAAGAAAGTAAAACAAAGCAATTAAAAGATAAAGTTGAAAGCAATAAGAGAAACAAGATCAAGGAATCCTTCTTCGTTGCAAAACAATGAATCAAGTTATGTTCTTTTCTACTTGTTATTAGTCACAGATTATCACCAACCGTAGGATAGCAGGTCCGCTTAGCTAGCCCCAAAATCCCTAATTTCACTGAGTAACATGTCCGCTTAGTTATCAGATTCTATTCAAAAGAACCACCCTGAGGTTCGCTTACAAGATGTAATTCCCTGAATGCATTAAGATTTATGAATTTAGGTTTAGTACTAGTAGTTAAACTCGGTTCGCTTGTTCACTTTCTAGCGTTGTTTCTACACACAATTGCTCCACGGAATCCCTCCGCAAGGTCTCGTGTTTGCTACTTATGTAAAGAGTCAAGAAACGATTACTTATCCCCTAACTTTCACTAGCATTAGATTAAATCGACAAATCAATTTAGTTGGCCACCCAAACAATCTATCAATCAATCATGAATGTCTTTAAGATCATTCCTATTAGTAAAAACAAACGATAATCATGTGAAAAACTTCAAGATAGAATTGAAAACAAAAACTCAAAACATAAATTAAGAACTAGGAATTCATCCTCAATCAATAATAAAATTAGTTACTCATGCTAAAGAGTTCACACAAAGAATAAGAAAAGAAAAGTGTTGTGTAGAGAGGTATATAAAAAGATGTAGAAAACTTCTCTATTTATAGGCTTCAATATTCTCCAAATCTTCCAAGGAATAGAATCCTTTTCCTTTAGCAATTCAATTTCCAAATCCAAGCCTTTCTCAACTCTTCCATCTTCTTTTTCCAAATTTGAGTCAAATTTGAGTCCAAGTCTTCACACCCATGAGAGAAGTCCATAGAAAATTCTGGAATTTTTGGCTCATGCCGAAAATCGGGATTATGGCTTTAATCCTACGGAATAGTCACCGCCGGCCACCTCGAAAATTTCTCCGTCAAGGGAATATTCTACGGAATATTCCGTCATCCACCGTTAGGACTCACGGTCAAATCGGTCAAACTGTCACCAAACCGTTAGTCGGGTCAAGTCAAGGGAGCGTCTCGGTCGGCTTTGAGTCGCCTTCTTACTCGGCTTCCGAGTTGGCGATTCATTGGCCTGGATCGAGTTAAAACGCCGGCTTCCGAGTTGACTCGCGAAATCAAAATCCTAGAGAGTTCTCGTTTAATTACAGGACTTCCCGGCCATAATTTCAGGCCATTCTTTTCAGCTCCATTCCCTATCTCAGAAACCCTACACATACATCTATTGCAGCTCACAGCTTCATCAATTTCATGTCTTGAATCACAAATTGCATCAATTCCGCCTCCTGTCTTCATCACTGTAACTCATTGTTGCTCAAAGACATCACCTCACAACCATTCAAGTCCTCCTGTAAATCGGCAATCAATTACCACAATCTCTTCTTCAATTCAACTTCAAACGCAGAATAAAGATCCCGTGCCGCCAATTCAAGCACTACTAAAACCACCAACACCAGTTTCTCCTTCATCTCTAATTGCAGCTGCTTCAATTTCACTACCAACAGCTGCTTCTCAATCAACTCAATATCAAAACCCAGCTCCTGAGATTCTCTTAAATCACTCACCGATTTCTTCCAATCTCGAACTCATCTCAGATTTAACAGCAGCTTCAATTTAGAGATTAACCCATTTTTTTTGAACATCAACAGATTCACCACTGTATCATGAACTCGATCCATTTCTCAGCTTACCAAATCCTTGAATCAAACCCAGACTCCATCTCTGAGATCAACACTAACAACAGTTCGTTCTTCACAGACCCATCTCCACAGATCGAACAGCAGAACAGATATTCAACCTTAAAACCATGAACATCTTCTCGATTCTGTCGTTTCCATCTTCCTGAGCTTCAATCACAGACTCGATTCGAACCCTTTTCTGTTTCATCCAAACTCCAGCTGATTTCTTCACCACGAGCTCGCCTTTGTTTCATCTTCCATTTCCAATTTCTGGTCTCACAGCAGCATCAATTTCTCGCTAAACCGCGAGCTCAGCTCCTTTAATCCACCAGCGAAACTCATTCTCGATCTGTTTTCTCTGGTTTCAATCAGAAGTCAATCACAAACCCGTGTTCTTTCTCTCAATTTATTTCCAGCAAACCCCATTCTGTAATTCGACCCATAGTTCATGTCTGCTTCTATTTCTCGATCTCGGATTGAATCAGTTAACTCATCTCTACCTTGCTGTAACATCATCTTCTCCCGACTGCAAACCGCAGCGACTCATCGCTCTCTCATTTTTTCCTGTTTCATGTTTTGGTTTCGTAAAACAAAGCAGACATTGTTTTCTTTTTCAGTGGAAGAAGGAAACGAGAAACAGTTCTCAATTTTAGGTTTAGGTTAATCATTGGATGGCTATCTCTGCGCCCAAGATAAGCACCACCCAAACCGGGTGGTTATAACACACATATTTTCTCGGATAAGGGCTACCCAAGTGATGACAGCCCCTAACATGTAGTTACCTCTTAACTTCAGTGACTCGTATTTAGCACTCCTCCGAGAGAGTTTCCCTTTAACCGTGGCTCGTCTCCCGATAGTGTTTTCCTGTGAAATGACAATCTTGCCCTTTTTGCTCAATTTGGATCATTTATTCTTCTTTTCCTCCGTGCGACTCCATAGTACCTAATAACTCAAAAACACACGTAAAATACATAATTTACAAGAAAAATAGCAAAGAAAGCGTAAACTACTAGATAGTAAATTAGGTGTATTCTACACCTATCAAATTCCCCCACACTTAGACTTTGCTAGTCCTCGAGCAAATCAAACTAAAAACTCACAACTTCAAAGCGTTCTAGCGTCCCAAGCATCCAAAGAGTTATGAGGACATAGAGTTTACGCATGCTAGTAATAAGAAGTTAGAAATACTAAAGAACATATTCTCATTCTTAAATGTTGAGTGAGAAATAACCACACCATAATGAGAGAACGCGTGTTTGAGAAACGATCAATAAGCATTTCGCCTCGACTTCTGCCTCACCAAAAAGGATTTTATGATAATTGCACTCAAAAAGACAGCTTTTTTATGGTTCTCACATGTGTGCAAGTAGGAATGAAGAGAGAAATCCTGCAACACGTTGAATGGTGGGAAGGATAACTTCCGAAATATTTTTAAAAACCCACATCTTTTAATATTTTGAAAAACCATTTTTCTGACGATCTCTACGAAAGGAAATCAACCATTATTATCGAGGATGAGATTACTTACTCACCTTCACATCCGATCGCCAATTATGATAACACCACTCTCACGGCATCCAATAGAAACGTCTTCCGCTCCTCGTCTTGATCTTCATGGTCTTCGGTTTCAACTATTGATGATAAACTCTTGAATTTCATAAATCCTTAACAATTTGTAACTCTTTTACCTTAAAACCTTGCCGCTTGAAACTTTCTTATAAATTTTCCTTCCCCACGGCTTATTAACAATAATAAGAACAAATATTTCTCTTGTTTTTTTTTTTTTTTTTTTTTTTGAACAAGAGAAATTAAATACAAAATAAATCATGGCCGTGGGAGAAGTATTTTACCGCTTGATTCTTCACAACTTGTATCGCCTCAAAATCATAAACTTCAACAATTCTCACCTTTTACTTTTCTTTGCTCTTGTGAATAAGTCTTCATACTTGGATATAAAATTACCTCATTGTATTGTAAGTCCTCAACATATATGTAAAAATCTGCTCTTTGTATGTTGCTTTACTTGTATTTGAAATTTGCTCTTTTTTTCGTTCCGTTGCTTGCAAACCTTAAACTTTTCCAACTTTCCTTGTAGATTTTGATGTCGCTCCTTGTTGATGATGAGAGTGTTTCTATGGATCCGTTGTTGTCGAGAGAATGAATGGTGCTAACTGCAAATCGAACTACAAGAAGGAGGCTTTCATCTATAGACGTCACCCTCATGATTGACAAAATTAGCACTCAAGAGATCAAAGAGTAGTGCTTCTATTGGTGGGAGGTTGGGTAGCTCACCATTCTACCCGGAATTAACGTACGGTGACACACACTCAAAAGAAAGCTCTTTAGTAGATGGAAAATTTCTGGTCGGTGCCTCACGATATGAATACGAGTAGTCTCCACTAATGATTGATCAGCAACTCTAATAATGCATTTCTCCCTGCACCAAATTCGCATCACCGGCATGATTAAATCCATTATTTAACACTCAAACAAGCAAGAAATCCGAATGTAGTTCTCTAACATTTCCAAGTTCAATTATGTCGGTCAAAATCTCTATGTAAACATACCTAGAAGTATGCTAGTGACTCTAAAATCTTTAAAAGTTGAAGTTTTAGGTAAAACTTTTTTTTTTTTTTTTAAAAAATTTTAATTTTTTTTGTAATTTTTGTTTTAAAAACATGCTTAACCACTCCCCCACACTTAAACCTTACATTGTCCTCAATGTAATTGAATCCTCCTAGTAAAGTCAAGGTGGGAGATTTTAACATGATAAGGAACAAGAAAAAGAAATAACAAAAAGCAAAAGGATAAGAAATACAAAACCTATGGGTTGCCTCCCATTAAGCGCTTGTTTTAAAGTCGACGGCCCGACTTAGCTCTTGCATGATTCATTCCCCATATACTAACAATCTGAAAATTTGGGGATCCACCCATAATACCTGTTTTGCAAACAATAACTCCATACAAATATTAGCACAAGAAAACAATAGTGAAATTATTGCTCGATAGAAATTTCCCCCACACTTATTCTCGTCCACTCTCGGAAGTGTATAAAGAACATAGAATTTGGGAATTTCCATGTGTTCCTCTTGGCAAACCTGCATAGTGTTAGAATCAAGTATTTCCAATGATGGATATCTAGAAACAAAATCATCCAAAAATACTTTGAAGCACATACATTCAAACCAATAAGAGGTAAAGGAGAAGAATTAATATGCAAAGGGTTAGACAAACCTTGCACAATTTATTGTATTATAGAATCCTCTTCATCCTTAAAAAATTCAAGTGAATTACTTACCTCTTGTATATCGTGGTCCTCTATTAAACCTTGCAACCATTCTTCATCGTTTTCTACCTTAACCAAAGTCTTGGCATCATTAAAATCATTGGAAAGTTCAATTGGGTCTTCCACAAAATCAATCAATTTGGTTTCATCCTCTAGTATCATCTCTTCAACATTCTCATCATCTAATCGGGCCATTCACTAAAATGATTCTCGTCGGTATAAATTGTAAGATCTTCATGTGAGGGTGTTACACCGTTTATAACAATAGGTAAGTCACACCCAATCTCCTCCTTTTGAATAGGTGAAGGATATTTATTATGATCCGGAGTTGGAATAACTTCCTCATCGTTGCAACGTTCATACACCTTCGCGGACTCATATCTTTCCCTAAGAAATTTTTTCCAAGGAATAAATGCATCTTCCTCAAGCTCTTCCTTTTGAATAGGTGATTGATCATTATTAAGATCAAGGCTCAAGTAATCTACACTAGCGTCATCAAAAGTCTCTAAAGGTTGAGTAATTTGTTCGTATAATTTCTCCGAATTCCTTTGAATTTCTCGATGTGATTCTTGCAACTTTTGTTGAAGATCCCCAATCATGGCAAACATCTTATCCGCAAAACTAGAGAATTTCGATCATAAACAAAACTATCCTCCCATCCTTGTGATTGTCCACTTACATACCCGTCATAAGGTTGTTGATATGTATGAGAATATCCATAATGTTCCGTAGGAATTTGATCATAGCCAAAAGATTGGTTTTGATTGTATCCTAAGGATGGTTGGAAGTTGTCATAATGTTGAGGTTGAAAACCGTATTGATTGTTGTAATATGCTTGCTCTTGTCCACCATACATGGAAAATCGGCACCCGAAATAAGATTCTCAAAAACTTAAGTTAGATACTAAATAGAATCCAACAAAGCAAGATTAAAGCAAAAAGAAAAATAAAAACAACTAAAATCATCCGCTGCTCCCTAATGGCGCCAAAATTTGATGCGTGTCGTAGGTGCAATCAAATTAATTAATATTTCCACTCAATTAAAAATAATATAATGGAAGTCAAGTTCGTTCCCACGAGGAGCAAGAGATTCTAGTTGTAAAAATTGTCACAAAAAGGGGATGTGTAAAGCAAAAGAAAGTAAAACAAAGCAATTAAAAGATAAAGTTGAAAGCAATAAGAGAAACAAGATCAAGGAATCCTTCTTCGTTTGCAAAACAATGAATCAAGTTATGTTCTTTTCTACTTGTTATTAGTCACAGATTATCACCAACCGTAGGATAGCAGAGTCCGCTTAGCTAGCCCCAAAATCCCTAATTTCACCGAGTAACATGTCCGCTAGTTATCGATTCTATTCAAAAGAACCACCCTGAGGTTCGCTTACAAGATGTAATTCCCTGAATGCATTAAGATTTATGAATTTAGGTTTAGTACTAGTAGTTAAACTCGGTTCGCTTGGTTCACTTTCTAGCGTTGTTTCTACACACAATTGCTCCACGGAATCCCTCCGCAAGGTCTCGTGTTTGCTACTTATGTAAAGAGTCAAGAAACGATTACTTATCCCCTAACTTTCACTAGCATTAGATTAAATCGACAAATCAATTTAGTTGGCCACCCAAACAATCTATCAATCAATCATGAATGTCTTTAAGATCATTCCTATTAGTAAAAACAAACGATAATCATGTGAAAAACTTCAAGATAGAATTGAAAACAAAAACTCAAAACATAAATTAAGAACTAGGAATTCATCCTCAATCAATAATAAAATTAGTTACTCATGCTAAAGAGTTCACACAAAGAATAAGAAAAGAAAAGTGTTGTGTAGAGAGGTATATAAAAAGATGTAGAAAACTTCTATTTATAGGCTTCAATATTCTCCAAATCTTCCAAGGAATAGAATCCTTTTCCTTTAGCAATTCAATTTCCAAATCCAAGCCTTTCTCAACTCTTCCATCTTCTTTTCCAAATTTGAGTCCAAGTCTTCACACCCATGAGAGAAGTCCATAGAAAATTCTCGAATTTTTGGCTCACGGAAAAGCGGGATTATGGCCTAATCCCCGAATAGTCACCGCCAGGCCACTGAAAATTTCTCCGTCAAGGGAATATTCGACGGAATATTCCGTCACTCCACCGTTAGGACTCACGGTCAAATCACCAAACTGTCGGTCAAACGTTAGTCAGCGGGTCAAGGGAGCGTCTCGCCCGGCTTGAGTCGCCTTCTTACTCGGCTTCCGAGTTGGCTGATTGACTGGCCGGATCGAGTTAAAACGCTGGCTTCCGAGTTGACTCGCCAGAATCAAAATCCGGCCGAGTTCTGTTTAATTACAGGACTTCCCGGCCATAATTTCAGGCCATTCTTTTCAGCTCCATTCCCTATCTCAGAAACCCTACACATACATCTATCACGGCTCAGCCTTCATCAATTTCATGTCTTGAATCACAAATGCATCAATTCCGCACTGTCTTCATCACTGAAACTCATTGTTGCTCAAGAAGATCACCTCACAAACCATTCAAGTCCTCCCCAGAATCGGCAATCAATTACCACAATCTCTTCTTCAATTCAACTTCAAACTCAGAATGACATCCCGTGCCTC
Source organism: Papaver armeniacum (assembly GCA_023531295.1). Lineage (NCBI taxonomy): Eukaryota > Viridiplantae > Streptophyta > Magnoliopsida > Ranunculales > Papaveraceae > Papaver > Papaver armeniacum. The sequence goes on along the minus strand of JAJJWW010007221.1, from coordinate 11,931 downwards.
GCCAATTCAAGCACTACTAAAACCACCAACACCCGCTCTTCATCTCTAATTGCAGCTGCTTCAATTTCACTACCAACAAAAGCTTCTCAATCAACTCATTATCAAAACCCAGCTCCTGAGATTCTCTTAAATCACTCACCGATTTCTTCCAATCTCGAAATCATCTCGTATTTAACAAAGAAATTTCAATTTAGAGATTAACCCATTTTTTTGAACATCAACAGATTCACCACTGTATCATGAACTCGATCCATTTCTCAGCTTACCAAATCCTTGAATCAAACCCAGACTCCATCTCTGAGATCAACACTAACAACAGTTCGTTCTTCACAGACCCATCTCCACAGATCGAACAGCAGAACAGATATTCAACCTTAAAACCATGAACATCTTCTCGATTCTGTCGTTTCCATCTTCCTGAGCTTCAATCACGTAACTCGATTCGAACCCTTTTCTCGTTTCATCCAAACTCCAGTGATTTCTTCACCACGAGCTCGCCTTTGTTTCATCTTCCATTTCCACTTTAAAGTCTCACAAAGAAAGATCAATTTCTCGCTAAACCGCGAGCTCAGCTCCTTTAATCCACCAGCGAAACTCATTTTCGATCTGTTTTCTCTGGTTTCAATCAGAAGTCAATCACAAACCCGTGTTCTTTCTCTCAATTTATTTCCAGCAAACCCCATTCTGTAATTCGACCCATAGTTCATGTCTGCTTCTATTTCTCGATCTCGGATTGAATCAGTTAACTCATCTCTACCTTGCTGTAACATCATCTTCTCCCGATCTGGTAAACCGCAGCGACTGCTGCTCTCTCATTTTTTCCGGTTTCATGTTTTGGTTTCTGTAAAACAGCAGCCGCTGTTTTCTTTCAGGTGGAAGAAGGAAACGAGAAACAGTTCTCTGAATTTTAGGTTTAGGTTAATCATTGGATGGCTATCTGCGCCCAAGATAAGCACCACCCAAACTGGGTGGTTATAACACACATATTTTCTCGGATAAGGGCTACCCAAAGGATGACAGCCCCTAACATGTAGTTACCTCTTAACTTCAAATTTAACTCTGTATTTAGCACTCCTCCGAGAGAGTTTCCCTTTAACCGTGGCTCGTCTCCCGATAGTGTTTTCCTGTGAAATGACAATCTTGCCCTTTTTGCTCAATTTGGATCATTTATTCTTCTTTTCCTCCGCGCGACTCCAAATCTTCCAAGGAATAGAATCCTTTTCCCTTAATAACACCACTTTCCCAATTTGATCCCAATTCCAATTTCAAGTCCAATTCTCCAAAGCCTCCAAATTTTCATCCAATTCCCAAATCTAAGTATTCAAATTTGAATTGGGATCAAATTTTATCTAAATCCCTTCTATCACGGATACGGAAGTTCTCGATCACTGTTCTATTTACCAAACCACCTAGTAGTAGATCACTCTAGATGTAATTTAAATAAACGCATTAAAATTTATGAACTTATTAGGTTAATATTAGTAGTTAGACTCTTAGATCAAGGTCTACTTGTTAACGTTGTTTTCACACACAATTGCTCCACGGAATCCCTCCTAAGGTCTCGTGTTTGCTACTTATGTAAAGAGTCAAGAAACGATTACTTATCCCCTAACTTTCACTAGCTTTAGATCAAATTAACAAATCAATTTAGCGTGCACTCTAAACAACCTATCAATCAACCATGAATGTATAAACATTCCTATTAGTAAAAACAAACGATAATCATGTGAAAAACTTCAAGATAGAATTGAAACAAAACTCAAATCATATATTAAGAACTAGGAATTCATCCTCAATCAATAAGAAAATTAGCTACTCATGTTTTTGAAATTCACACAAATAATTAAAGGGAGAATTTTTCAAGTTCACACAAATAATTAAAAGAAGAATTTTAAAAAGCAAGCAAAAACACAAGTGTTGTGTGTGTAGAGAGGTGTGTCAAAGATGTGTGTTGAGAACTTCTCTACTTATAGGCTTCAATGTTCTCCAAATCTTCCAAGGAATAGAATCCTTTTCCCTTAATAACACCACTTTCCCAATTTGATCCCAATTCCAATTTCAAGTCCAATTCTCCAAAGCCTCCAAATTTTCATCCAATTCCCAAATCTAAGTATTCAAATTTGAATTGGGATCAAATTTGATCTAAATCCCTTGTATCACCGGATACGGAAGTTCTCGACTACCGGATTCTATTTACCAAACCACCTAGTAGTAGATCACTCTAGATGTAATTTAAATAAACGCATTAAAATTTATGAACTTATTAGGTTAATATTAGTAGTTAGACTCTTAGATCAAGGTCTACTTGTTAACGTTATTTTCACACACAATTGCTCCACGGAATCCCTCTGCAAGGTCTCGCGTTTGCTACTTATGTAAAGAGTCAAGAAACGATTACTTATCCCCTAACTTTCACTAGCTTTAGATCAAGTTAACAAATCAATTTAGCGTGCACTCTAAACAACCTATCAATCAACCATGAATGTATAAACATTCCTATTAGTAAAAACAAACGATAATCATGTGAAAAACTTCAAGATAGAATTGAAACAAAACTCAAATCATATATTAAGAACTAGGAATTCATCCTCAATCAATAAGAAAATTAGCTACTCATGTTTTTGAAATTCACACAAATAATTAAAGGGAGAATTTTTCAAGTTCACACAAATAATTAAAAGAAGAATTTTGAAAAGCAAGCAAAAACACAAGTGTTGTGTGTGTAGAGAGGTGTGTCAAAAGATGTGTGTAAAGAACTTCTCTACTTATAGGCTTCAATGTTCTCCAAATCTTCCAAGGAATAGAATCCTTTTCCCTTAATAACACCACTTTCCCAATTTGATCCCAATTCCAATTTCAAGTCCAATTCTCCAAAGCCTCCAAATTTTCATCCAATTCCCAAATCTAAGTATTCAAATTTGAATTGGGATCAAATTTGATCTAAATCCCTTGTATCACCGGATACGGAAGTTCTCGACTACCAGATTCTATTTACCAAACCACCTAGTAGTAGATCACTCTAGATGTAATTTAAATAAACGCATTAAAATTTATGAACTTATTAGGTTAATATTAGTAGTTAGACTCTTAGATCAAGGTCTACTTGTTAACGTTGTTTTCACACACAATTGCTCCACGGAATCCCTCCGCAAGGTCTCGTGTTTGCTACTTATGTAAAGAGTCAAGAAACGATTACGTATCCCCTAACTTTCACTACGAGCTCGTCTTTGTTTCATCAATTACAGCGACCAACAATTCCATTTACAACACCATCGTCTCTCGCTGCCAGATTCAATCTTGAATCAAACCCTAATTCCCGTGGTCTCAATTTCAACCATTAACATCCACAAAACAGTTTCATCGATTTCTTCAAGGTTGCGCCTCTCTCTGTGTTGAATAACAGCTCAAGAACGAGCTCGATTTCCCTGAGTTCTTCTCTATCGATCACGTTACTATCATCTCTACTCTTCTTCCCTTCCAATTTACGGTTCCATGGTCGCTACACAACTTTCTCGTATTTCTTGATTTCGGACAAAAAAATGATTGAGAAGTAATCTTCTCGATTTAGGGTTGGGTTATAAAAGCCGGGTCTGGATCCTGGCAATATTATGGGCCGCACAAATGACATCCCCAGTCTTGCGAGCCTAAGCTGGAGCTTTTAATACTTGAATGGGTTTCCCCTTATCCTAGCTGAGCTGTCTTTAATGTCCCTTCCAAAAGAGTCGCCCCTTAACCTTGACTGGGCTCCAGATAGTGATCGCCCATGAAATGACAATTTTGCCCTTTTGCTCAAATTGGGTGATTTCTTCTTCTTTTCCTCCGTGCGACTCCAAAGTACCTATAAAACTCAAAACAAGTGATGTAGTTTTGAAGTGGTAAGTAGAGTGTCGTTCGCTCGGACTTGGGAAGTTGTTGATTTTAGGACTTAATTAAATAAAATACTAGAAACAAAGAAAAGATTTTAACAATGTTGAGAGATACTGGGACTCAGGATTCCACCAAACTTCTTTTTCTGTGGTTCAATTATTAATTCTTAGACAATAACAGCTCCAAAAACAATAACTATTGACTCTAAATCTTTGCCAAGGTAGATTTTATAAAACATTAATTGTAAATGGTAAGCATGGATTATCAAAACACCTAAGCTAAGCATAACCCATCAAACTAAATCACAACTAATTAATTTAAAATCATAATTCAAATTATTTTAATGCAAAAGTCGTTAAAATAATTAAATAAAGTTACCACAGTGATGAGAATTGGCTTCCTCTGTCATCCCAGCGATGGGGTTTAGCTCCTCATATCAAAAACACGCACAAAATAATAATCCATAGCTCAAATAGGTGTTTTATTGAAGAAATTGTATAAAACAGAGATTTGTAACGCTGTATTGGTGTTACAAGCGTCAACTGTTACAAGAGAATAAGACGTGAAAGAAAACGATAGTTGATTGACACTTTGTCGTTGAATTTAAGATCTTTGTCGCTGAATTTAAGTCTGCTTCCGCGAGTCTGTTCTTCGTGTTCTTGAACGACACTTCAAAGTGTCGTCGCAACCTATCTTCTTCCTCTTCACTCACTGTCGCTGCAACTCCTCTGCGGTGTGATTTTATGCCTCCAATCGACCCCAAACTCTCTGTATCCCTTGCTAGACCTCCCAGAAGCCTATATATATACAACAGGTCGATAAAATCTCTCCAGTTTTACTTCAATTATCGTCCCTTTGTTTTCTCTTCAAGTCACGGCTTTTCTTCCCTCCAAATCTTCTATACACGGCAACTGAGTTCTCTGTTTCCTTTTCAAAGATAAAACTTTGTTATTCGATAGCACTAAATCTAGCAGAGAAGATATTCTTCATTTTTATCATGCCTAACTTCCAAATATACAGCCGAATACCGTAACTTGTCAATGCCCTGGAAACCTTCCTTTTTTCTCAATTTCGAACCAACTACCAATCCTGTTTTACGTTAACGAGCCAATACCGATCCATACCCATCGAAGAAACCCGAGATAGTTCATCCAAATATTCTCCCAAAAACTCGCAGGTAAATTCTTCCCTGATTTATCGTGATATACACGGAAACTTCTTTTTCTTTGATTCAAAGCCAGCTGCCAACCTTGTTAACTCATAACAAGCCCAAACCAATCGAACCCAACAAAAACTCTCACAAAATCACGTTAGAACATTTCCCAGAAAAGTCTGCAGTTTTGAACTAAATTTTCCCGCCAGTTTCTATCTTTTAAACCGTGAAGATGGAATGCCTCCTATCGTCCGATGGGGTGCCAATAGCAAGTGGTTGTGAATAGTAAAGAGGATAGCCCTTATCAATTGGGTGCCCCTTAGTAAATTGGTACCCCTTATCCAAAATGAGGGTCCGTATAGTAATTTTCTCCCACGAGCACAAAAACCACTTTTCGAGCCAATTTCGCCGCAAAAGCTTATTTCTCCAAAAACACCTACAAAGACATAAAATACCAAAATAAGCGCAAAATCGAGTACTAACATTACAGAGAATTGAGACTAAAATAGACACATAAATGCGTCCATCAAATACCCCCAAACTTATTATTTGCTAGTCCCGAGCAAATCAAATCAAAATGAAACCCTAACTCACTGTCGCAGGCATCGTCGATTGCATTTAGCGCATGCAATAAGCCTTTAAACCCCTAGGTGGCCCTAGTGGCCGAGTTATAGTCTCGGGAGGGTTTACAAGAGATATACCCACAAAACCTTTATACTCCAGACCTTAGCTATCTACGCAGAACCTTGGAAGGCACTAAAGAATCTCCTTGGTTGGCATACTTATTGACCACAGGAGGAAGTACACTGATGCGAAATTCCAATTGTTGTACACGAGTTTGCACTCAAGCATACTAAAATTCATATATAAGTCACGAGCTCTACTCGGATAGTTTCGGACATCATAACCGAGTCGACCAATCACATGGATATAGTAAGAAATGGATATAGAAAAACGTAGATGGTTTTGATGTTGTCTAGGTGAACGGTGTTTCTCATATCTGTCTGAAGGCCACTGCCAAAACGAACCTATCCTAATGGACTGAGATAGTGGTCTAGACTAATATCAACACAACTGGCATATACAAGGGTTCCAGTGGTCGACTTTATTGAATTTATTCCGGTTGGTCTGATGGTCCGGTCTCAAATTTTTTTTTTTTTTTTTTTGAAATTTTTTTTTTTTCTCAATCACTCTATTTCACCCTAGCGGTGGTAACAACTTGAATCGTGAGCCTCACCTAATCACTTAGACAAACATATTTTGAAGAAAACAAACAAAAAATAGAAGTGAAAAGGATTCAACGAGATATGGCGAAACTACCATGTTTTTTTCTTTAACTCTAACACCCGAGCTCGTGCTTTTATGAATAGACTCTTTAGATGTTTCCATCTAATCGATTGGTTCCTCAACTCCTACAACCAAAATGCTTCCATCCACTTAGATTGGTTAGTGCCATCCTTAATAAACATAAATTTCTAGGCTCGAGTTTATTTATTGCAACTAAAAAGTTTCTCCCACACCCCCAAACTTAAATCTAACATTGTCCTCAATGTTCTAAAGATAAAATTAAAAGCATGAACAAGGAGAAAATGTTACCATTTGAAGCAAAAGAGTTAAGGAAAGATATTACCGTGTTGCATGAGCATGGGTTACCTCCCAAAAAGTGCTAAATTTAAAGTCTTGACCGTACGTCAAATACCACAAAATGGTTAATTACCTTTCATATCATATATCAATAGTCGAAACAATCATGGGTCAACAAAGTCAAATAAAATTGCCACAATTATTAGACAACTGCACCAAATCAGAAAAATGAATAGACAAAGCACACCCTCATCCAAGGTTTCCTGCAAGACAACTGGGTTTTTCTGTGGTGCCCACTTGGGCTTCATATGAGTGTCTTGACAAACAGATTCTTCTGAACTATGGGTTTCTAGTTGCTGGATTTCCTCCTGGACAGTATCAGGAGGGTCAGGTTGAGGAGTTGGAAGAGACTCAGGTAATACCTCATGTATACTAGGCTCGATTCCCAAGTTAGGGACTTCTACTAGGGATATTTGACCATCACTACCCCCAAACTTAGGGTAATCAGTATTTTCAGAAAGACCTCTAACTATTGCTTGAATTTCCGGATCCTCGGAGTCTTTAAAATACTCAAGAGCTTCTTCTAGATCATCACCCCTAAACTTAGGGTCAACATTACTCTCTGTAAGGCCTAGCACTATGGCTTGAATTTCAGGGTCTGTAGAGTCTTTAAAGTACTTGAGAGCTTCTTCTAGTTCAACATTTTGGTCACCTAACTGACTTAAGAGAATTGTCTCATCAAATTCATCTAAGGAATCACCAAATAAAGTGTCGTCCCAATTATCCTGAATTAGATCCTGAACTAAAGTGCTAATCATATTTACTTCCCTAATTCATCGAAGGTTGTCTATTAACATTAAAGACATTTAGTTCAAGTGGTCATATTACCAAAGGATATATTCATAAGCCCGGTCCTACGAGTTGATGATAGCATTAGATGTGGCTAAAAATGGGCGACCTAAAATCACCGGTATTTGAGCACTAGGGTCTGAACGAGGTTGAGTGTCTAGAACAACAAAATCCACTGGATAAATAAATTTATCAACCTCAATCAGAACATCCTCTATGACACCACGAGGGACTTTGACAGACCTATCAGCTAATGTAGGGTCATTTTAGTCGGTTTCAACTCACCAAGACCTAGATGGGTGTACACATGGTACGGGAGTAGGTTAACACTGGCTCCTAAGTCAAGTAATGCTTTATCAACCATGTGATTACCAATCGTACAAGATATGGTGGGCATCCGGGGTCTTTATACTTAGGGGATGTTTGGTTCGGAAAAGGATTGAACTTACCTAACCTTGACTAAAAAGGCTTTCTTATGGACATTAAGCTTACGCTTTCGAGTACAAAGATCTTTAAGAAACTTGGCATAAGCAGGCATTTGCCTAATTGCTTCTAATAAAGGAATATTTATGTTTACCTGCTTAAAAATCTCCATTATTTCGTTGAAAGTCGACTCTCTCTTAGTTGGAACTAGCAGCTTTGGATATGGGGCTCTGGGCACAAAATGAGACCTATCGGGAACCACATTGGCATCACTAGAAATTTTATCAGTCTCTTCGATTAATGGCTCCTTTCCGGGCTCGTCTTGAGAACTAGAATGGGAACTAGAAGTGGATCTACAAGATGTCCACTATTAGGCATGGCTACCTTATTGTCTACCATTTTACCACTCCTAAGGGTTGTTACAGAGTTCACATGATTGAACTCTTTCTCTCTAGAGGATACTTCATGAATTGCTCTAGTATTTTGTAGTGGTTGACTGGGTGACTTGCCTCTCTCTCTTTCGCTCAAAAGCTCGCAATTATACTAACTGATTTTTAGCTCTGAAATAGCCTGGGAGTTTTCCTGTAAACCTTTCTCAACTGTTTGCTTAAACTCTGCATTGTTATGAGATAAGATGGCCAGAGACTCTTCTAAGCTCATGATTTTTTTATCCGGCAGGTTCTGATATTGATCTGACCCTAAATGGTTCTTAGTATACCCAAAACTCCGAAGAATCCACGAAAATTACTAGACTGGCCTTGACTCTGTCCCTTAGACCAAGAGAAATTTGGGTGGTTTCTCCAACCAGGGTTATAGGTATCGGAATATGGATCAAATCTCTGACGGTTTTCAAACCTAGAGTTGTTATAAAGAGCATGGGCTTGCTCTTCGTATCTAGCATGGTGTGACCCTTGATTCATTTCTAAGGCTTCTAGACGCCTAAGAATATCCGACCCATAATCAACTCTATCGATCCTATGGATAGGATTTCTAGGTATTTCTGGTTCTCTCATTGAAGCCCATTGCCTAGTTTTCTCGGCTAACTCGATGAATTCGTCGAAACATTCATCTGGGTCTTGATGTGTAAATTCTCCACCACTAATTGTTTCTACTTGCATACGGGTTTCACTATCAAGGCCCTCATATAAAATTTGGGCCATGTGGGCTTTTTCAAAGCCGTGATGTGGATACTGGTATAACAATTCACTAAACCTTTCTATATAATCATGAAGTTTTTCACCTAATTTCCGCTTAAAGGTTTGGATAGACCGACAGCAGTCTGATCTTATGGTGTGGGTAGAATTTCTTAATAAATGCTTTTACAAGACCATCCCAGGTGGTAATTGTTTTAGAAGGAATAAAATGATACCACTCTTTGGCTTTATCATAGAGAGAGAAGTGAAACAAACGTAACATAAACACATCTCTGGAGACATTCGGATAGTTCATTGTGTCACAAATCATTTCGAAGTCTCTTATGTGGGTATACGGGTTCTCATTCTCTAACCCCCTAAACTTACGTAGCATGCCAATAGTCCCAGGTCTAATATCAAACTGGACCGTAGAAGCTGGTATAACTACACCTGGGTCACGCACTACCCTAGACGGGTTCAAACGATCCCTAAGGGTTTTTATCGGGACCTCATCATCCTTTTCCTCAACCATTTTGGCAAAAATATAAGTATTAAGGATATTTTCCTCACAGTGAGAAGAACGTCCAAAAATAGGACTTTCTAGATTAAGGTAATCAAGATTCTTGTTTCCTAAAATATCACTTCTAGGTTTTTCACGCATAAACCGTCCTAGAGCGTCTCTCTTACGTTCTGGCATACAAGAATTCAACAAAATGTGCACATGCAAATCTTTGGGCTAACTAATTTAGGTAAGCTTGGGTTACCTACAGTGAAATATACCCAAAGGTACGAGGCTGAGGTTTGTGGACTTTCAGTTGGTAACTCCCATAAGGCCCAAGGCACGGGTTCAGCTTACTAATCCACTAGTTTTCCTAAATTCGGTAGTCTGACGAGATGCAATTGGTGTGTGCAGTGTTTTTTTTTTTTTTTTTTTTTACAAAAAAAATAAAAAAAATAAACAAACAATATATACAAGTCCAAAAATAAGGAAAATAAAAAAAAACTAACAAAAATAAAAACTTTGGCTTTCTCCTTTTATGGCAAGTCCAACTTTACACCTTCGTTTCAAGCAAAACCTGCACAACAAAAGCAAAAATACCCAAAGTAAAATCAAAGAAAATAAAAATAAAAATATATATACAAAACCTAAAAAAAAATGTAAAACCTAAAACCTAAACCTAATTACAAGTCCGCGTCGGCGGCGCCAAAAACTGATGTAGTTTTGAAGTGGTAAGTAGAGTGTCGTTCGCTCGGACTTGGGAAGTTGTTGATTTTAGGACTTAATTAAAGAAAATACTAGAAACAAAGAAAAGATTTTAACAATGTTGAGAGATATTGGGACTCAGGATTCCACCAAACTTCTTTTTTCGTGGTTCAATTATTAATTCTTAGACAATAATGTGACTCAAAAACAATAACTATTGACTCTAAATCTTTGCCAAGGTAGATTTTATAAAACATTAATTGTAAATGGTAAGCATGGATTATCAAAACACCTAAGCTAAGCATAACCCATCAAACTAAATCACAACTAATTAATTTAAAATCATAATTCAAATTATTTTAATGCAAAAGTCGTAAAAAGAATTAAATAAAGTTACCACAATGATGAGAATTGGCTTCCTCCGTCATCCCAAACGATGGGGTTTAGCTCCTCATATCAAAAACACGCACAAAATAATAATCCATAGCTCAAAAAGGTGTTTTATTGAAGAAATTGTATAAAACAGAGATTTGTAACGCTGTAGTGGTGTTACAAGCGTCACTGTTACAAGAGAATAAGATTGTGAAAGAAAACGATAGTTGATTGACACTGTCGTTGAATTTAAGACTGTTGTCGCTGAATTTAAGTCTGCTTCCGCGAGTCTGTTCTTCGTGTTCTTCGTGTTCTTCAGAACGACACTTCTGAAGTGTCGTCTGCAACCTATCTTCTTCCTCTTCACCTGCTGCTGCTGCAACTCCTCTGCAGTGTGATTCTATGCCTCCAATCGACCCCAAACTCTCTGTATCCCTTGCTAGACCTCCCAGAAGCCTATATATATACAACAGGTCGATAAAATCTCTCCAGTTTTACTTCAATTATCGTCCCTTTGTTTTCTCTTCAAGTCACGGCTTTTCTTCCCTCCAAATCTTCTATACACGGCAACTGAGTTCTCTGTTTCCTTTTCAAAGATAAAACTTTGTTATTCGATAGCACCAAATCTAGCAGAGAAGATATTCTTCATTTTTATCATGCCTAACTTCCAAATATACAGCCGAATACCATAACTTGTCAATGCCCTGGAAACCTTCCTTTTTTCTCAATTTCGAACCAACTACCAATCCTGTTTTACGTTAACAGGCCAATACCAGTCCATACCCATCGAAGAAACCCGAGATAGTTCATCCAAATATTCTCCCAAAAACTCTCGCAGGTAAATTCTTCCCTGATTTATCGTGATATACACGGAAACTTCTTTTTCTTTGATTCAAAGCCAGCTGCCAACCTTGTTAACTCATAACAAGCCCAAACCAATCGAACCCAAAAAAAAACTCTCACAAAATCACGTTAGAACATTTCCCAGAAAAGTCTGCAGTTTTGAACTAAATTTTCCCGCCAGTTTTTATCTTTTAAACCGTGAAGATGGAATGCCTCCTATCGTCCGATGGGGTGCCAATAGCAAGTGGTTGTGAATAGTAAAGAGGATAGCCCTTATCAATTGGGTGCCCCTTAGTAAATTGGGTACCCCTTATCCAAAATGAGGGTCCGTATAGTAATTTCCTCCCACGAGCGCAAAAACCACTTTTCGAGCCAATTTCGCCGCAAAAGCTTATTTCTCCAAAAACACCTACAAAGACATAAAATACCAAAATAAGCGCAAAATCGAGTACTAACATTACAAAGAATTGAGATTAAAATAGACACATAAATGTGTCCATCAA